>CM067525.1:15884838-15904301 GCA_034509495.1 Acestrorhynchus altus | reverse complement strand
CTCTCTCTCTAGAGAATGGTAGTGCAGCTCTCTCTCTGCCACTCCTGGGCTTCAATAAGAGCACAGGCTGTCCAGCCTGTCCACTCTGTCTGGGCTGTGATGCCACACAGGAGCATCTTCTTAGGTCATTTATATGTCTGCCTGTACTCTGACAACTCGTGGTTTTCCCATTGTTTCAAAAGGATGAAACATTACCTGGACATGTTCAGAATTTGGCACAACAGGCTGAATGACTGAATCACCTCAAAAGTAATGATGATGATCATTATCTGCATCACACACAGTCTTTACTCCACAAGTCTGTTACCGTCAGACAAACACACTCATGTTCACAGCTGATTTCAGTTCATTTGCGCTATTGCAGCAATACACTCTTAATGCAACACTGCTGCCATCTACTGGTTATGTGTTAAACAAGCACACTCATATCAAACACTCATCAAATAGTTGCACCCAGAAGGAATCAACTGGTTACAATGCACAACTTCAATGTCCCGATTTGTCTTTATGGCGATGACCAAACTAATATGTGTGTATGGACGCACCATGGTCAGTGCCAAAATCAATGTTTTCATGTCACATGTGGTTCTACCTTCTCTGAACACACACTCTGGTGCTCCATTGCAACAGGGTGACACGCGTCCACATACTGCTGCTGTCTCAAGATCTCTTCTTGAAGACCCAGATACTACGCCGTGGTCAGTCTCATCTCCAGACCTGTCCCTGATTGAAAATGTGTGGATGCTCAATCAACACTCCACCCCTACCACACCACCTGCAGAACTGAGTGAGAACATTCAAGCTGCATGGGATGGCTCATCACAGGACACCATTAGGAACCTCTACACCTCCATGCAGAGACGTCTGGCGTGTTGCATTAAACCAGATGCCGTACTGAGAGACACCACTTCTGTATGAGTATAAATTGTTATTCCTATTTTATCTCTTCTTTATTGATTCACTCTCTCTCTCTCTCTCTCTCTCTCTCTCTCTCTCTCCCCCCCCCCCCCCCCTCAGCCCACACACATAATTCAGCACCAAATGCTGAACATAAAGTCAGCTGTAGCCATACACACACACACACACACACACACACACACACAATGTAACATAAGAATATTACAGTTAGTTGGGTTCATTGCTTCATTACGACTGCAGGGCCTGTGAGATGAAAGAGCTAAACAGGAACGAACACACACACACACACACAGACCACACACTCAGACCACACACCACACACATTCACTTTCACGTGTGTGTTGCGTGAACAGACATTAGGCTGCTGATCTAAGAGCCCCAAGCTCACCATGTGCTTCACAAACACACACACACACACACACACACACACACACACACACACACACACACACACACACACACACACACACACACACACACAGCTGACAGTGTATAATGCTGTAGAAATAATTGAATAAATATTCCAGCACTGACTGTGTTGCCCTTGTGTGACTGATACACAGCGATGTCACAGAATAAAACCCCCCGGATTGAGTAATTATTGAGTTATTAATGAGTTATTATCACCACTGACCCATAATAAAGTCCACACGCTTATTCATCGGACCTGTACAAATCCACTCTGTTACACCACAGACGTGCAACACAATCCACATTGCTACACCACTGATCTGTAACACTATCTGCACTGTTACACCACTGATCTGTAACAAAAAACACAGTAATATCACATACTTTTATGATAATCCACATTGCTAGAACACAAACCTCCTGTAACACATTACACAGACCTATATAACACTCCAGTGTCATACCACCTGTAACACACTCAACCCTGTTACATCACTGATGTGTAACACACTTCATACTGTTATACTACTGAACTATGACACACTCCACCAATGACCTGTAAAACAGTCTGTACTGTTACAACACGGACCTGTAACACACAGCACACTCTTAAAATTGACCTGTAACTTTCAGGCCCTTGCTGATATTTACACCACTGACCCACAACACACTTCACACTGTGAAACCACTAACCCTTACTGTTACACCACTGACCCATAACAAACTTCAGTTACACCACTGACCTGTAACACGTTTCATACCGTTACACCACTGACCTGTAATATTTACTTACTCTTAGCAATTTTCTCAGTATTTATGTGAAATGTATCTCAATGGTGTTCTGCTAAACGCAATACCTATACAAACAGAACGGAAAAGGAAGGAAGGAAGAGGGGAGAGAGAGAGAGAGAGAGAGAGAGAGAGAGAGAGAGAGAGAGAGAGAGAGAAAAGAGAGGACAAAAAGGAAATAAAAGTGTGTGTGTGTGTGTGTGTGTGTGTGTGTGTGTGTGTGTGTGTGTGTGTGTGCGTGCATTCGTGTGTAGAACACAATTTCTTGCAGGCATGAGTGATTTCCCTGCTCCTTAACTCTAACACTCTTTATGCTCAGCACTTCATGGGTCACTGACACACACAGAGAAATGGGGTGGGCTTTACAGAGAGAGTGTGTGTGTGTGTGTGTGTGTGTGTGTGTGTGTGTGTGTGTGTATACGTGTGTGTGTGTGTGTGTGTGTGTGTGTTGCCTCTTTTGACCGCCTCAACTAACATGTGATTGAGCTGTAGCCTCTCAGCTTAAATTATCAATACACTCATTGACACTAAATAATGTGATGTTGTTGGAATCAAATGATACTTTATGTGTGAACACAATGATAATACACAAATCATCCTGTGCCTCTACTCTGTCCATTCTATCAGCTCCTCTGACCACACAGGAGCACAGAGTAGATCTAATTCCACACTGTAGTTTATCTGTTTCTCTGCAGACCTTATTCTCATCCTTTCACCCTGATCTTCAGTGATCAGGACCCCCACAGGACCACCACAGAGCAACACTGCTGTGTCTGATCCACTTGTACCAGCACAATACACAGCAACACAGGAGGATAATAAAGTATGTGGAGAGACAGATGGACCACAGTAATTACAGAACTAAAGTAAAAAATGATAAAATAGACGATACATGTTGAAACACATAAGATGTGTAAGAGGTTACAATACAGGAGTGAAATTTTAAGGGGAAAACTGTACAATTGAACGGAGGCTCTAGTTCCCTGTTCGTCCTCTAGCCTGGATACAAGATGAGATGTGGCTGAGCATGAAGGTATACAGGTTCTGTATGGCATCCTGTAGCACATTTGCCCACAGATGTTGCAGCCAGGCCTTTAGGTCCTGCACATTCATAGGTTTCCAAAGCTGGCATCCCAGCCGGTCCCATTAACGCTTGATCGGTGATAAATATGGTGATCTGGTAGCTTAGTCAGAACAGCGGGCAATTAGTCAAAACAACAATCCTGCTTCCCTCAGTCCATTGATTTGACCCGTCAGTCAACTGGGCAAAACGTCTTTGAATGAATGTAAAGCCTTTGCATTTAGTGACTGTCTGATATCTGTAACCCATGAACAAGCCAGTATGCCATGGTTTTACCGTTTTACTGCCTGCTTGTGGGTCTTTCTGCTCCATTATTGTCTTCAGCAAGTGAAAAGCTGTTGTTGGGTCGAGCCTTTCAAGAACATTCCATCTGACTTAAAAGCTCCTGCTTTGTCTTTGCAGTAATTTGTGGGTCATTATCCATCTGTACTGTGAAGTGCTTTGGGTTCTGCAGTTCTTCAATGAGTGTGAGCAGAAAGTAGAGCTCTAAACACTTCAGAATTCATCCTGATGTTTCTATCAGCAGAACCTCATAAACACCAGTGTCTCAGTTCTCATATCTGCACATGCCACATCAGTGCCTCCACCATGTTTGACAGTATATATGGTAGGATTTGTATTAAGAACCTTTCCATTTCTATTCCAAACATAATTCTTTGGTCTGTCCAAAGAGTCATTCCAGAACTGGACATGTGTTTGAAGGCACCTTTTTTAAGGACTTTAACAATGATTAAGATCTATTAATGGTATACAGAGGCAAAATTACAAAACGTGGACCTGACCGCATGTCCATATGGTCAGTCACCACTAACAGAAGCTCTGTAGCAAAACCAGTTAAAAACTGTCCCATGAGTCCATCATCCAGCACCCGAACCCACACCAACCTCATCAACTCAGTGCATAAAAGCCATTTACACACTGTCTCTGAACCACAATGGCAGAGTGAGAGGGTCAGCGGACACGACGGGAAGTCTTACAGCTGCCATTAGAGGCATAATAGCGAAGGCAAAGTAACAGTCAGAAAGTAGAAACCGTCATTCGTGCCACACACTCAATCTGACCAACTACAGACATTCAGACACCAGAAGAAAAGTATCTATTTTTGACACATTTTGGTCTAATTCTAATTTAAACTGTTGTTATGTAAGAGGTCATTCACAGGGTCCAAGCACTGCAGTGGAAAAGCAACAAGCAATTGTCAAAAACTCAACTGACCAACAATAGAAGTGAAAGGACAGATGAAAGTATGAAGTTGTCTACCTTTGTCTAAAATTTGAGAGAGCTATTGTGAAAGTGAAAGTGGCGATGACTGGGGTCCAAGCACTTTTAGTAACATTGGACAAACAGAGCACTGGAGTCAATTTCTCAATCTGAGCAACAATAGACACTCAGACTAATGTTGGTCTATTTCTAGTTGAAAGTGCTGTTGAACGAGTGGAAACGATCAGGGACCGAGCACTGAGTAGCACTGCACAGACGTCTTTTCCTTAATCTGACCAAGTGTGGAAACAGAGGAAACAGAAGAAAGGAGGGAGTTTTATCTACTTGGACTAATGCTGGTCTATTTCAAGTCTCAACAGCTGTCGTGTATGTGATAATCAATGGGGTCCAAGCACGTTCAGCAGCACTGGACAAGCAATCAGCAGCAACAACCAGAGAAACACTGCAACAATTATGCCGTCTTTCACTTTTGTCTACGGTGTGTCTATTTTTAAAGTACTATTGTAAAGTTGAAATGAATAGGGTCCAAACACTTGTAGTATCATTGGACAGACAGTGCACAGACGCATCTGGGGTCTTGGGTTCATGGCCCTATCAGAGTGGAGTGCTCAAGTTCTCCATGTGTTTGTGGGGGTTTTGGTTTCTTCCAGAAACATGGATATCTGGTGAACTGGCTACTCTGAAATGCCCTGGTGTGTGTGAGTGAATGTTTGGATATGGACTGGCACTGGGTGTATCAAGTGTCCTGGGTGAAACCCCTAGTGCTCAACTCAGTCCTCCAGTTGGACAGCTGTTTCCGGTTAACAAACCACGGTAGAGACAGATGACTAGACGGATAACTGCTCCATTACTCATCTAACGCACTTTACACAACACACTACATCCAATCAGGGCTGTTTATGGGACAGTACATACACTCGATTGACAGGAACACTTTCCTCCTTGCATGGCCAATAAACATCCAAGGCCAATCAGGACTGTTTATGAGTGGGTGCGTTGTTTGATTGGCAGGTCCAGTGCACCTCTGCATGGCCAATAAACATCCAGGGTCAGTTGGAAATGTTTATGGGTAAATCCACAGGTACAGTACAGCACTGCACCACTAAGAAATGTCCACATCTGCTGACCATCCAGATCTCTGGAGTTGTTCCAAATGTCAGTCTAGCTTTCAGAGAATCTAGTGCTGATGAACTGTCAGAACCTTCTTCTCAGTGGTTCTGATCTGTTGGTCTTGGCCAGGCCACACTTGTAATAAAAGTGAAGATAAGGTCAACAAGAGATAAGATAAGATCAGGATTAAGATCTGTGGCTTGTTCTTAGGTTTGCCATTCGTTGCTGTAGGACTCACTTTTGATGTTCCTCACAATGGACGGGACTGTGGTGACTTGAGGAAGATTTCACTCCAGGCTTGTTACAGCCCATTATTCAACATGCTTAGTGGCTTTAAGGAGGGCACTATGTGCTTTCATGACAACTTCAGTGCACCAATTGTACACCCTACACTTTACACCAATCAGCCACAACATTAAAACCACCTACCTCACATTGTTTCGAACCGCACTGGGGCTGCCAAACCAGCTCTGACTTTTCAAGGCATGGAGTCCACAAGAGCCCTGAAGGTGTCCTGTGATATGTAACACTAAGAGCTGTAAATTGTGAGGTGGAGCCACCATTACAATCAACGTCTATGTTTACATGCAGCCTAATCCGTTAATAATCCGACTAATTGCTCAATCGGAATAGAATATGTTCATGTAGTCACTTCAATCGGAATAGAGTCGTCCGACTGAAGCCATTCCGATTACAATTTCTATCCGACTGAATGAGGCGGGTAATGCTTTACAATGTCATTAAATATAAGAATAAAAGTGTGTAAACACCTGTATCCGATTACATTCCCAATCTGACTGTACAGTAAATGAAGGACAGATGGACGTTTCTAGAAGCTAAGAGCCAGAAGGATCAAAGCGTTTCTGACAGCTTCAAAATGGAGTTGACAGACGGTCATTTATTTTATATTCATTATATTTGAAGTTGATACTGTGATTATAATCCAAATTTCAATGACAAGTTTTGAATATTTTGAGATTCTGGATTTCTACTTTTCATGAGCTATAAGTCAAACTGATTATTGATCTATTAAAGTATCATGATGTAATGTTTTGCAATACAGTATCAATTCTCAAAACCACAGACGGCTTTTATAATCAAAACTTTACATATAAAAACTGGCGTCAGACCGAGACTCGTTATGTGTTGGGTTTAAACCCGACCACTTCATAGCAGTGCTGCCCTCTGACTTCAGATCCCACTGTTCTGATTGGGTATAAAGTCAACTTTTCATATTACACATATGATGGTGTTTTATATGGTCATTTTTACTAAAATCTGAAATGAACCTGCAGTATGTTGAACCGTAACCCCTGCGCCAGGACACGTACTGAGCTCCACTGATTATATACAGTCAAATCCACTGTAAAGGCTGTTCTCACACTGCCTGACTGCTCTGCTGAAAGGTGAGAGAAAACAGGTCTGACACCAAAAAACACACACAGGGAGAGCCTCTCTCACTCTCTCACAAACACACACACACACACACACACACACACACACACACACACACACACACACACACATACACATACACACATACACACACACCTGATCACAGCAGGGGCCAGCAAATCAAGGGCGCAGACAATACCAGCCAGCCTAAAATTTCACCCTGATGGATTTGTTGACTTCAACAAAGGAGATGAAAAAGTGGAGTGTAGAATGCACTAGAATACACACAAACATGCGCACACACACACACACACACACACACACACACACACACACACACACACAAAATCTCCATTATAGCAATTGCTATATATTAAAAAGGAATTGAGCTACAACAAAAGCACACATGCACCCCCCCCCCCCCCACACACACACACACACACACACAAATACAAATAAAACAACACCCACTACATTCCGTCTCTCATCATCAGATGTGTAGTGGGAATGAAGGTCACGTGTTGGCACTACCTCCCATCAGCTGGTGTTCAGAGGCGGGGGGGTGGCGAGGTGGGACAATAACTTGGGCTTTCATTAAACAGCAAACACAAGCTGCTTTGCCGAGCATCGCTGAACCATTAGGGCTACAGAGCACTGTGCTAAGAGAGCACTGTGAAAACTGCTCCACTCAGCGCTCATGAAGAATCTAATTCCTGGTGTGTATAAAATCAAATATTTTACCAAAGTGTCCGTTACTGTGGAAGGAGAGACAGGAGCAGAAGATTAACTGATCACCAAAAGGCATGTTTTGGAATTTAGTTTCTACAGTTTAACAAGTTTCCTCTTTTTAATTTTAGTGAAAAATATCCATCACCACGTGTTTTCATGTCGCCGTTTCCTCAGGTCATACTTTAAGGAATGGCAGTTAACAGGAAGGTCACGTTGAGGACTGGAAGACAGAACACAGAGAAGACTGCTTGTAGGTAGAAAGGCTGATAACTTGTGTTTGATTGCAACAATACAGGACTGATCAGACTCGGCGGTGGGGCACCGTTCTACTGTGCAGCGACTCCTGCTCTCATATGACCTTCATGTTATCAAAGAAAACCTGAGCTGAAGGTTTATCATGGTCCTTACAATCCTCCAAAGTAAACATCAAAGAAAACCAAAGGACAGACCTCAAAAGACAACAACAGGTTGGAACTAAACACAACAAACAGAACAGAAAGAACTTTAACTGCTACAAAATGTAAAGGATCAAAAATGCTGAAGGAAAGTTAAAAATGGAAATACGTAAGTAGCTTTCACTGGCTGCGTTTCCTATTTCGTGTGAATCCATTCCCATTGCACATTAAGACTGAGGTGCACATTGTCATATATTTTGGGACATTGTCCACGGCCCAATCTCCTCCCCCTCAGCAATGCCTATATTGCTTCCACCGCACCGTTGCATCAGACAGCTTTGTCTTATTTTGTTTCACCTCACCGGTGGGATCTACCCAAAAGCCGCTCCGAACTCGAGCCCAAAAGCATCAGAGCTCACCTCCCATTACAGTTCTCAGGGTCGTGGACATACTAGTAAAATCCCAGTTTTATGACCAAGAACAATTCCATCTGCATAAAACTAATATATAAATAAATTATAACTAATACACAAAAATAATCAAAGATATTCGGGGCTTTAATGTTATTTAGATGCTGTCAAGTGTTACCAAAAACCTGTTACACATATTATCATCATCCTAATCATTACAAATAACTCTCTGGATAACACTGGATGATCAGTTTCCAGCAGGATATCTGAGAGCTAAAGTAACTTTGGTAAAAGGGTGTAAAAGTTCAACTTTCCAGTTGGGAATGTAATCGGAGACGGGTGTTTGCATGTCTTTTATTCTCCTTCTTCCTCAATTATTTAATGTGTTACCCACCCTGGACAGGCATCATATTCAGAATGGCCTCAGATGTACTAGTCTCTTCAGTCTGAGGCGTATACATGGTAGAAATGTTAGTGTGAAGAGCTTTTAAACCCTTACATCCACTTCATTAACCTTTAGAGCCCCAGGTAATCGGGATGGGTTGTGAGCTGACAATTTTAAAGAATTCTTCAAAATATGTGATACTGATATAAAAAAATACCTGAATGAACCTTTATTATTTTAGTTTTATATGTATCAGTAATATCCCTTCTCAGGACTTTTATTCTGAACTTTGAACACTGTGTGAGCAACACAAGAGAGCAAACAGCCCCTCCCTTCTCATTTTCCTCTGTAACCCAATATCTGAGTCAGTGAAGTCATTAGCCCCGCCCCCTCTCTCTGATCAGTCAGAGTCTGTATGCAGGTTGATCGTCAGCCCCGCCCCCTCTCTCTGATCAGTCAGAGTCTGTATGCAGGTTGAGCGTCAGCCCCACCCCCTCTCTCTGATCAGTCAGAGTCTGTATGCAGGTTGAGCATCAGCCCCGCCCCCTCTCTCTGATCAGTCAGAGTCTGTATGCAGGTTGATCATGTTCACGTGGACAGAGCAGTAAACATGCACTGGAAGCTCCTTTGGTATTTAAACTGGGATTTAATTCAGTTGGAAACTGAGTTTGATCTGTTTTCCATTTGTTCCACCTTTATTTAGATAAAATAGATAAAACTGTTCACACTAAGAGAAATTTTGTCCAGGGGTACCTAAACTTCTGCATTCCACAGTAAATGAAGGAGCTCTGCCTGCTACACTGCACTGTATCTTCACTGATTTCAGCACATGATCTGCTGTTTGTGTAATTACATAAAGGACACACACACACACTCACTCCCTCTCTCTCACACACTCTCAAACTCACACTCACAGCAGGATACATGATAAACTAGTGAGACCTTTAATTACTGACCTAATCCCAGCACTGCCATCCCTCATTTAGCAGCCTGACAGGGTCAGCGACTGGCCTATAGGTTTATGAACTGATCTGAGATCAGAGCTGTAAAGCTGCTCTTAAAGGCTGAGTGTGGCATTTACCGTGCGGGAGCTGATCCCAGTTCAGCATTAAAGATCAAACCTTACCTGAAGCACTGAAACGTGTGTGCATGGAAAAGGTCAAACAGCTAGAAGTATAGTCATATAGGAGACCCTCGCTCGCTCCAGCGGACCAGCTGCTCACTCACACTCTCACTCTCTCTCTCTCACTCTCTCTCTCTCTCTCACTCTCTCTCTCTCTCACTCTTTGTGTTATCTTGTCCACTTCAGCTCATTTTAAGAGCAGTGGTAATTCTTTTTAAACTGACTGATATTCAGGATTAGAAGCAAGAGTGGCTCTGTGGTCAGAAGCTGAACATTGGTGAACACCTGGAGTGAACATATTGAATTTAACACCTATAACCTTGCATCTCCATTTTTGATGCAAGATTGGACTGGCCACTGGGAGCACTGGGTCAATTCTCTGTGGGACATTATGGGTGTGGGCTGCGACCATCACGCCAACACCAGCTAAAATGCAGAGGGTATAAACTGAGGGATGGAACTGAGTTCATTTTCAACCGCATGATCTCTCTTCCTCTCATGCTCTTCCTCCTCTCTCTCTCTCTCTCTCTCTCTCTCTCTCATGCGTGCACACTCTCTCCCTCCCTGCCACCTTCTCACTCGCTCATGCAAACGCAAGGGTTGGGGTAAGATATGGGTTGTTGTGGTTGTTGTGGTTGTTGCAACATAATCAGAATTTTGTTCAACTGGTCCATAGTGTTGATCCCTCGGCTTTAACACCTGATCATTTAATAAAGGACAAAAAAAACAACAACAATATTTTCCAGATTTGGTGTCAACACCAATATATCCGACTTCCTACTTTTATGCAATGTTTCATTGTTTCTTCTAAAATCAAGGGTATTAAAAATATTATATCCTGCTTTTGTTGGAGTAATTGTCTCCACTGTCCAAGAAAAGCTTTCTACTACATTTTGGAGCACCGCTTTGAGGATTTGATTGCATTCAGCAACAAGTGCATTAGTGAGATGAGGATGGTGGATGATCACCACCTCACCTCACCTACAACTCCCAAACTCATCCGTACAGCATGGATCTCCATCAGTCCAGAGAACACAGTTCCACTGTTCCACAGCTCAAAGCTGGGGGGCTTCATACCCCTCTATCCCACGCCTGGCATTAGACATGATGCCAACAGGTTCATGTTTGTTTATCTGCTCCAGAGAGTCTTATTCTATTGGCAGCACTTCCCTACAGGGACTAGACAAGCTGTATGTGCATTTGCACATCTGTGTCAGCAATGGGTGCAACCTAAAGTAGCTGAATGCATTCACTAGAAAGAGTGTCATATAATGTCTTTGGCCACTATGTCGATTACATTTTCTGAGGGCAACCGTGGAGCTCCTGCCCCACGTTCGTTGTGGAATCACCACTCCACCGCACAAACCTCATACACACAGAACAGTCAGCGGAGAGGAATCAAAAGCACCACACTGAGACTCGCCCTCTTCCTTGGACTCTCATCAGAAGCCAAATCTTCCTTTGCCTCATTGCTCGGTTGTTTTCTGAAAGGCTCCAGAGGATCTTCGCACTTCCACTCCACCTAAAGGCACCACGGACAGTGGGACAGTAGTGCCGCGCTGTGCTACATTTGTGCACACGCAAGAAAACAATTACACACCTGTCAGCAGTGATTCATGCACTGGTCCAACCGTCACTGCTGTGGAGACCCGGAGCTTATTTCCACGCAGACGGTTAAGGCGTATTGTCTACCACGGAACAGACACGGGAACGGCCCCATTAAAGAAGTAATCTGACCCAACACTAATAATTAAGGATGTGCTGATACGGGAATTCTGAGTTGAGAGCAGCATGTCTGATAAACAAGCCTGAGACCCCTGGACATCAGGGTTTATTGGTTAAAACTGGAGAAAAGAAAGAGAAAATCAGTAAAAAGAGAAAAACTGCCTGGAAATGCTTGGATTTAATCAGCTTTGTGACACTGACCACAAAAGAGGTGCCATCATTTTGTAATCATGTGAGATATTAACAGGGTGGGCAACATGACCGAAAAGCCCTAAGAGAAATGGTGAGATACGATACGATCTGATGATAAAGTATCAGTAATTCATTGTAGGAGCAGTAACACAGAACGCACAAAGTAATCACACAGTAAGACATCGTGGGTTTCACTGACTCAGTAAACTGGACTGGATTATGTTTGCGATGGTCAGATCTTCTGTGTCCTAATTTGCACAACTTCCTTCTCCATCATAGAAACCACTATGAATTCTTTACTTGGTGTTTGAGGAAAATGTGAGACCATACTGATATCAGTGGATCAGATACAGCAGTGCTGCTGGAGTGTTTAAACCCTGTGTCCACTCACTGTCCACTATTAGACACTCCTACCCACTGTAGTGTCTCCACCTTGTAGATGTAAAATCAGAGACAGAAGCTCATCTGTTTCTGTACAGTTTGTGTTGGTCATATTCTAGTCCTTCATCAGTGCTCACAGGACGCTGCCCATAGGATGCTGTCGGCTGGACGTTTCTGGCTGGTGGACTGTTGGTTTGGTATAGTACGTCACCATGTCTCAGTAACAACAGGTTGTGAGACGGTCTTGCATATCAGCCGTTGGTGATCTCAGTCCGGCAGCATCAGAATATGGGCAGCACTGTCACAGAGGGTGATGCCCTGTCAAAGAGCTGCAGTAATGGGATACAGCATCAGCAGCCATCCGGACTCTCTCACACACACACACACACACACACACACACACACACACAACACTGTCCAATCTAGGACAGCACAGCCCCACCTGGCTCAAAATGCCACACGGCCATTCCTCATAGCTTCCGAGTCACAAGCCTGGTCGTGTGATAGCATCACGCACAGTTCAGCCCCTGGCTCCCTCTCCTCCGGCACAGACAGAGCCAGCTGCAAACGAGAGCCATTTATTTTTACCGGCACAGAATCATCCGAATAAAGCGAGGGACTCTCTGTGGAAAGACCTGTGGAGATATAACGATGATGAGATGATCTGGGACTCGTTAATTCTAATGTGATGTAATGAGCTTCATTACCCAAACTCTTACAAATAAATGGCCGTTGGAGTGATGCTTCAGGAGAACCGCATTCGTTTTGGTTTATTCACTGGCCACTTTATCAGAAACACCCTCTTTATACTTCCACTCACTGGACACTTTAGTAGAAACACCGTCTAATACCCACCAATCAGAAGCTCTGTGTTAAGAATCATAAACAGGTATGAAGGGATATTAATAAAGCTCCTAATAAAGGAACCGTGGACGTTCTTCTCGAGCTCCTTCTCCAGTCTCTGAATGTACTGCAGGCGGCCAAAGGCTCCGTTAGTGAATTTATTACAGAGATTTGTAACATTGGTCATGGGTCTTTACTGTTTATGATCTTCTCCATGTGGAAATAGAGCCCTTTTGTTTCCACCCTCCTAATAAAAGTTTTATGAACATCAATCACGGCAGCCCTGAAGACGATGGCTTCTCCTTTTGGGTTTTTGGTTCCTGTCTGTGCTCTCGTTTTCTTTCATTCAAAGACACAGAATTTGCGACTCATTCTCTCATTTTTTTTCCATAAAAGGGCAAAAATTTGAAGGCACAAATTTGCAGTGATTGCAAGGATTAGACTCCACAAGACCTCTGAAGGCCTCATAATTCTGGAGGTTCTGTCATTTTGTGGTTCACACTCATATTTTCTCTAATTTAACTTTCCTGGAGTGTTTTCAGTTGATTCACACCTTCATATGTCCGCTGCCTAATATAGCGATTCTTTTGACATCGAGTTATAATTTCAGTTTTGATCAACTTCCCAGATATTTTCATCTCGAGTCAGTAGAAAATCAGGAGTAAATCTAAAAGTGTGCGATTTATGCAATGAAAACTACAGACAAATACACTGAATCAACTGTAATCGTAAGCTTCCTGTTGCACAGACTGTAAACTGTTCTGTTATCTTCTGTGAATAATATCAATCAGTGCCAGTATTTAGCTACATGGTGGGAATATTAGAGGGTGAAGATGGGAAAACCAGAGTGGGAGGATTGAACACAACCCAAAAGTGACTGTGTTCATTCTGTGTAAGCCATGAGTGAGTGAGAGCGTTTATGTGGAACTGTGTGAATTTAGCTCTTCATATTACTGTACTATTGATTACTGACAGGAATAAAGACAACATTTCAATCCTTTGTCTTACGTCTTTTATTTTGACATGGTCTGTTCATTAGTCTGCATTAATGACTTTCATTTTGACATTCCGTTTACATTAATGAACAACTGCATTATTAAGAACGTGTCAAAATACATGTTTACTAGTAATAATGAATATTCATTCATATTAATAAACTAATATTACTGGTCAGTTTCAATGTGTTGACATTCTGTCAAAAAATACATATTACTAATATTAATTTATTATAAATGTTATAAATTATTTATGTGTTTTATTTTGATACATTCTCTTTACTGACTTTTATTGTGATACAGCTGATACATGGTGTATGTGTAATGTGACTGGAGTAACTGGATCTCCTTCTGCTCTGTGTTTTTCTCTTTATACCACTATTCCACTGGTAAAGTTAGCAGTGGAGTCCATAGTTCTGACCCACTCAGCCTATGTTCTGGATGAGTTCAGTGCAGTTTAGAACTGAGCTCAATGAACTGCCTTCAGGTTTTTATTACTGTAATATTGCACATTGTGAGTTAGGGAGGGAGTGAGAGAGAGAGAGCGAGCGTGAGTGTGTGTGTGAGAGAGAAAGAGAGAGAGACACCCTTTCTCTTGCCAGCTGAGAGAGAGAGAGAGAGAGAGAGAGAGAGAGAGAGTGTTTGAGAGAGAGTAACACGTCCTAGATTACCACCAAGCTGCAGACTCACACAGGCTTTGGGGGTGGACATACACGTAAGCAACGTTTTAAATCTCTGCTCACAGTCACACGCGGTCTCTCTCTCTCTCTCTCACACACACACACACACACACACACACACACTCTCACACACACAGTCTCTCACACTAACACAAAATCTCCACACTCAGCTGGCAAGAGGAGGGGTCAGGCTGTCCAGCAGTTCAGCAGCTGTACACAGTGATTAACACTCCAACACTGATTCAGACAAATCAAACACTGATTTCTAAATCAATAACATTACAGTCAAGACTAACAGATGTTGTAATAATAATAATAACAACAACAACAACAACAACAACGCATCACAGAGTCTTTCAAGGACAATGGGTAAGTGTAAAATAAAGTTAAGTAAAGTCAAAAGAAAATAAAAGAAAAATGCAAAAATAAATAATCAAATAACAGTTGATAAAAGTATCAAGACTGCAAGAATACTGGAAATAAAATGTAAAAAATAAAAGTAGAAATTATTAAACTATTAAACAATAATCTATAACTGCACAATAACTACAATTAAAATTAAAAGTAAAAATGCAAAGGGTTAATGCTATAATTAAATAATAGTTTAAGTATTATTATTATTATTATAAAATACAACATTTAGAACTGAAGAGTGCAGAACTGAAAATGTTAAATGAAAAGTCAAATTAAAATAAAGTAGAATTGTTGTGCTGTGTTTAATTAATACTATATAAATGATCAAATTTAATAAACTCCATCAATAAAGTGATAAATCTAAGTAAAAAGAGAACAATAATAAACACCGTTTATAGTATAGAACTGTAAAATTAAAATGAAGAGTGTGGTCAAGTGTGATGATGAATTTTACTATTAAACTCTCTAAAATGATGAATAAGAGCTCACGTGAAAATGAGGTCAGTAATCAAAGCAGTAAAACCACAAAAATCAGTTTAAAATAACTTCAGTTGTCTTTTAAACTGTTTGTGGTTTGAGATGCAGGTTTATTATAGCGACGCTGCCTGGTTCTAGATCACGGAGCTCAAAGCTCTCTGCTCCAGGAGCACCGTAATGGATCCGATCTGGATTTGTAAGTTAGAACATGTGAAGGGAGGAATATTGTTGTGCTGCACAGGTATATAAATATGACAAGAAAGTCACCTTCTACGCAACTTCAAATCTCACACTTTCCAACACAGATGTTCATAGATCAACCACGGACACCCAGAGGTCCACGATGTGTTGCCAGGTCTCTGGGGTCTTTTGCCAAAGTCCATTTTCTAACCCATTAATAGTGATATTCAGTAATGTTGCAAAGCTCGTCACACATTAAATCAACTAAAATCAACTCAATCGACTCAAACAAGGTCCATGAAACTAGTCTCAGCCCAGTTACGTCTGGCTGGTATCGTGCTGAGTTATGGGGGGAGAAGAAGGACCATCCAAGAGCTTTTTAAGGTGTTTTTAACAGAACCTTTGTTCATCTGAACTAAAAAGATCATCTTTTAATACAAATGAATACAAACATTTCTTGGTTATAAAGAGACGTTTTTGTTACCAAGGCGACACACTGAGCTCCTGAGCCTGAAGCAGATTATATCTAGAAAAATGCAAAAGTCATGCTTCTATGAACTACAGTTAGTTCAGTGCAGAAACATGATGATGGTAACCATGATTACAAGCAGGAGAGATTTAGCTCCACCTTTACTTTTAACAGAATCATCTTCACAGCTGATGAGGGCTGAAATCTCTGTGCCACTCCAGCAACCTCCACCAAACATCTGGGACAGTTCTGGGACTTTTGGATTCAACATTTCAGAATGTTGAAAGCAGCCTTTGAAAAGCTGTGTGTCAGACCATCATATGACCAGTCTTTCCAGTCACCAACCACCTGCATCAACTGACGAGAGAATCGTCTGACTTACGGCTCTTTGTTTGTATTTTGACTTTAGTGATGCTCTAACTTGTCCACCGTGTCCCAGCGTGATCAGTATTTTGGTGACTTTTTTAGCCCCAGTGATGGTGAGGAAATGCTCGTCTACACCAGAGAGCCTCCCTCAAACTTTGTTTTGGAAATCTGACACAGTATTTCATTTTTCCATGAGTTCCTGATCCCCAACTCCAACCCTAACCCTTCCCTCCCCGATTCATACAGTCAAACAGTGGAGAACAGGCTGGAACATCACCCTGTATTCTGACTCTTTCTGAGCAATGACCAGGCCAGATTACTGTCCTCAGACTGTTACTGTTTCAAAACTTGTAGAAGATCTGGTTTGCAGCAATCATGAAGTGTAAAGAGTCACGTTATCTAGGCACCCAAAACAAACATCTGTTAACATTAAGAAGGTCAACCCTCAACTCTCGTAGTAACTCATTCCTCACAGTCTTCTGCAACTCCAGATTAACCAGTGGACCCTGCGCTTCACTGATGTGACGCCAACTCAGCAGGTGTTTCATGACCAGGAGGAGGACAGGGTGGACAGAGGGATTTCGATTCAGCTCTGTCCTGGTTTCTGGGATGGTGCTCACAGCTCTCGACTCCAGTGAGCACAGCACAAACCCAGGCTCCGGGGAAATCCAACGTTTTTTGGGCGTCAGTTCATCTGAATGATATCTGAATAAATACTGATATATCGAGATTTTGTACAAGACATAAAAGGTCATACTGTAACTATCTGTGTACGGTTTCATTCCAAAAACGTGTGTGGAAATGGTTTGGTTTCTGGAAGGACGACACTTTACAGAGTCATATTCAAATTCTGCCACAGAAACATCACAATTAATACATCACGTTGCATTTCTGTTACAATTAAATGCTGATCGTATATCGTCAGTCCTCTTAAGCAGATTGAGAAATGTGTTCTTTAGCTACATCACTCGTGTCTATATGAGTAACTCTCAGAAAAGCAGGAACAGCACACCACCTGCCTAATCCCATCCCTGCAGTGAAACATGGTGGTGGCAGCATCATGCTCTTGGGGTGACCTGACCTGAATAAACCAAAAGACTGCGGTGATCTTTCAACTCATAAAAAAAATTATATCATGATATTTTTTCTGCATCACACTGGATTTTTCCCCTTTTGATATTCATTGAAAACAAATTAATAATGAAAAGGAGAAAGTCGCAAGGTGAGCACTGATGGTAATGTAGATCCCATTGTGCCTGTAATGTGCTCCACTGACTCAAGACTGCAAATCAATAGTGATCACTACCGCAATTACAGCCTCTACAGCACCAGGCTGGGGGCCAGACCCAACTTTTCACTGCAAAACATGAATGGCAGTATGACTATACAGTCAGTCTGAAGGTTTGCACAATATCTATCCCGATTTTATCCCTGATTCTTCATCAGTCAGAGTCGACTGTGGGAGAGAGAACTGAGAAGTGTGTGAGGGGCACATTTTTGGCCTGATCACCATTAAGACCAGTTAGAGCAGATCATCATGTAGTAGTGTATACTGGTCAGCGACTCAATCTAAACAGGCCCCATCAACAGCCACTGAACAAGAAGTAAACACAGGATGTAAATAAACAGCCATGTGTTCACTTTTAATTGTATGTTCCACCTTAAATGATTCAACAGATTCATTCTGGTGTTAGAATGTGTCCAAAAGAACAGCACCATTAAGGGAGAACAGACATCTGTATCATATGAAGGCCACCAGTGTACAGTTCTTACTTCCCACCTACAACCACAAAAGGCATTTTTCATGTTTTTAACATAACCGGTCAATGCAAATGTGACGCAAGCAACGGTACGTGCACATGGTGACCTTAGGCTCTACCATTCCGTTCAATTGCCAGTGCTTTCCTATGGAGGTGATATGTAGATATGTAGGTAGGTGTATTTATTGAAATCGTTCAGACAATTAGGATAAAAATGTAAACTATTCATCTATTTATATAACTCGATGACTGTGGACTCTAATAAAAGCAGTAATCCACGCCATTGCATAAACATATAGACATGCAGTTTACAAGCAGGGGGGATTACAACAAAGTAACGGAAAGTGGGACGAATCCATGGTTCCCTGAGGGAGGGGCATGTGGGATAAACAGATCCGAAATAGATGAATGAAACTTTGACGGGCTGGATAATCTCTTATTTTGAAGTGCAGATTGAGCATTGAGTGTCTTCGTAAATAGCTCTGATGGTGGAGATCTAGGCTTAAAGGGGAATTCCATGCATTCGCTGTCATGAGAGGTCATAAATCAGTGACTGCAATGTAAAATATATGTTTTTGGACAAATTCTCACCTCAAATATAAGTAAAATGGTGCTTCAATCATCAGGCAGTGCATTAAAAATCAATCTGTATGAACTATTTCTGCGATGTAGCTTTTCTGTCATTCAACGTCACTGTGAGCCGTGGAAAAGGAGTTTTTCTAGAATGAAGCCCATCAGACCAAACCCAGTCGGAATGACTTTCACATCCTAACCATTGAATTACGTTCATATTATGGTTGAACAGGGGAATTACACTCTACAAACGGGCTTTAAAAAGAGCTTCACAGGCTAGTTTAGAGTAATACATATTTAAAAGTAGCAGAATAACAGGTTCCCTCCCATATAACGACACTTTTTCACACATTAACAAGCTCCAAACTGAGTAACACAGTGCCTACTGTGAAACATGGTGGTGGCATCATGTTATGGGAGGGTTTCTTTGGGCAGGGAGAC
>CM067525.1:15836192-15884338 GCA_034509495.1 Acestrorhynchus altus | reverse complement strand
TCGATGCTGGATGCACCAATATCCTCTGCTCTTCTAAGACATCAGTGGCTTCCTTGGAAACAGCAGGTTTCCAAGTAAACCATGTGTTGAGGGAGTTCTTTTACATGGGTGTAGTTTTGGTTTCAGAGATAGAAACAGTTCAGCAAGTCAGGTGATCATTCAGTCTTTAGTCTTACACTATTTCTGACGTGATAAAATGACAAACACTTAAATAAACCCTGCTATCTTCTATACATTATAGCAAGCACGTATTCACAGCCCAGACATGGGTTTACCATTGAACATGGAGAGAGCAATGCATCTATTATAGCTGCATTATTTGTCCACCAGAAGAATCCAATGCAGGTGTCAATGATGGTAAAAAAATAAGTGTTCAAGTGTTTATGAAAGTGAAATGTAATTGTTCTAAATTCAGCTTTGTAGTTTATAGAGATGTTATGTCCCTACTGTTAGATATTTGGCACACAGGAGTCGGGAGACTGGATGTTCAGATTGTGGGTTTATTCAGGTGTAGGCAGAGAAGTATGTACAAATACAGCTTAGTTGGTCAGTAGTCCGGTCAGTCTCTGAGTTCACCTTGTTAATTTGTAGTCTGTTCCTTCCTACTTACATTATAATTCATTATGATGCTGTGAAAAAGTGTTTGCCCCTTCCTGATTTTCTTCTTTTGCTGCATATTTGTCACTTTTAAATGTTCCAGATCATCCAACTAAATTTAATACAAGATTAAGACAATGCAAGCTTATAAATGATCATCTCATTTATTGAAGGTAAAGATTTATTCAAAGCATATTTCCCTCATGGGATGAAGTCACAGTCCCTCTAAATCTGTTTGTTCCATTCTTGGTTTTAATAACTGCAGTCTAACAGTCTATTACATGACAGTGGAAGACATCTGGTCCACTGTTCTTTACAGAATTGTCTGAATTTGGGGACACTGGAGGATTGTCCAGCCACTGCCCATTTAAGATCTTGCTACGGGGACTGATTTGATCTTGTTTTGAACCATTCAGCGCTGGACTTGCTTGTTGCTTGTTTGATTCAGTTCATTGTGATGCTACAGAATCAGCTGCTCTTCAGCTTTGGGTCACAAACTGTGACTGGACATTTTAACAGCACTGCAGAATAAAATATTTTCAAACCTAAAAGAGGGAAGATCACTAGTATGTTGTGTTCAGCACTACAAACCGCAGTCATAGTGGTGTTCCTCTTATTAGTGCCACTTTTGAATTCAGAAAACTGTAATTGGAGAGTAATTCATATAATCAACAGCTAATTACAGCTCTGGGTTTCTGATCACACAGTTGTGGGTTTGATATCTGGGTCCACTAACCTGCCACTGTTGGGCAAGACCTTTAACCCAGTAACTAAATGACAACAAAGCAACAAACCCCACAGACACAAAAGTAGGGCTTCTTTTATATTTTAATACAAAATCATATTTACAACTTAATCAGTACACAAACGTATGGAATGTAAAGAAATGAAACTTTTAGAAGGTCAATAATAATAATAATATAAAATAAGACAGAACTCCCCCCACCACACACAGCTCTTCACAACATGTTGTGCAGAATGCATCCGTTAACCCAGTGTTGGTCACCCCTATATCCCGTACACCATTTCACACTTCCAATGACAATAACTCTGGGGACTAGATATGAACAGCAATTTTAACTGATCAATGTAACCCTGTTTACTTTATACACACTAATGACTAAGGTTAAGGCCCTGTCCTGCATGTCTGAGGTGAAACATCAACATCTACAGTCCAGATGTTCAGATGTTCTCCAAAACATCCTGGACCAGGCAAGGTGCCCTGAAAAAACGGAACTGAACTGTAGCTTTAAGTGGAAAACAAAGTGTTGTCGCCCTTTAAACGTTCATGTTTGATTCACCCCTCTTTTACACCTGCTGTATTAAGTCTCATAATATTAGGTTCCTTAAGATCAAGATGCTCCTGTAATACTTCACATAATGGCAATGCTGCACTGTAAGACCCGCATCTTGCAACACTGTATTGTCCTACACACTGTACAGATGTATATATATAGAGTACATACAGTATTACACAGGGTTAGTTTGCTCTGGTGTTTCTGTGTGGTCTACTGGTGCAGAACAGTTCTTTAATTCAGCTTTAATGTCTGCGTGTATATTTGTACACCACTATTAACAAGCTGGATGTACAGGGATGTACAGGGATGTACAGGGATGCAGCTGAAACCTAGTTTACATTACTTTGACTTAATTATGAATATTGGCTGATTTTAGAGGTCAGTTCTTAGTGCAAATAAACATTTACCTGTACAATCTTCACTGACATGAGTAAACTATGTTTATGAAGAAACAAAGTGCTACACAGAGTGCGGAGTGTCTTCAGTGCTAAGGATGCAGTCAAGAAAGTGTGTTTTTCAGTTGTCACCCGAAGGCCACCCAGTTCTGTATGGTCCGTCCAATGCAGCTGAGAAATGCAGCTGTGAATTTCATTGTATGTAGAGCAGAAACAGCAAAGAACGGTGAGATGCTGCTTAACAAACATTTCCATTTTAAAAGCATCGTTTCAATGTGTTGTACAGGAGGCACTGGCACCATCATCAGGAGATTGCTGGTCCACATCCATAGCCAGGAGTCCAAGAGAGCATTACTGACAAAGCTATCTCTGAGTGAATAGGATCGCCCTCACGTCTGTAAGCTGATACCACAAAACTGACAGTTAGGGCTCTCCTTCAAGCGTGGAGAGGTGGTGGAATGAGAAATGGCTATAACTGGAATGTACTGCTACTGTGACATCTCTGTACAGCCCAGTAAAGCTGCTGCAATTTTGTGTCACTGAACACTTTTAAAAGTAAGTCTGTCAAAAATAGTTGCACCCAGATGGACTCAAATGTTTGCGATGCACAATTGCAATGGTGTCACGTAAGACTGTCATGGAGTCATTCAGAATGGCAGTGGATCTTCAGTAACAATCCTGCTTTTCTCTTGTTGGAGATGAACCTCTATGGAGGCACCATGATCAGCACCAAGATGAGTGGTTTGCTCACCTAAGTCCACCTTCCAGTTTTCTGAACCAACACTCCAGTGTTCTATTCCAACAGGACGACGCTCGTCCACAAACTGCTGCTGTCTCAAGATCTCGTCTTGTAGACACAGATACTACGCCGTGGTCGGTCTCATCTTCAGATCTATCCCAGTTTGAAAATGTGTGGGATGCCATTGGACGCTCTATCAACACTCCACTCCTACCACACCATCTGCAGAACTGAGTGAGAACATTCAAGCTGCATGGGATGGATCATCACAAGACACCATTAGGAACCTCTACAGCTCCATGCAGAGACGGCTGGTGTGTTGTGTTAAATCTGACACCATTTAATCATTTATTGTTCCTGGTGATCTTTATATTGCTTCCCAGTGCAACCTCACACTTCCTTCTGGGTGCAGCTATTTGTGCAAATATCTATTGATCATGAGTGCATAACACTGCTTACATGGTATTTCCTACTTTGGTTGCAGCTTCTCAGTAAGTTCACAGGGTCAAAGGGTTGTCAAATCCTGACACTGATATGGGCCAAGAGGGGGATAAAGAAGACTTTCTGCAAACTGAGTTCAGCAGACTGAAGCGGAAAAGCATGAGATGAGATAAATGACACCAAAAAATGTAAACAAAAAATGTAAACAAAAAATGTTAGCAAACACGCAGATTTTGGAGTCAACAGCCATGGTGTGGAGCTGAAGGCCACTCTCATTAGTCCAGAGTCCAAAAGTCCAAAGACGCAGAGTGGGTGGGGACACAAGACAACTGAGTGTCTTTGGCCTGTGAAATGACTTCTGACCTTTAAATGAGCCTGAACAGCTAACACAAAGCACTCTTTAGACCCCGCCTCCCTCTGACACTGCTTCTTTAAAGCTGGTCTATCAAAGTTTATTTCACTTCCATCTGCCTGGAGATGATAACTCTGTTCTCAAATGCATCTTGGGATAAGAATCTGTCAATCAAGCCACTGAGAGAAGCACACACACACACACACACACACACACACACACACACACACACACACACACACAATAAAACAGCATGAATGCAACACGTTACACTGAAATGTGGAAACACACAAGAGGTTTAAATTCTGGAAGACGTCAGTGGATCTGGAGTTTCTTGTAACTATCACCCAGATTTATCTCATCATCACACGTGTGTTTAGACAACAGGAAACAAAACACCAGCAGGCAGGAGGAACAGCTTGAACATCACTATTTACTTTTTGCTATTGGATGCTGTGTCCTGCATTCTGATCACATCTACTGACATTTCTAAAGCTGACCGTGAATAAAAATCAACATCTTTTTAATCCACTTCTGTTTTTGCTGAGACCTCCCCCAACTGTGATTGGTCCTAATTGCAGCGAGATCTCTTCTGAGACCACCCCTAACTGTGATTGGACACCACCAGGTCCTAATCAGAGCAGTCTTCGTTCTTGATCAGTGTTCATTGATCCTAATCAATGATGTTCCCCCCTCATTTTGATTGGTCCTAATTGTGAATTCATTTGTTCTGAGAGGTTTTCTTTTTCCCTGTAAAGCTGCTGTTTTGGAGATAGGAAGACACATCACAACAGTGATGATATGTCTATCAAAGCAAGTTGTTTGTGTTTTTTCTCTCATTCTCGTTTGGCTGTGCTGTGGATATGACACCTGAACCATGCATCTAAACTGCAAATCAAACCAAATTTGTATGAGAATAAAAGATCATTTATTCTTCTCCGACTGCTTTCACTTACAGTAAGAAACAGCCTAAAAGCATTTATGGAGTGTTTTTATTTATTTGAATGAAGTAAAGTGTTCTTTAATATTTGAAAGGCACTGCTTGGTTTCTTATTTTTCACTAAAGTCTATTTTCTTTGTTAAAACAACTGATAGTTTATTAAATGCTGAAATAATCAACAGTGACTGCTAGTTTATGCAGTAACGTCATAACAGGTTTTTGAGCCTTTTAAATAAACGCCTCCAGTCTGGAGCAGGTCTCTTACCCAGCACTGGTTTCATTTTCATTCTAAGCTCATAAACCCACAAAGCGGCTCGTCTGTTGTTCTGACCTTGCTGGTGTCCAGGGATTTCGGCACTTTCTACCTGACAGACAGAATAAGACGCACTGACAACCAGATGAACTACAGCCAAGACACATTTAAGGAATTAGAAAAAGAATAGAAATAAAACAAAAACATGAAAAATGAAACCCACGTGCGCACACACACACACACACACACACACACACAAACACACACACACACACTATTGCCACATTTCACTGCGCTCACTGCAATTCCTCAGCTGACAGATCATTTTAAGAAGAAGAATGTTTGGCTGAGTTTGTGTCACACTGGCAAACTTTTAATTTGCTCAGTTTCAAATCGATTCCCCAATTTCTGCAAGATGGCAGAAATACATACAAACACTCACTGTGTCACACACACACACACACACACACACACACACACACACACACACACACACACACACACACTCAAACACTACAGATTGTAAGAAGAAAGGAAATAAAATGAGGCCACGTGCATTATGGAGCATGAAGAAAGCATATGGGTGAGTGAAACTATCAGAAGAGGAGTGAAAAAGAGGGAAGAAATGTGAAGGTCTCCTCAAAAAGAGACATGTTTGGACACACAGATGGATTTCTGGAAGAGCTGGAGAATGGAAAACAGACAGGACAGACAGACTGTGGGTTGATTGACAGTTATTCCCAACCTATCAGGCCATTTTAATATTCTGCAATGTTTGTGTGTGTGTGTGTGTGTGTGTGTGTGTGTGTGTGTGTGTGTGTGTCTCATTCTCTTGGTCGTGTTGCTCCTTCTCCCTGACTCCACAGCACATGAGAGCAGGATGAGCGTATTATACAAAGGATCACCATGGAGACGGCTGGCAGGGGCAGCAGCATCACAGTTTCACAGCAACTACGCAAGCTCCCGCTCGGCCCAAACACAGCGGCGCCACCTAGCATACAAACACACATCAATATATCAGTCAAAAACAAGCAAAAGCAACTTTTGGGCCATTTCAAAAAAGGAACCCTAAATGGAAACCTGCTTGTAAAG
This sequence comes from Acestrorhynchus altus, assembly GCA_034509495.1. NCBI lineage: Eukaryota > Metazoa > Chordata > Actinopteri > Characiformes > Acestrorhynchidae > Acestrorhynchus > Acestrorhynchus altus. Next base: position 15,878,231 of record CM067525.1, on the reverse strand, counting down.
ACCAAATATCAGCAACACACTGTGCTGTGTGTGTGACTACTGCGAGGTCTGACAACAGTCTGAATACAAACGTGATACATTTCTACAACACACTGTGTTAAAAATAGGATTTCAATAAAATAAATACATCCATTTTTTTTTTTTTAGAAAACTGGTATCAATTTCAGACAGGTTTGGTAATTAGTTTGATCTTAATCAAAGGAAAACCTACTAAAGCAGATTGTTCCATATTATTAAGCAGAGTCACAGTTTTCGTTCAATACTGTATGAGGACGAGAAAGAGCTTCATTCAAAGTTCATTCAAAAGTGTGTCTACAAACTTCTGGACATACAGGGTATGCAGGCTTATATTATTATTATCAGTCATACAAAATCCCATATGATGACAAGAAGCACTGACAGGCTACTGGTATACACACACAAACACACTTGATACTCAATAAAACAGAAGTTTGCAAACACACACAGAAAGTGTTTGAAAAGTATATGGACGACCAGAACCAAAGTGCAAGTGCCAAACAGAACTACTGCATCCTAATCACACACTAGTGAGTAAAATCAAAACAGGGTCAGACACTGTGTGGGAAAAGGTACATGACAGACAGACAAACACAGCCGCACGCGCGCGCGCACACACACACACACACACACACACACACACACACACACACACACACACACACACACACAGTAAGGCCAACAAAAAGCCTGAAAGGAAGACTGATGGCAGATGACAGAATCACAAAGACAGTAAGTTGCTTCTGTTCACTAAACTTCATTCTGAACTATTCATATTTGCCAATTCATGTTATTCTCCAATAATGTCAACAAAACAGAACTGCTGGAAAAGGTTTTTGCAAAAGTACAAAAACACACCCCACAGACAGACGTATGCAATAAGCCAAACAGGCAGTGAGAGGTGAAATACAGACACAGTAACACAGTACAAAGTACTGTGCACAGGTTTTAGCCCCCGGAGAAGTTAGTGCTTAATGATGATAAATCAGATGAGCTGGTGATGGAAATGAACAGCTGAACACCCACATGCTGGCACGGGGTCCAGCAGAAACCTGGAACCAACTACTTTCATCAGAATGAGTAACTGTATTTGGGTTCACCTGCATCTGTTCTGATGTGATCTGGAGTTTTCACACTAAAAATGTCTTGGAGAGAAATGCTTTGAAATAATGTATTAGTTCCACAAGACTTCGGCACAGGGCTGAAAATAGCAACAGACGGACAGTCAGAGAGGCAGTCATACCTGTGTCCACTCATTGGTCTGAGGGTCATAGGCTTCCACTGTGTTTAAGTACACCTGCCCGTCGTACCCTCCCACTGCATAGAGGCGGTCCCCTAGCAAACACACACCAACGGCATCCCTGCTGACGCTCATCGGAGCCACTGCTGTCCACATGTCCGTCTTAGGGTCGTACCTGGGAAAAGTACAGAGCTGTTATTTCTACGTTCACTCTTTTAACTATTAGACAATTAACTGACTGAATTATTACACCTGTCGATTTTTCACACTCTGCCATCACAGTGCCAGAGCCACCCAGATTCCACCCATTCTACCAAAAGCATCACTGCAAACCCCTCTAGAGGGCACTAGTGAGTCTCAAAAGAGACAAAAGTGGACAAAAGACGCAATTTCAGAAAACAAACACCTATAGAGTCTGTAATAAGAGCCTCCATCTCATTTATTAGAGGAAACTAAGTCAAAAATTCCCAGATCTGTTATAAATCATGACATTTAAATTGGGTTTCCTGAAGCAGCAACCCACTGATTCCACAAGTCTACAAGTTAAGGAAGACTCTCAAAGGAGGAGGCAGAACAAGGAAGGTTCTAGCTTTGGCTCCAAAAGGATAAGGTTTGGGGGAAAAGATCCTATGGCTGGCTGCGGGGGGTGAGAGGGCCTGAAGGTCTGTCAGCATGAAATGCAAAGCAGGTTAATCTAGAGTGGGCATACGGCAATATTTTAATGTTCTGTGATCAATTTTTAAAGTGAAACATATTTTTCTGAGCATACTGTGGATATCCCACCATGAATTCAATTCTGAGGTGCATTATTTTAAACACATTTTAAAACTACAGAAGATGTTTCATATTTATCATCAAAGCCACTGTCTATTCAGAAGAATTTAACATGTATATATTTCACACTGGCGATCTGTTTATTCTTTTATATAAATGGGCCCAACAGTGATAATTGCAATTTCCCCTCAGGCAGTAACACAGTATTTGTGATTCTGATATCGTCACTGCCTACAGAACAGTGACCAACTGCACATTTCATTACAGAGAGTGTAATTTGTCCTGTTTAACGTAATAAATTATGCATATCAGGTTTCCTTGCAATACAGCTTCTCCAGCTTCCACATTTTTGAGACTGAGAACCTTAGAAGCAAACTTGGTAGTTACTTTCTGTTCTTCTACAGAAGACACTACATTACTGCTGTGTTGTCTGATTGGCTGAGTAAAGTGGTTGGACAAAAAAACATTAGTGTTGAAATGATTTCTGTACTGATTAAAAAAAAACAACAACAACTATAAATTATTAACCATTAAAATGTTAATGTCACATAAAAGCTCCATGAGAACCCCTTCACTGGAGAGTCATATACGCTGAGCTTGTAGCATCTGACCAATCGTCCTCGGACAAGCTACTCACGTGGGGCTTAAAGTGACACTTCAAACAGGACGCAGACAGACCATTAATACATTAATAAATACTTCTGTCCATGCTCTGAATCTGAACTCTGGACGGTCCAGATTCACCCTTTATTATTAAAGGCACTAGAATGTCATAACTGCGGCATTTTCTTCTAAATGTACACAAATTTAATGTTTAGCTGACAGCAAAAGTCTGATGGCTCCTGTGAAAGATAAGAACATCTAATATGTACGCTCCACATTCCTACTCCACCAATTGAGGAGGCTACATGCACACACACACTCAAGGTGACGGGTCTTTTTTGAATGAGGGATCGTGATGGAAAGCTAAGATGAACTAAGCTGGGGGTTTGAGAAACCTTCGGCTAACTTTAGAGACAGTTTCTGACAGACGGCTAGACAGACAGCTCACTTAACCATGAGAACACAGCTTGAGTCACGCATAACTCGTTCACACTGACAGACAAGCACATGGACAGACACACACAGTTACAGAAATAGAATATGCAGAAGCTGAGAGATCTAGATAGTCCATACTTAGAGAACCATATAGTATCCAATACTACTTTCTAGTTCAACTAATTAGACTGTAGATACACAAAAAAGGCTGAAAAGCTTTTATTACAGGTGAGGTCTGATTAGACACTGGGTCTTGGCACAAGAGGGCATAAAGTGCTTCCCCCACTGCTCTGTTAAAAGGGTCTGACTACTTTTGGGTAGTGTGCCTCTTGGTAAGAGCTCACTGAATGCTAGACACGCCTCTATGACACACTCATAGAGTCAGTTCAGTGCATCACTGAACTGACAAAAGCAGGGTGATTGTTTCGATAAACTGCCCAACATCTAGGCCGTTCTGACCAAGACACAGCGGCCTGTGTTTGTAGTGGTGTCACAAAAAGGGAAACCCTGGACTGTAATGGACTGGAGCCGTATCATCTTTATTGACAAATCCATGTTCTGTTTGGATTGCAATGACTTTTAGGTTTGAATATGGAGCTCTTGTGGCGAGTACTCCAATCCAGTGATGCCCCTGTGGGCTGGGGGGTCAGTTACCCCTAGCAGTAATATGAGGGAAACGAGGGACAGCTCAACGATATGCGCAAGACATCCTTTTACAGCAGGATGCTTGCCTACACAGAGGCAAGGGTTTCCCAGTAATGCCTCTGCCAGACTGCAACACTTCCTTGCCAAAAGAGCATTTATAGGATCAGCTGGGATGCCAGTTTCAGCCACCTATGTGCCAACTGCAACATCTGTGGGCAAACATGCTGCAAGATGCCATACAGAACCTGTATGCCTCCATGGCCAACCATATCTTGTATCAAGGCAATCCTTGTACAGTTTTCTCCAACATCCTTTCACTCTAAACCTTCATTCCATTCCAATGCCTTCTTGGGGCATTATTTTGTTTGTCAGTGAGTGAATATTGAGTGTAACACAAATCACACTATCATTACTAACAACAGTAACCCCTTCTTCACCAGTGCCTCCCACCTTTCCACGCAGTCAGATAGCCGAGATGTGAGACTTGATGCAGGGGCATCATGGCCACCGATGGCATACAGGAAGCCATTCCAAGTTGCCACGCCGACGCCACCCCTGCGCTTGGACATGGGTGCGCAGGCGCTCCATTTGTTGGTGTGAGGATCGAAACACTCGACCGACTTCAGACACGAACTACCATCCCTGCCTCCCACTGCATACAGCCTGCAGAGAGAGAGAGATGAGAAATGGTAATAATCCATCTACTTTTAAAAGGAAGACCTGCTGTAGAATGTTAGAGCTGCTGCTGGAGACTTAGTTCCTACATGCACGGTATCACTGCTTACTTGCTGTTCAGGACTGCGACTCCCACAGTGCTTCGGGGCGTTGCCATAGATGCAACAAAACTCCACTGTCTGGCTTGAGGGTCCCAGCGCTCCACTGTGCTCAGATAACTCCAGCCATCATGACCTCCTACTGCATACATAGGGCCCTCCAATACTGCTACACCTATACACGGGACCACAAAATAAGGTCAAGAAAATATCAGGACATCTGTCTGTTATCCGACTCTCAAGAGAGCGGCAAGACAATGGCCCTAAGCCATTTCAAACGATTCTACCAAAAACGGTTAAAGAAGAATACAACTGATGTTTTGGATCAGCCATCTGCAATGACCTTAATCCAATAGAAATGTTGTGGAAGGACATGAAACAAGCATGTGAGGAAACCCACCCAGTTATTGCTGCAAAAGGTGGTCAAATTCACTGAGAGAATTGTCATTATGCAGCACACAAACCCAAAGACATTAATTACACAACTACACCGACACACACTCACAAAAACAGTGTTGATGCATGTAAGGCTCCTCGCCTAAAGCAAGCAAAATCATCTTGACCACAGTAATCCCTCAGTAAAGGCACAGGCACAGTCTGGGTCAAAAGTTGGGGCTCACCTAGGCCATGACGGTGCGTAGACATGGGGGGCATGACGCTCCAGCTTTTGCTGCGTGGGTTATAACATTCCACTGTGTTGAGGGTCTTCAGGCCGTCCCGCCCCCCCACCACATACAGTCGGTCATCAAGGACGGCTACACCAAACTGCAGCCGCCGGCCACTCATTACTGCCACCTGCCGCCAAGAGTCTCTCCGCAAGCAGTACTGCTCTATACTGGTGGCACCTAAAAACACAAAAACAGGCCAGAAAGTTACCGACACATTACTCAGACAGCACTTCAAACCATTACTGAGGTGAAGAGGGTGTTAAAGCAGGGAAAGCAATGATAACAGGGCAGCAGGGCCTTCAGGACTAGGGCTGGGAAACATATATATTCACATTAACTGTAATTGGTGGCACTAAACATTATGGCATTACTACCAGTCCAACCTAACCATGGTTCCGTTTGATCCAGACGGAGACAGCCTGTTTTGGTCAGAGCATTGTTTGGTCTGAGGCACCTTTTCCACCTGCTATTTTGGTTGAAATGTAACTGAAAAGTGTGGAGGTCTAGACCAAACAAGGTAAATGTGCAAGCACTGTTACTCTGCATTCACAACAAGTTGCTTATGTCACCCCACGTCTGTCTCTTGTGTGTTTGGTTTATGCTGTTAAAAGAAGGATTAGTTATGAGCCTCTTTAAGTTTAGCACCACACTGTTCAGAACCAAATGATCAGGGAGTAGAAACACCAGACCCCTGTGTTTACAATCTGTCAAAAAAAATTGTCATTACCAATTGTTCAAAAAAGTGGCTTTACTGTGTCACACATGATTTGCATAAAGTTGCGAAAATCCCAACCCGATCTGTTGCTCTACAATTTGCATCCTCACATAGGAAGTCACTGGTCACTTGTCTTTCTCTCGCCTACAGTGTGAATGCAGATTTAGAACTGTCTACCTGCTGCAATGTTGCTGAACACTGACTGAGCAAGTTACACACAAACAGACATTATTACTTACTGACTGAATATAAACGTTTCATACAGTGTGTGCTGTTACCTTTCGTGGCGTCCATGCCCCCCACAGCAAACAGTGCCCCCACCGTGGCCTTTCGGGGACGCGTCCTTGGGCTCTGCAGCAGCGGCCGTCGCTCTGGCAGTAGGTGATACTTCATTGCTTCCATGACCAAACGCTGACACTCTACACTGTCCCTCAGGAGTGGGTTGCCTTCCATATCGGCCAAAAACTGTAAAGATATAAAAGGAAAACTACATTACCCATAAATCTCCTCCCCACAGTGTCCTCCGTCAGAGGACCTTTTTCCATCATCACCCTCAAATCTCTCAATTCATTATACGGGTTGCCATCCACAACAAATTTCTACATGTATATTACACAGAATGAAATATTTACTATTGACCTTCACTATACATCCCAAAGAGTGTGCTGTCTCTACTACAGATCAGCAAAATTAAACATATACCTTTACTCAAAAGAGTCCATGAGGAACGTGCAGGCGCATGTATCATCTGAAAGCTACATTCAGAAACACTAAACTACACACAAGCCTTTAAGCCCTTACTGCACACAGTCCCTCAGGAGTGCTGACCTTCACAGCCAACAAAATACCATCAAAATAAAAAATAAAGCCATTACACACAAACCTTCATCCCCCCCCCAAGAGTAGATCTTTCCCTGCTTTAGCTAAAAATGAAATCACCAACTATCCTCACTACACAATTTCCCTTACATCCACCAAGGATACAAAAACAAATACCCTTAACATTCAAATCCCATAATTTCCCTAATTACTCACAAACCTGCCTTCCAAACCGACCCCTCAACAAGGGTCTCCATGTCCCCTGACAGTTCCAAAAACCTGCACAACAGGCAGATACAGCTCCAATCTATGCTACACAATTAAGGCCCTGTACACACACTTACTATTTCCCTTAACATTAGTCAGCTGAGGTCAGGATAACCAAAAATTTCAGGTTCTTCTCATTTCTCTTTTCTCTCAGTCTAATCCTTTCACACTGCAACCTCTCAGAGCCACGCTAACGAGGTGCTGCCTGCTGCACTCATCCCTTTTTTTCTCTGTTTATCTCCTCCCTTGCTTGTGGTCTAGCAGGCGGAAGAGTTTTTAATTAGAAGGAAGCTGCTGCTCGGTGTCCTAATCTCACAGTAATGAAGTCTGCTGGAGTAATACACACCACAGACACGTGTCTTCAGCACACAGATCACATTATCGATGCAGAAACAAAAACCCTGGAAATCATGTATGAAAACATACACAACTCCATCTCTGTTCATTGGCCAGTAACTACAGGACTCGGCCAGTACAGCAATCAAAGGCTCAAATTAACACTGTTCTGGGCAAGACTGCCAGGGGGCAATTCGTTGTGCAATTTCTATTAATCAGTCCCGCCAGGAATTTGGAATTTGTGATCTGTGTTGAAAAATTCAAGTTCAACCAAACAGGGCTCGCAAAATTGTCCAATCATGGCATTATTTCTGCCCCAACCCAAAAATCTGTGAAGCGCATTATAAAAATAAAGGGACGTAAGAGTGGAAAACCTGTGTTATTAAGTGTTTGGTACATGAAGGTGTCAGAGAGTAGAGCCTCAAACACTGCCTCTAGAGCAGTTGAAAGGCTAAAAACTAACACTAGACTGTCTGGAGCAAGTCCAGGTGCAGTTATCTAGCAAGCAGATGCATCTGCAGTGGCTGAAAGGCTAAACAGCTATGGGTGGACTGACTGGAGTAGGCACCGGTGCAGTTATCTGGTGCGCAGATGCCTCTGGAGTGGTTGATAAGGCTGAAACAAACAATAGGCTGACTGAAGCAAGTATGGCTGTGGCTCGCAAATGATTCTGGAGTGAACCTCGCTCATCAGTGAAATCTCTTCAGCTAGCTCTCTGCATGCTCTACCAAGAAGACACCAAGAGATCCCACAGAGGACAGTTATGCTATCCAGTACAACTTGGGATCAAAAATCTGTTGCAGTATATGGTACCATACTGCAATACAAGCATGTGTGTGTGTGTGTGTGTGTGTGTGTGTGTGTGTGTGTGTGTGTGTGTGCGCGTGCGCGCTCTCTCTCATGCATGCCTGTGCCTCATCCAAATTCAATGCCTTCTAATTGAATCTGCTATAAAATCTATCAGGTGCCCCAGCCAGCCTGCCTAGTTACGGCTTTCATAACCTACCTTATACTTTCATTACAGAGTGCTGTCTACCTCTGCTATCCCTCCATCCATCTCCTCCTTTCATCTCGCCCACCCTCCTCATCAATCACGTCTGCCTTCTCCTCCTTTCCTCTCCTCATCTCATATCCACTCTGCCGGTATTTTTTTTTTGTTGTTTTTTTTTTTTGTGTGTTGTTTGCACTGAAAAACAAATGCAAACGTTTTCATCTCTTTTGGACGTAAAGCCGCTGCGAGACGGCCACGTCGATCTGTCAGAGAGATGTGAGCAATATTTGATATTTCATCTCTCGTCTGTCTATTGGGGCGTGTGCATATGGGGGAAATGATTAGGCTCACGTCCGGAGGACCAGGCCGGCAGCTGAAAAGAAGGAGAGGGGGAGAAAAAAGAAATCTCCTTTCCCTGAAGAGGATGAAAGAGGCTGCGATTTCCATTTAGATTGAACGGAACGGATGCGGGTACCCAGGCAGAAGCGACGCCTCTATCTTGCCTGGACTTATTTCAATATTTCTCCTCATTCCCTTCTTCCTCTTTCTTGCTTTATCGGGGGCTATAGAAATTTACCGAGAGAGAAACAGCGCTAGAATGAGAGAGCTTAAGTGAGGAGGTCGTGAAATCAATCATTCACTGAAGGAGAAATGGTGTGAAGTGGGGAATGGAGGAGAAAGGTGTGCAAAAGAAGGAGAAGAAAAGAATAAAGCACAGGGAACACTGGACAGGCGTCACTGTGCTGCTTCTCCTTCTGAATTGTGCTGGACATCATCACAAGTAAAGCATACTATCAAAAAGGGAACACTCTCTGGAGACAAGTACGGTCATGTGTGCAGAAATGACAACGGGAGCTATATAAGACTCTAGAATCATGTAGGATTGACTCATTCTTACCGATTTATCACCTCACGATCAGTTATTTACGAGTACAGCTCAGCAATGACCCACTGTATCATATAAAAAACTGGTATGTTATAGGTTATATGGTAGAAAAACACTGTACTGTTACTGAGGGAGGGGGCGGCCTCTTAAATCTAACATATCTAACATCCTTCTGGGCCAACTTTGCTCAGCTCTCATCTGTACCTATGAAATCGTCCTCCTACAACCAATTAAAAACCATTATTCTGATGAGTGTGCAGCAATACGACTGATCGGACATGGAGGCTAATCAATAAATCAGTCAGTCAGTCAGTCAGTCAGTGCATTATATGCTACACAGTCCTGGAGGCTCTTTACAAAGAAAGTTTCAAAAGAACTTGAAGGAGAAACTTGGTTTGCAAGTGTTGAGAAGAGACAAGAACTTTTCCTCATTTATTTTTAACAGGAGGAAGTCAACAAGGACTTAAGATTGGTCTGTGTGTGTGTGTGTGTGTGTGTGTGTGTGTGTGTGTGTGTGTGTGTGTGTGTGTGTGTTGCTCCATTTCGTCTTTTCTCTGTGAAAGAAAATGAAGTCACAGAGGAGGAGTGTGTGCGTGTGTAGGGAGAGTGTAATGAGAACTATCCTCTTCAGATATATTGGGAGAGTAAGGCAGGGAGAGACAACGACAAAATAACACTCTTATCTTCCTCTCCAGGCACCGCTGCTGAGCTCACTCACAAATATTACTAAACGTCCAAATGTTTGTGGACACCCTTCCTAATGCATGCATTCAGCTACTTGAAGTGGCACCCACTGCTGACACACATGTGCAAATGCACACACAGCAGGTCCGGTGCATGTGGAGAAGTACAGCCATGGATAGGACTCTCTCGCTGAAGATTGATGGTGTGACTGACTGACAGTCAGTCTGACCTGCTGCAGTGATTGTTGGGATAACAGTCTGACCTACTGGATGACGGTCTGAGACTGACTGATTGATTGATAAGCAGACGGTCAGACCGACTGGTAAGAGTGACTGATGTGTTCTCTGACAGTCGCGCTGACTGGCAGGTGACTGATGCATTGGCTGACTGTCAAACTGACCTGTGGTTTGAGCAGGGGCAGACGGACATGTGCCAGAAGGCCAGGCAGCTGTGATTGGCGAGTGGGGGGATCATGGCGAACCCAGCTGAGCAGAGCCGATACTACAGTTTCCTCATCTGGGACGTTCATGTCATCTGATGCCAAAAGCTTCTCGACCTCGCACGGTGGCAGCAGCAGGAACTCCTGATTCTTCATAACACCCAGAAAGTGCTCCTTAGAGAGAGCAGAGTGAAACAGAGTCTATTCACAGAGTTTGGTTGTGTTCTGAAATGAAATTTTCAGAATCTGAGAAATCTTTACTGGGCTACTGTCAAGTTGGGGCAGAATTTGATGGGCTGTAGTTATTAAGATACAGACAACTTGGCCCAACCTTTTGTTGGGCTTCACTGAGATGAGACATTTTTATTGGGCTGCAGTCAGTTGGGAAAGAATTGAGATGGTATACTAGTGCATCTCAAAATTAAAATATTGTTAAAAGGCTATTTTGTGATCATAACTTCATTCAAAAAGGTAAACTGTCATATTTCAAATTGATTACACCTAAAGTGACATTTCAAGCCTTTTTTGTGGACTGTTGATTGGTTTGGTTCATAGCTCATGAAAACCAGAAATCCATCATCTCCATTTTTTATTAAAATTTGAATAGAGTACTATTCACATTATCAACTTTAAAACAAAGCTTGTATATATACAGTGCATCTGGAAAGTATTCACCTGATGCTTTATTCCAAAATGGATTCAAAAAGCTTTTTCCTGCCAAAAGTCTACACACAAAACCCCACGATGATCAGTTTTGCAAACTGATTAAAAATAAAAACACTAAAAAAATATGTACATAAGTATTCATAGCTTTTGCCATGACACTCAAACTTGAGCTGGACATCAGACTTGGATGAAGGTTTATCTTCTACCAGGACAACGACCCTGAGCAAACAGCCAAGATAAAGGAGTGGCTTCAGGACAACTCTGTGAATGTCCTTGAGTGACCCAGTCAGAGCCCAGACTTCAACCTGATTGAGCATCTCTGGAAATATCAAAAAATAGCTGGGCACTGACATTCCCCATCCAATTGATGGAGCTTGAGAGGTTCTGCAAAGAAGAATGGGAGAACCTTCCTAAAAGCAGGTGCCAAGTGTGCAGCATAAAACTCAAAAAGACTTGAGGCTGTAATTGCTGTCAAAGGAGCAAAGGTTGTGAAAACTATTGGGTGTTGTGTGTAGAATTTTAAATGGATTCAATTTAAATGAATTGAATCCATTTTGAAATAAGGCATAAAACAAAACATAAAATATGGAAAAAATGAAAGGCTGAAGATGAACTGTATCACTTTAAATGAAATGGATAGAAAATATATTTATGTAGAGTTTAATTTCTGAATTAATCTATCAAAAACCTTTTCCATAGTATTCAGATTTTTAGAGATGTACATTTGAATTTTGTTGGTCTACATTTGGTGGGATGGACATGAGTTTGGATTCTAAACTTGGAGTCGAGTCAGATCAGGATAGAAATAAGAGGAACACTCTTAATTATATTTAATTTTAGTGCAAAATCAAGACACAAGATCAAGTAAAACTCAAATGAGAGAGAAACAGAAGACGAGCAAGCGATAGAGATAAGACAAAAAAACTAGAACAAGAAAGTGGGAAGGGGAAGAGGAAGGAGTGAACGACAGAGAGGAAATAGAAGGGCAGAAAGAAAATGAGGCAAGTTTTCCATGCAGTCTCCATGACAACTCCCCAGTTGGTAACCGTGGGCGGGCTATTATGGGCTATATTTTCTGAATGAGCTTCCCTCAGGAACAGAGCAACATCAAACGAGAAAGCCTGAAGTTTGCGAAGGGGAACACTAGCGTGACCAATTAAACACACACTCGCCCAGTTCACCCGCTGATCCACACCGCAAGAGTCTATCTTTATGTGCGTTTGTGTGAGCAATGTGGAAAGTTTTGGCACAGTTAACTGCAGAGGAGGATAAATCTTCCAGGACGTGTATTTGGGGCCATAAAAAAAAAACAAAAAAAAAAAACAAAGGGAAAAAAAACAGGAAAAAAAAGAGTGAGAGAGAGAGAGAGAGAGAGAGAGAGAGAGAGAGAGAGAGAGAGAGAGAGACATGCACATGTACACAATGAAAGGCTCTGTAGTACACAGTCCACGTTCCATAGAGTACAGTATAATAAACACACATCTTAAGGTGATTCTGATTTCTTAAACATTAAAGGATTTTACATACAGTACTGTGCAGAGTTAAAGATGCCCAACACATTCGTTTTTTTTTTTTAAATAATTACTCTGAGCAATCAGAGTGTTTAGTGAGATGCAGGTAAACATAGATTCAGTAAAAATGAAGAAGAGATTTAGAAGAAAACAGTTGAGATCATGTTTGAAGAACAAAGCATCGAGACAACCCCAGCCAGCACAAGGATGTGTTCGATTCCATCATCAGCTCACCTGATTTAACATCATTCGGCACTAATTTACCAAACCAAGTGTTGGAAGAGCCCTACTAATAATACTAGACACCCGGGAGGAGAGCTTTGGAGATGTTTTAATGAACACACTGACGCAAAACCTCGACTTTCTGTAAGATTTCTTTTGTATTTATTATAATGACGTTTTACTGGGTAAATAAACACTGACCGGATAAGAAGCACTGTATGTGTACTTTCCAAAAAATTTCATTCAAAAGATAAAGGGTCATATTTCATATTCATTACCTGACGAAAAAAAATAGAAATATAAAAATAAGGACATGGTGCAGCCCTGCATTCTACAAAATCACCCTGCAAAGAAACAGCAGCTCAGCTGAACACTGTGATGCCTGTCATGCGAGTTCAGACTCTTATAAGGTTGTATTTTCAATGCTGACGACATGCTGTATGAGACTGTGTCGTTTGTGAGTGTATACAGCGTTCGTCTTACCATGGTGTAATTGTGTGCCACTTTGTGCAGGTCCTGGCAGCCCTGGGCGTCAGCAAAGGACCGGATGCCGAGGCAGTTGGAGGGGTGTAGCTGCTTCATGAGGTAAGTACAACACGCCTGAACTACAGCAGACAACTGCAGCAGACATGCCGCCGACAGCAAACTCTCTATAGTGTCCTCTCTCAATTCCAAACGACCTGCAGAGAGAGAGAGAGAGAGAGAGAGAGAGAGAGAGAGGCAGAGAGAGAGAGAGAGAGAGAGGCAGAGAGAGAGCGAGAGGCAGAGAGAGAGAGAGAGAGAGAGAGCGAGAGAGAGAGAGAGAGCGAGAGTGGCAGAGAGAGTGGCAGAGAGAGTGGCAGAGAGAGAGGCAGAGAGAGAGCCAGAGCGAGAGCCAGAGCGAGAGGCAGAGAGAGAGAGAGAGAGAGAGTGCAAGATAAATGACCTTCATAAACTGCAGCAACAACCTTTACATTAGTGTGAGAGGAGTAACACACCTACCCGTATATGCATACTGCACTAAGACCCACAATGCATCTGGGTCAACTCCCTCCATTTTCACCTCCTCTTGCTTGGCCTCCCGCACATCGCTGGTGAACATTGCTGCAAAGTAGTCTGACACAGAGGACAAAACTAACCTGAGAGAGAGAAAGAGAAAGAGAGAAAGAGAAAGAGAGAGAGAGAGAGAGAGAGAGAGAGAGAGAGAGAGAGAGAGATATAATGATATTATTATAATGATAAGATGTTTGTAAATGTACACCTAAACACCTTTATCTTCAACTGAAAGACCCAAAGGTCTGGATCAAACAGGGCAGGTATGAAAGCACCCCCCGTCCTCCATGACAGTTTCCTTTAAATAACTGCAACAGCAGTATTAAGAGCAGAATAGCCGGTAAAAAGCTGGCTTTAAAGGGTTAATGGACTGTAAATGTCAAGAAAGCTGCAATGCCAAGAAACGTCTGATTCAAAATGGAAAGAGGCGTTTGTGGAAATGAACCCGGCACAGAGAGAAAGACGATTACAGTGAGACAGAGGATTTGTTGAGCTTTGATTCTGTCAACTGAAGCGCTGTAAAGACAGAGGATTTCCTATTTAAATCCAGCTCTGCTGACAAAGACACACACACACACACACACACACACACAAACACACAGACCAAGTGTGAGTGAAAGCTCGCAGCTTTAAATCTATTAGTCTAGCGACTGTGGACAGCCTGGACGTTAATGACAGTCTGAAAGAAATGAAGAAAAGAAAAAGCCTCAAAGCGAAAGCTGCTGCATTAGGAGACACAATGTACCTTAGTGTGTGTGTGTGTGTGTGTGTGTGTGTGTATGAGAGAGGAGAGAGAGAGAGACAGAGAGAGAATGCTCTGCTGCAGAGGTGACAGCAGATGATATATAGGGTACTTATGTTCTACGAAGAGTCTTTTGTCTCACACGAGACATGTTTTCAGGTGTTGGTCCTAAACCTAAACAGAGATCACTTCATGCAAATCCAAGACTAGTCTCTAGTACTTACTCGTGAACTTGGGTCTCAAATCATTACCAGCAATCGGTTATACACTATAGGGACGCAAGTATTGGGACACCTGCTCAGTAATAGTTTCTTCTGAAATCAAGGGTATTAAAGAGTTTATCCTGCTTTTGTCGGAGTAACTGTCTCTACTGTCCGGAGAAGACGTACTACTAGACTTTGGAGAACTGCAGTGAGAATTTGGTTACATTCAGCAAGAGTGTTAATGAGGTCAGGATGTTGGATGATCGCCACTCCCCGTCCCATCACAAATGGAGCATCTCGATGGAGCATCATCCTTCCTATGAACACAGTTCCACTGCTCCACAGCTCAGAACTCAGAACTTTATACCCCTCTAACCCACACCTGGCATTTGGTGACCTATAAACTGCGGCAGAGTCCTTTTCTTTTCACGTCTCTACAGGCATTAGACCAGTTGTGTGTGTGTGCATTTGCACATCTGTTAGCAATAGGTACAACATGACTGAATGTACTCATTAAAAGGGGGTGTCCACAAGTACATAGACATTTAGTACATTACTTAAAGGCCCATATTCTACATTTTTATTAAAATGTATTGACTTCTCAGTTATGAATCCCTTATGAGTTACTGAGTGGTTCATACACGTTGATATTTTTTATTTTTACATTTTAACTATATTAGTTGAGATGTACAGGGGTTGGACAATGAAACTGAAACACCTGTCATTGTATTGTGGGAGGTTTCATGGCTAAATTGGAGCAGCCTGGTGGTCAATCATTAATTGAACCAGTAAGAACAGAGTGTGAAGGTTCAATTAGCAGGTAAGAGCACAGTTTTGCTCAAAATATTGCAATGCACACAACATTATGGGGGACATACCAGCGTTCAAAAGAGGGCACATTGTTGGTGCACGTCTTGCTGGCGCATCTGTGACCAAGACAGCAAGTCTTTGTGATGTATCAAGAGCCACGGTATCCAGTGTAATGTCAGCACCACCAAGAAGAACCAACCACATCCAGCAGGATTAACTGTGGACGCAAGAGGAAGCTGTCTGGAAGGGGTGTTGGGGTTCTAACCCGGATTGCTCTAGGAGGCTCTAGAACACCATACTATTAAATTATTGTGGTCTAAAACCAGGCGTTTCAGTCTCATTGTCCAACCCCTGTAGGTAATATAACAACACAACAGAAGAAATGTCTTTGCAACATGTATTAAACAGAAACGCAGTTTTCCTCTGAGAGAAAGTTAGGACAGCCTATTGCCCTAATAGCTGAAATAATGACAGCTCTCCAGACCCTGCTGCAGCAATGCAGATCCAAACATGACACTTCCACCCCCATGCTTCACAGAGGGTCTTGCTTAAATGCTGTGTTTGCTGTGCTCAAACAATTCTTTGGTCTTGGTCTTGGTCAAATGTTAGTCTTGTCCTGATGTTTTTGCTTGATTGATTGTTTTTGTTCTATTGACAGCAAGGGTTTCCTCCTTGAACACCACCCATGAAAATCAAACTTGTGCACTTTGAGGTCAACTGAGGCGAGAGCTACCTGCAGATCCCATGAAGGCATTTTAGGATCATTGGAGACTTCTCTATGCATCTTGTGGTTTTTTTCAGACCTTCTTTCTCAAGGCCTCAGAGAGCTCTTTGGATCTCACCATGGTGACACCACTCACTTTAACAATCAAGAGCAAACCTAAAGTTTAAATAAGACATCCCCTCTAACTATGGTCTAATGTTTTGCAGGTGATCTGCTGCTTCTGACACATTTTAAGTAGCAATAAACGAGGGGTGTAATTTTGTCCTCAAAAGAGGATTGCGTTTCTATAAATCCTCTTTTAGAAACTATGTTTACAAGCCATTTCTTCAATGTCCTTCAGTTCAAATGAGGATCAAATGTCCCTATTACTTAAGGGGTGTCCTAATTGTTTCACACGACTGTATATGCAAATTTAATGCCTTTGTTACACAAAAAAAACAATGAAACATTCACACTAACAACAAATTTGGAAAGGAGGTCAAAAAGGGTCAGTGGAGGTCACCGCTCAAGGTTGTGGGTTTGACACCCATGCCAGCTATTCAGCTGGACACTCAACATGCGCATGCGCACATACACACACACACACACACACACGCTCAAAAATGCTGCACCTGAAAGAGTGCACACACACACACAGACTTTCTTAAGTCGATGTGGTCTGTGTTTGTCCCTTCAGGTGCAAAATCCGCACACGAAGACAGTTTAACAGCATCAGGGTTACTGTTCATGTGTGTGTGTCTCATTATCTGGTTGCACAAGCAAAGCCCTTCATACCTGCCTCAGGCAAGCCTCCAATTAGACTGTTCTAACTGGGTCATTAACTATGAGGAGGAGAGAGAGCGCAAGACGGAGGAGGAGCAGGAGAAGAGAGGCCATGCAGAAAGGATGATGCGGGAAGAAAAAATGCAGAGCTGCTAAAAATGCATTTTCATCTTCGAAGCAAAATGCAATACTGGCAAAGCTTATGCAGGTCTATGTGTGTGTGTGTGTGTGTGTGTGTGTGTGTGTGTGTGTGTGTGTGTGTGTGTGTGAGTCAAAGTGTGTGTCGAGTTGATAATACACTCAGGAGTGAAAGCAAAACAGAAGGTACTGAAGGCAAAATGTGCTTGGTCTGTTTTCTGCTCTCTACTTTCTTTTCCTTTTTCCTCTTTCTTCCTTTTCTCTCTCTCTCTCTCTCTCTCACTCTCTCTCTCGGAGCTCATCCAAACACACATCCTGAAAGATTTATCTTCCCCTTACAGTTCACCGTGCCAGAACTTTCCACTGTACACACAAACACACTCCGAAGACCTTTCTCTTTAGGAAAAGAGAGCTCTTTGTCTGAACACTACATACACTTTCTCTTTATCCTCTGTGTGTGTGTGTGTGTGTGTGTGTGTGTGTGTGTGTGTGTGTGTGTGTGTGTGTGAGAGAGAGAAACAAAGCCAACTGTTTGTGAACACTGGCTTGGTGCTCTGGCAGACCACCTGAAGCCTGGTCTGTAGTGTTTATCGTAGACTTACACCATTTCTGATTGGATATGACACTTTATCAGACTGTGCCAAAATATACACCGATCAACCATAACATTATGTCTACTACATTCACTGTCCATACAGGAGAATTTACAAAGTACAGGAGCAGTTCTATAGTTACAGACTGTAGTCCAGACTGTCCAGCAGCTTTGTCTTCCATGCACATCAGACTCTTGAACATGAACATTAGTCAGTGTGAGGAAGGCTTTTAGTTGCTTAGAAGTTACCTCAGCTTTCTCTATGATCTCACATCTCTTTCACATCTTGCTCCTGGCATGATTTTTGTTGGTAGAGCACTACTGGGGGAGGTACTAATGGTCTTGAATTTCTCCTCCGTTTCGAGACGATCTGTCTGACTGTGGACTGGTGGAGTCCAAACTCTTTACACATGGTTTTGTGACCTTTTCCAGCCTGATGTGCATCAGCAAGTCTTCTTCTGAGCTCCGTTTGACACTCCTCACACACTGTTGCCACTCCCAGATATAACTGGATAATTATCCTCAATAAATAAACAAGTGTAAAAATGTTTGTCTCATTTTTAGTTTGGTTCTTCTTATCTAATTTTAGGGAGGCAAATAAGACTACAGTTATAAGTTACACTTATAAACCACTAGAATACCCACAAATCCATGCAAATCTAACAGCTTACATACCCTAACAGTGCTAGTAATATTCCTCCATGTGACTGCATGCACCAAAACGAGACCCCCATATCATGACGGTTTGGAACAACCTCTGGTAGTGCAATGGTACATGTGGTATAAGTACCATTAGTACGCAGTTTTTACTGCGGTGCTCTAGCAGAGAGCCACCTGGCATCCTTTAGAACCAACTAATGCACAGTAATGGGTTGCAGCAATGTGGAACATTTTAGTGTGCAGTGTAGAACTATTTCAAAGTGGAAGATGAAAACGTTGGTGCTGGGTTGGAGCTGCCTTTCCTCCAGATGTAACCGGGAGTTTAATGGTATGTGGAGATCAGTCACACAAGTAAACACACAAATGGCTTTTAGCCATTTAGCCATTTTTAAAAAAACAGTTTCATCTTTTAAGTTATGAACTAATTTTCTTTATAAAATTGTAATTTGTTGAGTTTGACAAGTAAATACAAAAATAAGATCAGATCAGCTTACACACATTAAGAGACTGAGATCAGAACAGGATCAGAACATTCGGTTCCCCGTGTTACCTGTGTGCGGGGATTCGGCGGTCTCCAGCTAGCAGGACCACGTCACACAGCTTGCGGGTCCTGAGATAGGTCTCCATTCGCCTGAAGGTGTGTTCCGCGTGGCTGTGTGACTGGAAGAGCTCATCTGGGACGCACGGCTCCATCGACACGCATGAGGACAGCGTAGCACTGCTATTAGACGTCCTGAAAACACACACACACACACACACACACACACACACAGTTAAGAGTTTTAACCGAAGTCTTTTTAATTGTGTCGGATCATTAATAACCCAGGAATGAAAGCCTGCGGAAGTTTTCCGAGGAAGCACTGCCAGTGTGAACATATAGTGAAGAATTAATAATGTGGGCGTGATCAGTGGTCTTATCTCATCATGGGGAAAGAAACTAAAGCTTAATGAACTCCGATGAAACCAGCATGATGATATGTTTTTAACCATCAGCGCGTAATCCAGCTCACTTCCACTGTAGTCGTCCATGCATGTTTACTGCTCTGTCCCAGTGCATGTGGATTGGTCTGACTGCAGCTCATACGTGAGAGGGGGCAAGACAGATGACATCACACAGACATTGGGTTATAAAGGAAAATGAGAAAGGAGGGGCTGTTTGCTCTCTGTCTTTGCTCACACAGTATTCAAATTTCAGGATAAAAGTCCTAAGAAGGGATAATAATGACACACATAAATAATGAAACTGTCTGCTATAAATAATTCACAATTCTTTGGTGAATAAAGACAAGTCAAGCTACCAAAACATCCAGTAAAAATGCTGATTTATTCAATTTTATGGTTACACGTGTTGTGCTTGGAAGTCAAACAACACTAATGTGCACCATTATATTATAACACACTGAGTTCTAATTATTTGTTGATTTCCATGCATTATGATAATTCTATCTAATAAGAGCATTTGTGATGAAAGATGATCCATACACCTGTGGTAGGTTCGCTTCCAAATACTGATTTAAGAATCAGATTTCAGTGAAATCAACCCTAAAACAGCTCGAAACTCAGTTCTACATTCAACTGAACTGTAGTTCAGCTTAAACTGAAGGAAGCTTCAGGCTGAAATTTATCACACAGAATTCACTTTGGCTCGATAAAGCTGAAAGCCACATAGCAAATCCGATGATACCGCACACACAGAACCCATCCAGACAGAAGCTTTCACTGGCACAAGAAAGCGCGCGCACACACCTCCACACACACACACACACACACACACACACACACACTGGAATTAATGGCAGCATAAATATAAACGCGCTTTTGAGAGCTGTTGGTAATTAGTACTGATGGCAAACTCGGCCATGAAATACACAAAGCAATTTAGCTCCCTCCCTGTTGGCTTCCTCTCTCTCCCTCTCGCCCACCCCCTCTCTCTCCTTCACCACCAGCCTTCTGTCTCTCTTTCATCACTTACTTCCTGACAGTCTCTAACTCTCTTTTTCTCTCTCTGTGATGGGCTCCATAAATCTTGCTATTGTTATCACTCCCCCTCTCGCACAAGTCTGCTCTTAATATTCAAACAGCCTCTGGGCGTTCGGGTCATCCGAGAGCTTTCGGAAATTAATAATGCTGCCAGTGATAATTAATCACAGGCTTATCATTTTCACTTTCATTAAATGGCCAGTATTGAATTAGGTGCTGCATTCCAGCTTTAAGTGAACAGTAAATATGTCTGACGTCTTTAAGTGAGTAAGCAGCGAAAGGAAACTGCTTTTCCACCCTTTACCCGGAGGAGCTGAATGTGTGCACCCAAATGCACCAATCATTTGTACCGGGCATTTATACCACCAGCCCCCTACTTCAAAGTCCTCGTGATGTCCCGGTGAGCCCATGTGTGAATAGCACGTGTCATTTTCCAGAGAATTCCTAGTGGCTCCCACCACACAGGCACCGCCCTGGCCAAACCTCTTGGAACATTTCCGGCAGTGAGAATGACTCCTGTGCATCTCAAGATACCTTTTGGTGGTGAACTGCTCCACCAAAAAGCATTTGCTGGTGCGAGTGCCCTTTCAATTACACGTTTAGTGAACAGTGTGAAAGCTGCTTTCTGCAACCGATCTCTGGTTCTCCTGAAATCAGTGGTCTGGTGTTTACTTCAAGTGGATTCTCAGTCTGCTGCAAGTGTGGAAGCTATCTGGTCCTGGCACTGCATGTGTATTCAAGCATCATGATGAAATGCGATGAACGGATGAACGTAGGCTATACCGTTTTGCAAAAGTGATAAGTGACAAGTTCCCCCAGCTGGAGAACATTTTAATGTTCTAGATCTGCGGCCATATTTGTCACGAATGGCAAAAAACCTTGTTATCCACCACTTTAAGAGTGCATTATATGTATCTGCTCTTTAAATGTATTTAGTGAGCTGCTTACAGTTGTGATCCATGGGCGTACCCCTTCACAACTTACAAGTGCCAATGATACCTTCAAAGGTCTTATGGTGTCCATGTCTTGACAGGTCAGAGCTCTGCTGATGGCATGAGGGACATCTACACAATCTAAAGCATTTATTAGAAAGAGCCCTCACCCCAACCCTGTAATTAAACTGGAGTTTGGTGTTAAATAAGCGGTACCTGTCACACTGCTGATAGTGCTCCTTCAGTGTAACTAACCGACACACACAGACTTATTCCTCCTCTGGAAGAGAAGGCAGGTGATGGTGGTGATTGGGGAAGTCCTGATTATGAGAAGCAGAGCTCTCCGTCTTAAACCTACGTAACAGAGTGAAAGGCCAGCAGTTAAACAAGCTCAAAGCCACTCAATCTACTGCTTCAGTTCTCCTTTCAGCACAGAAGACTGAACGTCTGTTTCACCCAGTTTTACACTCACTGGCAGCGGAACTGCGTTCCCTGGAATGATGGAGCTCCATCCAGTACTTTTGGGATGAGTTGGGGGTTTGCCGATGAGGTGCGGTGGGGAGTTATATGAAGCAGGTGTTGAGTCTGGTTTACTTCATTGCCAACTTTTTTTAAGGAGCTGAGACTACTACTACTACTACTACAACACACACACACACACACACACACACACACACACACACAGACCCTGTATTAAAGGCTTTGTTTCATCTCCTTAAAGAGATAAAACTCCTGCCAGCTCCTCCACATCCCTGAAACACTCTTCTCTCTTTACTCTTCTCCGCCATCCATCAGTTCCTCCTGCTCTTCTCTTCTGCTCTCCTTCTGTTTCATGTGTATCCTCTCTCTCTCTCTCCCTCTCCCCCTCTCTCTCTGGAGGACTGTTAGCACTCAGATGCTCTGCTGGGAGCACATGCTGGTGTGTTTAGCAGCTGTGTTGTGCTCCAAAGCAGATCCAGCGTTCTCACTGTCTTTCACAGCAGCTAGAGAGGAGATCAAATATGTCAGTCTTGCAAAGCAGAGCTGCGGAGGTTCTCTCCACCCTGACAGAAGCTTTAAACAGTGTGTGATCGTAGCGTTTCAGTAGCGAGCAGTGTGAACCTTACTCTCTGTATACGTATCAAAGAGTCTGTGGGTCCAATCTTCTGTCATACGGACAGAGTGACGGCTCTACTCTCCTTCTTTTTTGGGTCATCTCTGCTGGTCATCTGATGGGGCTACACGTTCCCCATCACACACTTGAAAATACATGGCTTTCTCAGCCTTTGGGCTGAAGCAGCTTTGAAGAGCACCCCCCCCCTGTAATATCACATCTGAAAAATACACCTTAAGGGCTTAATAATAAGAGTATGGAGGTAGGGTTCAGTGACAAGTGTGCGAGGTACAGGCAGCCAATTAAAAGCTTTACTGCATCATACATCGTCACAGCAACCAGTGGGAGTGTCAACGTTAAGGTCACCACCCACCGCTATGTTTTAGAAGGAAAAATCTCCTGTCCAAATGATCTGTCCAACAAAAGTTGCTTTCAGTTTTACATGCTATTTCATCTGATTTTCACTCTGACACACTCAAGGATGTTTGATGCTTCTGCGTCCACATGTCAGTGCTGTTCCAGACATATTTTACTGGATCAGGTATCGGCTACTTTAGTCCCAATCCAGTTCTGAGTCTTCTGGTGTCCTCACCCCATTTACTCCTTTTCTCAGCCACAGGAAGATGTGAGGAACATCTCAAGAGGGTAAATAAAGGAGTTTAAGCTCTGCAGTGTGGAAATGAACACATACAACACAATAACTGAAACTATATAAAGCAGTCGTGGAAACAGAGCTGTGTTAAAGACGCTGCCAAGCTGCCCAATCAGAGCTGTTGCGGTGTGAATCAGCGTGGCTACAGACCAGCCTATGCTGTTGTGCATAAACCTACATATAGGCTGCAGATGGTCCTATGATGGGCATATGCTGGAAACGTCTTGATGTCAATACTAGGTATCTAATTTGACATGACCCTCTTACAGAAACACATACATCTCTCAAGCTGTCTCTCTGAGACACACAAGCAAAGCTTACACTCTACAATCTCCAAGAGTCCTGTTCAGAGTCCTTTTCCAGCAGCGTGGACCTAATTCTGAACCATTCTGGTGCATTTTCACCACAAACAAATAGGTTGTGGAACCCAAAAAGTCTGGTCCCAGCTGGTATCTAAGAATAGTAGGTTTCTCAGTATGACCTACGATGACATCAAAGGGTTGTTCAAGCAACGATGGCGACACCTTCACAGGTGTCATGTCATCTTGCTATTACTCACGTTGTGCGTCATGCAACGCCTTCTGTTGATAACCCGTGCTGGGGTCTGATCAGCCAGTTTGCTGGAGAGCACAAAGGATCTAAGAATCCTGAATGGAACCAGTTCAAAACTGTGAGTTATTTTTGTAGAAAACAGCAATGTTTGAAGATGTTTGCTTCAGAGAAAGTTAACAGAGATGCGCAGCGGTTTGCACTACACACACACACACACTCATCTGATGACTTGTAAACGCAGAGGGATTCTTAATGACTGCTGAGATGCTTCACATGCTGTTGAACAATGAAACGGAACAGAATGGGAAAAGGGTGGCAGCTCACTGATTGGAGATCTTATAAATAGATCTAATCAACATCGTTCAAGACCTGCACGGCACGCAAGCCCCAGAAATGATGTGGAGAAACCGCAACACACACACACACACACACACACACACATTCTAATCTCATAAAGCCCACCCTTACTATCACTTAAACTGAGTAATAGACTACTAGGGTTGGAGGATTTACAGCAATGCTCCAAAATCAAGTAGAAAGCCTTCCCTTGACAGAGACAGGCGCTCCGACAAAGCAGGATAAATGATTTCGAATGTCCTTGATTTCAGAAGAAACAATGAAGGAGCAGGCGTCCCAATAGTTTTGTCTGCGCAGTGTATAGTGGAAGGGCTTTAAACATCTCAGTATCTTAGAGAATCAATACAGCATCGCAAAACCTAATACTGTGATATTTGGACACACTGATATGTTCTTACATTCCTATGCTCTGTTAAGCTTGTCCATCCTAATAACAGTTGCTGCAAAAACATAAATAAAGAAATAAATTGTGGGCGGAGCATGAAAAGATCAATCACTCAACTACTGTACAGATGATGCCACTGTGGTGAAGGAAACACACACACAGAAAAGCCGTTTCTGGGCTTTGGAAGCTATTTGGAATTCTGCAGCAGTTCCACAATGGATTTCAGCTGGCTTTCCGACAACCTTAAGCTGTGCATAGACACACACACACACACACACACGCATGCATGCACGCGCGCGCCCGCACACACACTTCACCAATTCAGCAGGGAGAGAGATTACAATATGGACACAGAGGGAGGCAGGCCCAGTTCTTTAAAAAAGGCCGAAACACACAGATTTACGTCGGGTGTGAAAATGATGCTGACATGGAGACACATTAATCTGCAGGCTGAAATTCCAACACACTGAAATGTGTTATAATGAGGGCTATAACCAAGTACAACCAGCTTAAATTCTACTCATTTCAATACATTATACACACCGCAATACAATACACACACCTCGAGAGAGAGAGAGAGAGAGAGAGAGAGAGAGAGAGAGAGAGAGAGAGAGAGAGAGAGAGAGAGAGAGAGAGAGAGAGAGAGAGAGAGAGAGAGAGAGAGAGGGTAGTAAACCTCTTTGGGTCTGGACCAAAATATCTGTCTGCGGATACACACTCAGTTCCCAACAGGCACCAGAACACACACAAGAAACAAGTACAAGCCTGACAAAACCTCCCAACAGAGACAGACAGACACACACACACACACACACACACACACTCACATTTATCAACCTCCTATCCCTTCTCATGCTCTCCACATTTTATACCTCAGTCTTGCTCTCTTCCATATTATTACAATGCACGCACGCACACACACACACACACACACACACACACACACACACACACACACACACACACACACACACACACACACACGCACTGTGGAAAACAGTGAGGTTGTGAAAAGTTATCTGATACCACAAAGATAAAGTCACTACATGATGCTGAAGGTTTGATTCCATTTAAATGTGGAACATGAGCTCCAGACTCTTATGTATTATTGCTTCAATACTTGACCATTTGGACACAGCCGTCCCTGTCGAACAGACATTAAATCATACAGTAAGTATTTAGACGGGGACACATTTCCTATAATATCAGTAATTGTCTTCAGCAGTTTCATGTTCCGTCATCATTTCCTTACAAATGACCCTTTACAACCATCAGACAGTTTTGCGGGGTGTTTCTGTATTTTTAACAAAACGAAATATGTATTTACAGGAGAACATATTTACACACACGCCAATAATAACTGATATTGTTATTTTCAGGAGGTCACAGGCTCCACAAAAATGTACAAAATGAAATGTAAAAAAGAACAAAGTATCTAAGAACAAAAACACACTTTCGGATCAGAAAATTCAAAGCACTGAAAAGGTCAGATTTGAGTGATATAAAATGTGTAGGAAAGCCTGCTCAGTTCTGCAACAAAACACAGTGTCACATGTGTACTGGGAATACCTCACAGAAGGCTTTACCACCCACAGTGGACAGTGCAGTGGTCACACACGGGTGTATAAAGATTGATGGCATCTGGCGACAAGCAGTTTTATCTCTCATGGGATACGGGAGCTGAATATCACAACACCGGACACAGCCCATCACCTGGGCTTGTGAGGTTGCTAACTGGGCCCTGGACTGAGAACTGGCAACATGCAGTGTGGTCCAATGTCCAGTCACTGTACATCAGAAATGATTACCCATCCATCCAGCACCCACTATGCGTCCTTCAACTTGATCATTCATGAACACACTGGCCAGTGTTCAGCCTCACTCCCAAGAGAACATCTCACAACGTATACAGCATTCCCAAGCCATCCCCCCCGAAGTAACACCACTCATCCTCAACTGACAGAGTTTGACTACGGCATGCCGGTGTATTTGTATGATTCTGTGTTCGCTCGTGGGTTGCATTCTTCAGCAGCAACCAGCTTCACCCCATTATCTTCAGATCGTAATTGCAGCCACGCCATGAGGACACACGTTTCTTCATCTGAGTGGGAGTGTGTATACGCATGCTGAACCAACAGCCTGCCTGAATGTGTGTATTAATCAGTGTGTGATTAATGACACACACACAGAAACACATTAATGCAGGCAGATTCTATTCTCTAATGTTTTACTC
This sequence comes from Acestrorhynchus altus, assembly GCA_034509495.1. Lineage (NCBI taxonomy): Eukaryota > Metazoa > Chordata > Actinopteri > Characiformes > Acestrorhynchidae > Acestrorhynchus > Acestrorhynchus altus. The sequence continues at coordinate 15,851,692 of CM067525.1, read as the reverse complement.
TAGCACTTTATCTCCTCTGTGTGTGTGTGTGTGTGTGTGTGTGTGTGTGTGTGTGTGTGTGTGTGTGTGTGTGTCTATAATGGTCTGTCACCACAAAGTTTAGCCTCATCTCCCTCCTCCACCAGAGTGACAGATGATTACACAGAATTCAATGCTGCCATGACGTCTTAAACATCCTGTGCAAACACACACACACACACACACACACACACACACACACACACACACACACACACACACACACACAAGGATGTTAAGTGTTTAGACAGAACTCTGAGAAAAGCTGAAATGTGTAAGACAGGCTGAGTCATCCTGTGTGAACACAACCATGCCTACACTACAGGCCTGACAGCTACTTGTCGCATACTGAAATATGAAGTTCATCACACACACACACACACACACACACACACACACACACACACACACACACACACACACATATATGCAGGGACTCTCAAATGTGATTCAGTGTTTAACGCCCTCACTGACTCAGTAACACTTCCCCTAAACATGTTTTCTGTGTTGTGATATCTAGTTAAAGAAGCAGAAATACGTGTGCTCAAAGAAAGTTAAAGCATGTCATTACTACGTTAACGATACTCGTTTCTTCATCTCTTTCTTGTTTTCTCTATCTCCCGCCCTCGCTGTCCTCTGTGTGTGTGTGTGCGCATGTGCATGCCTGTGCTTATTTACTGCTAGATACCTGCAGAATTCCAAAGTGAGTTCCTTTGTGGTTTTGATAATGCTTCATGTTTTCGGACAGAGCTGCTACAGGAATGTTAAAACCACCTATTGTTCCACCACCTACAGTTCCTCAAAACCAATCACACCATCCCAAAGCCAGATTACCATCATACAAAAGCATCAAGTTAAAGGAAAAAGTATGTGTTGATGTGTTTTTTACATGGGAAAAGAAAATGAAATCTCATCTGATCACATGGTAATAAGGAAGCATAGATCCAGGCTCAAAGGGTCACATACCAACCAAAGTAAGAACCTCATGTTATCGGCAGCTGTAAACAAGCACAAACAGAATACTGTCCAGATGTCAGTGCGTAAAGGTTTAAAGTATATTAGCACACTGTCCAGCTGTCAGGTGTGTTTAAAGTGTATCCAGCTGTCAGGCGTGTTTAAAGTGTATCCTGCTGTCAGGCGTGTTTAAAGTGTATCCTGAGATCAGGCGTGTTAAAAGTGTATCCTGCTGTCAGGTGTGTTTAAAGTGTATCATACTGTCAGGTGTGTTTAAAGTGTATCCTGAGGTCAGGTGTGTTTAAAGTGTATCCAGCTGTCAGGCGTGTTTAAAGTGTATGCTGCTGTCAGGCGTGTTTAAAGTGTATCCTGCTGTCAGGCGTGTTTAAAGTGTATCCTGAGGTCAGGCGTGTTAAAAGTGTATCCTGCTGTCAGGCGTGTTTAAAGTGTATCCTGATGTCAGGCATGTTTAAAATGTATCCTGAGGTCAGGCGTGTTTAAAGTGTATCCTGATGTCAGGCGTGTTTAAAATGTATCCTGAGGTCAGGTGTGTTTAAAGTGTATCCTGATTTCAGGTGTGTTTAAAGTGTATCATACTGTCAGGCGGTTTAAAGTGTATCCTGATTTCAGGTGTGTTTAAAGTGTATCATACTGTCAGGCGTGTTTAAAGTGTATCCCGATGTCAGGCGGTTTAGTGTATCATACTCGTCAGGCGGTTTAAAGTGTATCCTGATTTCAGGCGTGTTTAAAGTGTATCCTGATGTCAGGCGTGTTTAAAGTGTATCATACTGTCAGGTGTGTTTAAAGTGTATCCTGCTGTCAGGCGTGTTTAAAGTGTATCCTGCTGTCAGGCTTGTTTATAGTGTATCCTGCTGTCAGGTGTGTTTAAAGTGTATCCTGATGTCAGGTGTGTTTAAAGTGTATCCTGCTGTCAGGTGTGTTTAAAGTGTATCTTGCTGTCAGGTGTGTTTAAAGTGTATCCTGATGTCAGGTGTGTTTAAAGTGTATCCTGATTTCAGGTGTGTTTAAAGTGTATCCTGATGTCAGGTGTGTTTAAAGTGTATCCTGATGTCAGGTGTGTTTAAAGTGTATCCTGCTGTCAGGTGTGTTTAAAGTGTATCCTGCTGTCAGGTGTGTTTAAAGTGTATCCTGATGTCAGGTGTGTTTAAAGTGTATCCTGCTGTCAGGTGTGTTTAAAGTGTATCCTGATGTCAGGTGTGTTTAAAGTGTATCCTGATGTAAGGTGTGTTTAAAGTGTATCCTGATGTAAGGTGTGTTTAAAGTGTATGAGGATAATAAACACATGTTAAATGCAGGTGTGAAGAGGATCTCTGGGTCTCCTCTCGGGATCTCTTTCCCCGCCCGTATAAGGGCAGGCCCCGCCCCCCTGCGCTAGGATTGGCCAGTAGCACAACAGTCCCAGCCAGAACCCCTCCCTCACTAGCCAATCGTTGCGCAGAGGGGCGTGGCTTCCCTAAAACGGGTGTGGACAGCCGCCACGTTGAATCTGGACACCCGAAGTTCCCGAACGGACGGTCCGGCGGGTTTCCGCGGTCCATCAGGTCACGTGCCTACCTGCACGAGCTGGAGTCGGACTCAGCGGCAGCGACGGCGTTGTTGTTGTTGTTATTGTCCTCGTCGCCTAGGTTACCGCCGGGCTCGGGGCTCGCCACGTCCAGCGCGGAGCGCGAGTGCGCCGGGGACGTGCGCGGTGCGCCGCCGCACTCCTGCTGGCTCACGGAGCGCGGGCACGCGGGCGCTCGTGCGGTCACCGCCGCCACGCGCCCGCCGCCGGACTCCGGAGACTTCCGCTCGCCGCTCGCGCCGCCTGCCGCGGGGGGAGCCGTGGAGGGGGTCCCGCCGGTCACGGCGCTCGAGCGGCCGCTGAACAGCTCGCGCAGCGGCTCCGGCAGCGGCTCGGGGAGGGAGCCGGGATCGGGGGGCGGGCAGGTCGCGTGGCCGAACCACCGCCAGCGGATGCGCAGGATCTGCTTCACATCGAAATCTCTCCGGGGGACCGACATACCCGAGAGAGAGCCGCCAGCTGGAGCTCCACAACAACTACTGACTCAGAGAGACTGAGAGAGAGAGAGAGACTGAGAGAGAGGAGGAGGAGGAGGGAGAAGGAGAGAGAGAGAAAGAGAGAGACTGAGAGAGGAGGAGGGGGAGAGAAAGACTGAGAGAGAGAGCTAGAGGAGGGGAAAAGAGAGGGGGAGACTGAGAAGGAGAGAGAGAGAGAGAGAGACAGAGAGGATGGAGAGAGAGAAGGGAGGGGGAGAGAGAAGAGGAGAGGGAGACACAGGGACGGACACACACCAAAAGTGTGTGCTCTCGGTCACTAAAGCTGAACAGGGACCCTAATACCAACTACTGTCCAGAGAGAGAGAGACATACAGAGGAGAGAAGTAGAGGGATAGACACACAAGAGAAAGAGCAAAGAGACAGAAAAGGAGGGAGACAGAGACACAGCACTAACACAGGAAGACAAAATGTCCCCTGACCTGCAATGCAGCACTGGCAGGGAGTCATTATCATCATCATAACTCCTAATCCTAACAAGTCTTAAAACACTACTCTCTCTCTCTCTCTCTCTCTCTCTCTCTCTCTCTCTAAGTAGTTTTTGAGTCCTTGATAATTCAACACAGTGGTATCAATAAACACGCAGAGGACACATCAATTCTCAGCAATCAATAAGACCCATTACAATGTCCTCACACACACGCTGCTCACACACTAATCGATTCACTGAAAGGGTAAAGACAGAGAGATGGGACCGAGTCCGACATCCGACACAAGACCAGAGACCGGACACTCAGTGATACACACCCCAACTGCACACCTCTAACACTGCTGGACTTACTTTACAGGAGGACACACCAGAGAGCTACGGCATCAATGTGTGAGAGAGTGCTTTCATACTTATATTACTTACTTTATATATTTAGGTGGACTTAATTACACACACACACACAACAGTCGGGCACAACATTATGACCATCTCCTTGTTTCTTCATTCGTTGTCCGTTCTATCAGCTCCTCTGATCATACAGGAGCACTGTGTGGTTCTATGAATACAGCCTGTAGTTCATCTGTTTCTCTGCAGACTTTGTTCTCCTCCTTTCACCCTGATCTTCAATGATCAGGACCACCACAGAGCAGCTTTGATGTGGGTGGTGTGTCATTCTCAGCACTGCGGTCACACTGACATCGTGGTGGTGTGTTTGTGTGTGCTGCTCTGGTACGAGTGGATCAGACACAGCAGAGCTGCTGGAGTGTTTAAACACCATGTCCTCTATTGTCCACTCTACTAGACACTCCTCCCGAGTGTCTTCACCTTATAGATGTAAAGTCAGAGACATCTGTCAGGTTGGTGGACTGTTCTTAGTCCAGCAACAGCTCAGTGACAGTGAGGGGTTTAAACACTCCAGCAGCACTGCTGTTTGATCCACGTGTACCAGCAGAACACACGCTAACACACCACCGCTGTGTCAGTGCCAATCAAAAATGGACCTCCAGGAGGAGGGTTAGAAACCACTCGGACAATCAGAGTTCAAGCGAGGCATCATAGTAGGAGCCAGATGTATGTTTTTAAGGCCTCTTTTCAAATAGAACGTGCACCTGGTTCCGCTGTTAAATAACGAATAATTAGTCAAATCTTCGTCCATTTGATCCAAACGATTGTTTATTCTGTTACGCCGTGAGGCTCGTATATCTCCTGTGGCAGCTTTAACTAAGCTAAAAGAACACCGCACACCTCAATAGCCCTTTGTCCCTGTGTTCCGCTGAGTACATGCTTGCAAGGTAACTTGTCTAGAACATTCTTCCCATGAATACAAGTCCATTGCATATATAATAAAAATAATGACAAATGAGAAAAACAGGAGTTTATATATATAGTGTGTATATAACACACACACCCCCCTCGCCCTTCCCTTTCAAACACACAGGAGAGAGAGAGAGAGAGAGAGAGAGAGAGAGAGAGAAATGAAGTTGATGTTGGCAGGAGTTTTCCCCTGATCTTAAACCTCCCTGTAATTTAAGATGTGCCTGACAGATTGAATGTGTTGCCCACCAACCATGGCAACTGCTTTGCCTGTGTGTGTGTGTGTGTGTGTGTGTATGTGTGTGTGTGTGTCTGTGGCAGAGGCACTAAAGTACTGCACCAGGCTCAGACCCTTTTATCTTACATGCCTGTACTTTATTTTGATTCACCTTTAGTGTGACGGTCAGAACATTGGTCACACATATAACTGACCTTCTTTCTACACTCTAACTGTACATACACGTAGGCCTCATGTTCAGACAGACACGCAAACACAAACAGACAGCATGACAAACACACAGTGTGGTGTCGTAAAGTGTTACGGCGTGTGATTGGGGGGACATAACTGAATGATGGGGAGGATGATTAAGCTGAATCTGCTTTATGGCTGCAGTTTATTTTCTCAAGGTTAATCCTCTATCGCTTCTCTCTCTCTCTCTCTCTCTCTCTCTCTCTCTCTCTCTCTCTCTCTCTCAAGATGATCATATTTCAAACCTGCACTACAAATGCATCTTGTTCCCTTTACACACACACACACACACACACACACACATGCAAATCGTACTGTCTACATCAGCCATAACATTAAAACCACTGTCACAGCACTTCACTTTTTGCACATTTTCTGTTACGTTACTTATTCTTATTCCAAAATGGTTTCAATTCATTTTTCCATGCAAATTCTACACACACAACCCCACGATGATGAGCAAGAACAATTTGCTTGAAAAAAATATAACCTGTACAAATATATTCACAGCCTTTGCAATGAAGCTCAACATTGTGCTCAGGTGCATCTTGTTTCCACTGATCATCCTTCAGATGTTTCTCCAGCTTGATTGGACATCTGTGGTCAATTCAGTTGATTGGACATGATGTGGAAAGACACACTTGTTTATATAAGGTCTCATAGCAGACAGTGCAGGTCAGAGACAAACCAAGACATGAAGTCTAATGAATTGTCTCTTTTTGTGTTTTATTTTTATTTCTCACTTTCTCATTGTGGGGTACAGAGTCCGGAACTGTGAGGGAAAAAGGAATCTAGCCCACCTGGCTTTACACATGGTGCCAACAGGGTCATATTTATCTGCTCCATAGAGTCCTATTCTAATGGCACTACTTCACTACACGGAATAGAAAAGCTGTGTGTGCATTTGCACATCTGTGTCAGCAATGGGTACTACTTAGTGACAGAATGCATTCAGTAGAAGCGGTGCCCACAGTCTTTTGTACGTAGTGTCATATAAACCATTTTTCACAGAGACTGTCTGAGACACACACACCCCTGCTCAGCTCTGCTGTGCTGTACAGAGGAGTAAAATAGAGGAGGATGTCAGGAGGAAATTGAAAGCAGGAGGGGAGGGAGAGAGACAGCGAGAAAAATAAATGTCTATTAGAGACATTCCTCACGTTGTCTCTCTCCCTTACTTAAACACACACACACACACACACGGGCACTATATATGTAGTGTAGAAACAGATTAATCTGGACACTGTATGAGCAGTGTTTAAGCTCACACACACACACACACACACAATCCCAAAAACCTCACCTACATCTCCCAATCCACACAGAGACACACACCCCACAGGCAAACACACACATACACTCACACTATAATTAGCTGAGACACCGATCAGCTTGAGGCCACTGGACTTCATGGAATTTGACTGACCAAGCAAATAATTACTTCACCTTTACTGATCTCTCTCTCTCTCTCTCTCTCTCTCTCTCTCTCTCTCTCTCTCTCTTCCCTACCGCTCTACCCTTTTCGTCTTGCTCTCTTCCTCTCGCTCTCCGTTCTCTTTCTCCCAGAAGGAATCAGCCCATTACAATGCCAGACTGTCATGGAGTCCCTCAGAAAGTTCAGTGATTAGTCCCCCTTTTGTCTTGGTGGAAATGACCAACATATGTCAACTGAAATCGGCTGAGATGAATGGATATCCTTCTGGAACAGCAGAGGCCGCTGGCTCTGTCGCTGGTTTCACGCCAGTGCTTCATGTGAGTTACAAATATGTCGACAGGGCATCAAGGTGTGGAACCCAGGATGTTCAAGCTTTCTTTCTCCCAAAATCAGAGGGAGTTTTTCTACACCACTGTCACCTTCTGCTCGTGTAGAACTGCTTGGTTGTATGAAGTGCTTTATAAATGAATCTGAAGTTTGGTTCTTTGACTGTCTCGGATTCCTTTTTCAAGAACTGACTGTTCACTTGCTGCCATCAGTGTTTTCACTTTAAGCTCTCAGTGGTTTTAATGTAATGGTTAATGATATGATCGATGTATATTTTAATTCAGTATTATTTTATTTAAATGTATTCAGAAAACGTAGATTAAATGTAGTATTCAGTCATACACACTAGCAATCTGACACACACACACACACACCCTCTGCTGTGCTGTACAGAGGAGTAAAATAGAGGAGGATGTCAGGAGGAAATTGAAAGCAGGAGGGGAGGGAGAGAGACAGCGAGAAAAATAAATGTCCATTATAGTCATTTCTCTCTCTCTCTCTCTCTCTCTCTCTCTCTCTCTCTCTCTCTCTCTCCCTCGCTCTCTCTCTCTCTCTCTCTCATACCAGTACACACAGAACGAAATCCCCAAAACCACACTCATCTCCCAATCCACAGAGTCAACCCCCCGCAGTGTGAGCAGCTACACCGATACATCCCCACTGACTGATCTGAGCAACACTCCCCAGTTAACCCAGTTGGGCCACTTTGACAAAGCTGCATGATTAAAGTTTTAAACATCACATTTGGTCTGAAAGTGATGTGATTCAGAAAAATGGAGTTATTACTATATAAATATTGGAATGAACAGAATAATGATTTGAATGTGAGGGTCTTACCAAAATAAGAACATTTTGATGACATTAAATATGATTGAAGTTCATATTAGCTGAGCTAAAGACAATGTTAATGGAGAAAAATATTCTTTTCAATTACTTTGAGATGATTAAACGTAAACCGAGTCAATTTGATGCAGTAAAATTATTGTTGAACACAATGGGGGTGCAGTGGAGCACCCAATTATAATACCACGCAGTTTTAAAAACAACGAGTCAATCCATGAATGCAGAAAATACTCCTCAGATTAATCCACACCAATGGCTTCTTATCTGGATACAAACGGGAGACTTTTATCATCATCTGAACAATAATTGTTCAATTGATAAACGCTCACTATGACTGAAATTCATCCCTGTTCCCTCATTAGTAGGACACTATATAGGGAGACTATGTAGTGTAGAAACAGATGAATTTGGATACTGTATGAGCAGTGTTTAAGCTCAGTATACACACACGCACACTCACACACACACACACACACAGAATTCTGAATTATAGTTCATTATATTATATTCATGATTAATTATAATAATTGTTATAATAATGAATTCTTTCATTAAAATAATAAATATATTAATGAATTAGAATCCATGAACAGCAGAGAAAACATCTGACCTTCACAGCGTCCAGTGTCTCGTAACTATCACTGGCTTAGCAGCTATAAGAGCAAACATCGTCAGCTCCATTCGTTCCAGTGTGTTGCTTAGTAACAAGACTCAGAGTTGCATTCTGGTCCAGATTCAGTTCATGTAGTGAGCTACAATGTTCACTATAAATTACCAGTGAATGGTGGGAGGTTATAGTGCCCTCAAAACCACGCTCAACCTCCACCTTACGATTCAGGCACTCGGAGGACAATGGCCGACATACTCATTAATGGCCTGAAACATAAACAGGGATAAAATAAGACTCAGAACAGAACAGAACAGAACAGAACAGAACAGAACAGAACAGAACAGAACAGAACAGAGGGACAAATCCTATCTTTACATGTTAAATGAAAATTTGATTTGTGGAATCATCTCACCACTCTCTGCACCACTGCTTTCTAAAAGTGCAGCATCACGAGTGAACCACTACAGGTCACTGATGGTATCAAAAGATACACCAGCCCTGAGAAATCTAACATGTCTCACCCACATCTGGAGACGGGAAAAAAAAACAGCAGCCTTCAACATTAAGGCTGAGATACACACACACACACACACACACACACACATACTTACACATGTGAAGATGTGCCTGAAGAAGGTTGTGCTGAAAAAAGCATAAAAGCTCACACTCCATCTAAGACACTAAAGCCAGAGCAGTGTTTCATCTCTCTCTTTCTGTCTCTCAATCTATCTATCTATCTTTATTTTCATCTCTCTCTCTCTCTCTCTCTCTCTCTCTCTCTCTCTCTCTCTCTCTCTCTCACTCAAATACAGAACTGCACTGAAGTCATTTTACACTGAAAGGACACTTTACCCAGCTTTACTGCAGATGCTGACCTTCCATCCTCACATCTGGAGCTTTTACAGCTGTTTCGCTGCAGTGTGTAAGTGTAAGGACAGTCTTATACACAGACACATTAAATAATCATTCACACGTCGGACTTGATTTTGAACAGAAACAGAACTGCTGACTGTGTAAAGCAAGACAACGAGGACAGCTGTTTACCACGTTCAAACTATAACAGTAATACAGCTCCTCCTCTGCGTACGAACACTCATGGGCTACGAAAATCCAGGGATCTCTTATCTCTCATTGACATGATGTGAAACCTCCGGCTTTACATCTCTGTTTTCAGAATTTCAAGATGAACATACCAATGAAAATGTTCTGACAGCAATAACCAGTTTGTATCAATGAGCTACAAATGAGTCACATCAAACTGTAAAACGCTTTTCAAAAAGCCAGCAGGTCAATAATCCTCCATTATCTCACTCTTACACAGACCAGTGGAGGAGATGTCCACAGGGAAACACACTCTTAGGTGAACACAGGTGTAACTGTTCATTGCACACACACACACACACACACACACACACACACACACACACACACACACACACACACACACTTACTTTATTGTAGGTTTGTTTTCAGGACTATCGATATAGACCAACATATATAAATATTAATAATGTGTCTCGTATGTATTCTATGTGTTAAGTAAACTCATCATTACAAAATGCACCCAGAAGGACGTGTGGGATTGCAGTTCTGTTAAAAAGGAAGATGAAGGTGATCAGGATCAATAACTGGTTATAAATATAATCTGATCTGGTCAATATTTATTGATTTACTCATACAGAAGTCGTGTCTCTCAGTAACGCAACATGCCAGACGTCTCTGCATGGAGGTGTAGAGGTTCCTAATGGTGTCCTGTGATGATCCATCCCATGCAGCTTGAATGTTCTCACTCAGTGATGCAGATGGTGCTTTAGGGGTGGAGTGTTGATAGAGCGTCCAATAGCATCCACACATTTTCAGTTGGGGCTGCGTCTGGTGATGACGTGACCACAATGCCTCTACGCAGAGATTGGTTGGTCATCTCCTCTAAGACAAAAGTAGGACTAAAGATGACTCTGCCAGTCTTTGGATGCTGTTGTGGTGTTAAGGCCCGTTTTCATAACAGTCCTGCATCATGAATGCGTCATGGAGGGCACCACTCATCGTGTCTGTCTCTACTGTCCAGAGAAGGCTTTCGTGAATTTGCATTAGTGAATCAGGATGTCAGATGAACTCAAACCAATGATCATCCCAAACTCACCCCAGAAGTACTGGATGGAGCTCCACCATCCCAGAGAACACAGTTCCACTGCTCCACACCTCACTGCAGAGGGGCTTTATTCCCTTCTAGCCCATGTCTGGCATTAGATATGGTGCCAGTAGCTTCATGTTTATCTGCTCCAGAGAGTCCTATTCTATTGGCACTATATGAAGTAATGTATATGTTATGAGCCTAATGCTGTACGTAAAAGATACTCAGGAATTCAACTCATTATTCTGTCGGGTCCCACCAGACAAGACGTGTGGAATAAAGGTTATTACTCAAAAACACAGTAGCTGTTCTTCAGCATGTAAACCACCTTGTTTACGGTTAGCTTCTGAAACATAACGGCGCTTGTGGAGATGAAACACATTCAGAGAGAATTTTGATGAGAGATGGATTTGCACCTCAAAGCTAGTAAGGTGTGTGTGTGTGTGTGTGTGTGTGTGTGTGTGTGTGTGTGTGTGTAGGCATAAAAAAACAAAAAAAAAAACAACAAAAAAAAAACACCTGTGTGGACATAAACTCACTCTCTCTCTCTCTCTCTCTCTCTCTCTCTCTCTCTCTCTCTCTCTCTCTATCTCTCTCTCTCACACACACACACACACACACACACACACACACACACACACACACACACACACACACACACACACACACACAATGCTCTAAATAAAGAGTGGGTCACAGCAGAAGATACATAAACCCAGATGTGCCAGATTTAAATATAGCCACAAAGACACCAACTCCAGATGTGTATTCCAAGTTATTATGTCACCGGATGACACAGATTCGTGGAAATAATAAACAAATCCAGATTACCATAATCTCAGAACACACACGCGCGCATTCGCACACACACTACTTCTATTTTTGCATCCATAAAGAATCAGCTTCAACAGAGAGGCAGAAAAAAACAACAACAGTATGATTACTGTAAAGTCATTCTTTAAGAAAGTCTTCTGATTGTGTTCGCTTGTTCTGAAATGTAGAACACAGCAAAGCACAGCTCCCCTGTGACGTCTAAAGTAAGACTAGACGTTGTAGTGTTAGGTTCTATTTTTTCTCGTGGTTTGTTTTCAGATTTCAGGTTCTGCAGTTTGTTCTCTTCTATGTGTTTAGAAATCATAGGAAATGTGGATGTTTGTTATAACACACATTCGTCAGACACCATCGTTTCTTTGGCGTGGGTGCGGGGGGATGTGTGTACTAGGCCTGCAACAAACATCTGTCCCACGATTTGTTGTATTGATAAGACTGACAAGGATATGAATACTTTATTTGCAGTACATCACAGTTCAGAAAGCTCTGAACATCCTCAACATTGTTTCTCTTTTATGAATTAATTGGAAATATCTGGATTCAGGACTCTTATAGTGGATTTTGAACTCTGTAAGTAAAGAGCAGCAAGCAGCCCCTCCCTTCTAATGTCCCCTTATAAGGAATATGTGGCTGTGAGGGTGACATTATTACCCCACCCCTGTAGCTCATGCCCTTCATCGTAAATAGAGATATGCTCCAGAACATTTAAATTGGGAATTTCAACAACCCCAGCGGGATCTGGAGTCCAATACGCTGAAATATTCCAATATATGGTGAGTAAACATGAGTAAATACGTAATCTGTTGATTTCTTCAATCAATGTTTACCCATGAATGACTTCATTCAGTTGGAAATAGAGTGAATTTTAGCTGTTATTCCAAACGGGATTACTGACACTTAATGACAGACAGATCGTGTCAGTCATGATGTCTGTTGGTTACTCAGATCCTGAGTTATGAATCCTGGAAAACCACCATGTACCTGCCTGCAAAGTGCGAGGGTCAGGTTCTATGAGTAAAATGAATAGATCGGTTCCATGGATTAACCTAATAATCCAGTTCCTGATCCAGTTCATGTTCTTAATATCGGTACTGAGATCCGATCCTTATATCAGACGGATTGATTCCTAATTATGATTAATATTGTGACCAAACTACTGCTGTTCTCAGATCACTTCTCTACCTACCGGCATAAATTTAGGCTATAATGAGGGAAAGCAATATGTCCCAAGCACACCCCACACACACACACACACACACACACACACACACACACACACACACACAATCCCCTCATTCCAAAGTCATCAGCTCATTTTGTACTCCATAATGGGATTTTCATCGCTCTCCCTTTCTCTCTACCCTTCTGTCTCACTCATCCCTCACTTCTTTCACTTCTCCTTTTCTCTTCACTTCCCTCTCTTTCACTCACAGCTTTATCACTTTCAATCATTCCCTCCCTCCCTCCCTCCCATCTCTCGTTCTCAGTTGCCAGCTTATTATGTACAGTGGAAAATGGACTGCGGTCCACTCCCATTACAGCAGCGATACTGAAACCAGTAAACCAGGCAAAGCAGTGTTTCACAGGCTTTTAAGCACCCTCTACATTTACTGGCCACTTGATCAGAAACAGCCCTGCCTTTGCGTGGTGGACCACTCTCAACCTAGCACTTCTGTACCTAAACACTTGGACCAGAACCACACCCTTCCGCGCTGAGTGCAGTGTCAGCAGTGTCAGGAGAGGGCCGATAAACTGCGGCAACAGGTCGGCTACAGTTAATAGCCAGAAACCTGAAATGTGCACCTGTAAAGCAGGTGTTTCTGATAAAAATGTCTAACACACTGAGAACTGGGTGAACGTCGGATGTTAGAAGCTGTAAGGATTCCCTGTATGGAGCAGACAGTATCCTGTAGGCTTCACCTCTCAGCAGGAATGGATTTCAAATACCTCAGTCTGGCAGCCAACATTAATGATTGAAATCAGAGCCTCCACAACCGACTGACCGTTAAGCTTCAGCTGAAATGTCATGAATCGCACCTGAAAATATCCCTCATAAAGCTCAAATCCCCATGAGCCCACAGGTTCCATCAGATTCCTATTACAAGCACAGATATGTTGATATCACTGGTGTTTGTTTCAAATAAGCAGCAATATGTGTGTGTGAGCACAGAATAACTAGAGTAATTATATTAATACAAAGCATTGTCACATGACATACAGCAATATATACTTTCTTTTATTATTATTTTTTAAATCAATGATTGCCATGTGACTGCATTAGTGTTGTGCCAGACAGGCATGGAGTCTCTCAGAAGGACAGTGGGTCATCTTCAGTGAGGTGTCACAGTTTTGTCTTAGTGGAGGTGACCGACAAAGAGCCAAGAAGGTCTGGTGTTATGCTGTGGGTGCAATTTCCTATGATGCCAGATCACCTTTGGTCTTCATTACAGGCACTCCGAGAGACGAACGTTACATTAATGAGGTCCTGCATCCAGTGGTCCGGCCTTTTCTGAACACACACTCCGGTGCTCTATTCCAACAGGACGACACTCGTCTCAAGATCTCGTCTTGAAGACACTACGCCCTGATTGAAAATGTGTGGATGCTATTGGATGCTCTATTAAGACTCCACCCCTGACACACCATCTGCAGAACTGAGTGAGAACATTCAAGCTGCATGGGATGGATCACAGGACACCATTAGGAACCTCTACACCTCCATGCAGAGACGTCTGGCATGTTGCGTCAAACCCGACGATGCCGTACTGAGAGACCAAATGATCTCTTTTCAGCTCAACTCACAAGTAAACATTTTCTTTTACACAGCAATTACATATAAATTTGTGTGTGTGTGTGTGTGTGTGTGTGTGTGTATGTGTGTGTGTGTGTGTGTGTGTGTGTGTGTGTGTGTGTGTGTGTGTGTGTGTGTGACACATAAATAAAAGGAAGTCAGGTGCTATAAAAACAGATGCTATTTGACCAGAGTGTCACCACAAAGGGGAAAGGAGGCTGGATGCAGCAGCAGACGGATTAACACAAGTGCGAGCCTCCACAGAGTCAAGAATCGAAACACAGTCAATCAGGACAGAGTCAAAACAGGATGCAGTCAGAAATGTGACAAAGGTTTGAAACGCATGAGGACAAACAGATGTAAATGGCTCACAGATTGCAACACTACACCAAGATTTCACACACATCTTCAGTCCTCCAGGGCTTTCAGAGAGTGAGCCGAGCAGATTCCGATGAGCAGGAAGAGGCCTGTGATCACAGCTACGGCAATGCTGAGCGCTGCAGAGCATTAGGGGGCGGGGTCAGTGTGACTGACAGGCACCAACATTTCAATATTTTAATACTATGACAGTTTCAACTGTAACTGTGGCTGCTCATTCAACTTCATCAGTTCACCCTGCTAGCTCCTGAATGGTTAGAGAGCTAAAGACACTTACTACAGCTGACCACAGGCAGGACAGGCGTCTCAGCCAATAAATCATCCTTTTGTTTCTATAAATGATGAGATCTTACAGCAGATTTCTGATGATGATGATGATGATGATGATGATGATGATGTCATAAACCCTATTTAGATGGGATTCAATTTGCATGGGGTCATTCTCGTTTTCATCCAGATCAATCCAGTCTGTGTGTTTAATCAGTCGTCCTCTGAGACCTTTACAGGCTCAATTACCTGCTATTCGTCATTAACTCAGTCCCATCTGCATTCACTTATCTATGTTTTTTTTCTGGCTGATGTCTCCTCACGTCAAGAAATGATTTACACTGTATCTATATTGCATTTTTAATTCATTTAAGGTTTAATATTTTTACAGCTTAATACTTTTGATCGTTTCTAAAATATAAATAAAATATCAAAGACTTGATGTTATGCTGGGGCACCAACCACAGTCTGGCCTAAGGCACCACATCGGTGAAGCTTACAGTCAGATAAGGAAAGTATTCACTGCATTTATGTTCGTCACATTCAAACGCCTAAAAAAAGCTAAAGCTTGTGCAGAAGCTGATGTATTTATGAGTATGTTCCAATGGAAACTCGGCTCCTTG
>CM067525.1:15776192-15831192 GCA_034509495.1 Acestrorhynchus altus | reverse complement strand
TTGGGGGAAAACGTATTGTACCAACTGTTAAACATGGTGGTGGGTGAATAATGCTCTGACTCTGTTCTGCTGCCAGACTGAATAAATAATGAAGATATTAATGAAGATAATGAAGCGTAATCTAGATGGACAACAAGGCAGGGACAGCATTAAACTTCTGAATTGGCTTTACACAGACCCACGTAAAAACATGTAGTGTGTAAGCTAAAGTTGTGTGTAAAGCAAGATTTAAAGCGTTATTGTAGGTAGGTAGGTAGGTGTGTGTGTGTGTGTGTGTGTGTGCCAAGAAACCAGCAAGATTCTGAACTCTATTCATTCAAGAAAAGCACAAACATCAACCAGAAATGAGCCTGTTCATGGCTACCAACAGGTCTGGTCAGGATGGAACTTGCTGAGAAACATTTAACCTCAATTTAAGAAAGCTGTAGCTAATTTGCCCTGGTACACCCACACACACACACACACACACACACACACACACACACACACACACACACACAGTAAGTAAGCCTTCTTTGCTTGGTATCTCTACAACCCAGCAGTTTACACCCCACATCAGCTGAGCCTAAAAAATACAGCAACTGCATTCTCACCTCTCTCACAAACACAAACACACACACACACACACACACACACACACACACACACACACACACAGTACCAACGCCTTAAGCTATCATTTTGTGCCAAACAGTACACTGAGCATCAAACAATCTTCCCCCTGAAGAAATTTGCATGTAGGCACATACACACAAATACACAACACACACACTCACTTTTTCTAATATCCCCCATAAGAGGAGGGCATCTGACTAGCCATTATCAAGCAAAAAAGACCATCAATTATTGCTTCAGCCTGAGGCTACCACCATCACTAATGCATAACCAGCGGGTGGGGTTAGGGGGGGATGAGGGCAGCTGCTATGAATTTATGAATTTCCAAGTTCAGACACATAGACAGAGCTTTTTAAACAGTGTGTGGGTGTGTGTGTGTGTGTGTGTGTGTGTGTGTGTGTGTGTGTGTGTGTGTGTGTGTGTGTGTGTGTGTGTGTGTGGGTGTGTGTGTGAGAGAGAGTTTTCATCACAGATGGTAAGGAGTCATGATATCATCCTTCTTCTCTCTCTCTCTCTCTCTCTCTCTCTCTCTCTCTCTCTCTCTCTCTCTCAGACATACTGTTCAGTTTTCACTGAACAGAACAATCAATTAACCACTCAGCTTATTAATACTCATTACATGAATCAATCACAGCCATGCAGTGCTTTAGTAACCAATCATCACCAGATGCACAAATGACTGCCCAGAGGCAAACAACGAAGGAGCAGGAGATACATTAAAGAGCAGCAACAGTGAAATGACTGAAAATGAAGCAGAAGCACAGTCTGGAGTCAGTGTATGTCTTTAGACACAAATAGTGTCTGCTTCCCAGAGAGTCTCAGAAATGAAGGTCTCAGGATAACCTTAGGTTTCATTCACAGGACGTGATGTCAGCAGGTCCAGGGGGTCCAAAATAAAACCAGTACTAATGAAGCAATTGTGGACAAGGAATGTAGCCAGAGCACTAACCCCACGGTATCAATGTTGGAGGAGGACGGTCACCAGCATGCTAAAGCTGCACTAGTGGTTCTTGTGCACACACACACACACACATCGTCACAATAACTAGGAGCCACTCCTTGAGAACTCCAAAAAGCATTGAGAAAGGACGCAGTGCTGCATTACCCTCTAATCCATAGTCTAATGGTGTCATCACTGTTCTCTGTTCACTGTTCTCGTCTCCCAACAACAGCTTAATTCCAAGCAAATTCAGTGCTTTTATAATATCTACACACTTCTACCGTGGCCTTCAGCCTTGCACTCTCATTGGCTGCAGCTCCTCAATACATCTGATGGGCGCCATAGAGGAGCAACACTGCAAAATTGATCACTGAGATTTTTAAACTGGTTAGAAAATGATGGTAACCGTTTGTCCTACACGAGCTGCCATCATGGGTGTCTCAGCAACGTGTCGCTACTGTGACTGTGAAATCAGGAAATCAGAAAACTGTTGTGTGCCTCTGGCACAAGCTGAGCACATAAGATTTTTATCAAACGGACGGAAAATTTTCAAGCGTTTCTCTTCTCTTTGACACGGTATATGAACAAGTATTTGTACTCCTAAAGACTTGATCCTACTTCTGCTGGAGTAAACATCTCTACTGTCCAAGTAAGACATTCATCCACAAGAGCATTTGTGAGGTCAGTTGGATGATCGCCATCCACCTTACGCTCAACTTGTCCCAAAAGTACTGGATGGAGCTCCTTCATTCCAGAGAACACAGTTCCACTGCTCCAACCCTGTCCCCTCTTGACAGGTTAGTGTTTACCTGGTCCATTTCTCCTCCTAATTTAATGCAGGATCAGTGCGATTAGTACCTAAATGTTTGCGTCGTGTGGTCAACATCTGCCTGGAAAACATGGAGATTTATACTCCGACAGGACTAAAATTAGCACATTATTATCATAAAGACGTCCTTTCTCAAACGATTAACCCTCTGACGCTGTCCAGATGTGACTTTTATCACTGACAAATCCATGTTTTCCATGCAGATTACATAGTCTCTACGCACATATACCCGTCCTCCCTCTAGATATTCGCATTTTCAGAATGAAAAAAAAAATGAAATGAAGCTGTTGTTGGGATTGAAATAAGAGCCTGTGGCTTTTCAGACGTGAGCACGTAATGCAAACATTCAGTAACTACAAACCCACTCATCCTATGCCAATTTTATTGCAATCCAGATGTGAGAATTTTATCACTAAGCATTCACAGCAACCCCGCGATAAACCATTCCAATCCCACTTTAGAGCTAAAGTCGACACGGAGAAATAAAACCCACCAGGCTCCCCAGAATGCTGGCTTGCGAGACTCTGTGACCGCTTACTACAGTGTCTAAGAGAAGCTCACGATAAGAAATCACTTTTTGTGCGAGTGCAAATTGCTCGCCCTTTAGCAACAGGAGTCTATTTGTGAGGCTTGGACTGTATCATCTGCATAACGAATGCCACAGCAGTCTGTTCCAGTCCGACTGTGTGTCAGACATCAGGCACCAATTTGTATGTAACAGCGTGCATGCAGTGTTCTCTGGAGACCAATTAGTCATGATCCATCGTGGAGGAAACATGAGTAGTAATGGCTCCACATCTGGCCAGTGGCAGTGGCAGCTCAAGTGGGGGAGCAGATCTGGAGGAAACTGGGAGAGCTGTGACAGTCAGAAAAAGTTATGAGCCAATAAGGGCTGATTCAGGACTAAGGATATGGCCAGTGGAGTTCTTCTTCTCCAGCTTTTTTTCTGGTTCTTTTTGGAATTGAGGTTTTTACTGGTTAGGGAAGAGTCTGCTAGTCTGACAGCGGTATTAAATATTGTACCAATACCTGGACTATCATTAAAATGTTGCTGTGTAATCAGCGGAACCACATTTGCAGGGACTACAGTGTAAACAGTGGATTCGAAATTCTAGCTAACGGGAGAGCTCTAAAACGTGTGATGCAGTTTCGGATGATGTAATTGGCCAACATTTCCTGCTTTCAGGGGTGAAGTCACTTCAGATTCATAATTTATCCCTCGCTCCATAACATATTTATCACTCTCTCCAGAGAGAGATGGAGAGAACAGAGAAGAGACTATTTTTAAATGACCTCAGATAAAAGCCTACTATTCTCTAACTAAGGACTCAGATCTCTGGGAGGACTGTCGTTCTAAGGCAGATCTAAACAGGATCTACTATCACCACGATTTCCTGTTGTTCTAACATATACAACACACAGTACAACCAGTCTTGTACGCTGTATAATCACAATTAGGACTCTGGACTACAACAAAGCAGTCGCCAGGCTCTGATTCCTCTTAAACACTGACAGGAGGACTTTGAGGTATGAAGGGAGCTGAGTGCAAGTAGATCAATGCCTGAAAGAACAACATTTCAAAATGACTGTAATGTTGCCAGATAGACCCAGTTGCAGTTCTGCAGTCTCTTTCATGCTCAAAGCCGCTGTACAAATGCTTGATACTACGACTGCACATATTAATTTAATTATGCTTTCATTTTGCACTGTTTTCCATGTAATAGATTCATGTTACACATCATCAATTAAATAAAAATAAAATTAATTCATTTTAATAGCAGCAATGTCTCATACCATTCAAACCCTGTTCTGGGGTATTTAACACTAATATAAGCATTGGAGGAGTGGGGCTGGACAGAAATTCAGATTTTTGAACACATTTCTGTATTTCTGTGTACAATTTCATTTACAGCATCTGCCACTGATTGATGTTCATTCCGAAGTGCTGCCATTAGTTTAGTCACAGGTAAGCATGACTATCCGATTCACATGCCCTGCCAAATTCATAAACACAAATTCATCTGTACTCTTTTCATGTCTGAAATATTACCATTTTTATAGCTTTAAAAATAATATGCTCATATCAATACCAGAATTAGATTACAATTATCATGATATACATTCTGGCCATATCGCCCAGTCCTATAAAAACTATAACATACATCTGCAGAATTAGAACTGCAATTCTACATAAAAAGTACATTTTAACACTGTAGTCCAGCATCGCTAATCATTCTTGATTCCTTCGCTGATTTATACCCACAGGCAGCAAAATCTCACTGACAGTGTGACCTGGTTAAACATGAAAACAAAAAAAAAACTGCACCCAGAAAGAATCAACAGACTGCGATGCACAACTGCAATGGTGTCGTGCCAGACTGTCATGGAGTCTCTCAGTCTCTCTTCAGTGATGAGTGCCACTTTTGTCTCGGTGGACAACACCAAGACCAACCATTTGTTGTCATGTGTCATATGTCTAGAAAGCCTGGGGTCATGCTGTGGGTGCAAGTTCATGCCAGATCACCTTTGGTCTTATTACAGGTACTTTAACAGACCAACATTACGTTAATGTTGTCCTACAACCACATACTGCTGCCGTCTCAAGAGCTCGCCTTGAAGACGATGTTTCGTGGGCTGCTAGGATATTCAAGCTGCATGGGATGGATAATTGTAGGACAAAATCACGAACCTCTACAACTCCATTCTGAGACGTCTGGCATGTTGCGTTAAACCTGACGCCGTATTGAGCGACACAAAAAACGTAGACAGTATTTATTGATCTACACATACAGAAGTAATCCTTTATTACCGCTAACCTTTATCTTCCTTCCCAACTGCACTGCAATCCCACACTTCTTTCCGGGTGCAACTATTTTTTGATGATAAGAGTATAAATTTAAAAAAAATCAAAAATTTCTAAAACATACAAAACCAATCAAACCATCTGACAAAGGTAAACGGAATTTCAGCCCTGAACTGATATTTATTCCACTGCACTAAAACACTTTAACCAAATTTATTGGATGGAACATTCAGAACCAACTAATATTCAGACTATAAAAAGAGATAAAGCAGAGGGGAGCTATTTCAACACTTTAATAAATAAAAAAACAACACAATAACTGGTATTACACAAAGCAGACTGAAAAAACTGTAACCTCTTGTTATTTTTCACTTCATGTTCGAGGTTTTCTTGTCAACTAACTGATTAACTATGATTTTGATTCATTTGTAAAGATTATTACAGCTATAAAAAGAGGAAAATACAGAATTTTGCACTTTTCCATGGCAACCCCTCTCCCTCTTGCATATAAATGAACAATTTACATATAATTATACACAAAAGTCCTGAAGGCTGTTTGAGGTTGTTATTAATGCCGGCAAGATGCGACCAAAACTCCTGTCCTTGGGAATGTGTCCTTTCTTTGTGTTTGTAAGAGTGTGTTTGTGTGTGTGCATTTACACGCCTCCTCTCGCTCGCCTACCCTGGATCATTTGTTCAGTGCTCTACAAAGCAGTGTAGCTGCACGTGAGGAGAATGTTTATGCTTTATGTGAGAGGAGGTAAAAGAACAAACACAAACAAATGAAAAACAAATGTACAAATACGGTGTGTGTCTGTACACTCGCTCATGTTTGTGCTTCTGCATCGCTCTCTTCCTCCCCCACCCTCCTCCTCTCGCTCACTCTCCCGTTCTCTCTCTGTATGTTCTATATTTAGTGCTGGGTCATAGTAGGGGGCTAATTAAAAATACAAGAACAGCCACCGGAGGTCTGCACTTGTATATGGAGGAGTTAGAGACCAAAACATAATACTACATAATAAACATCCCATATACATACAGTGACATGCAAAGTATATGTTAGTATGTTACTGGTCAAAGTATATGTTAGTGTGAATAGTTAAGTAACATATATGATGCTCATAGGAGGATGAGCTCATGCCTCCTCTGATATATGTGAAGTCAAACACTGCCTATTTTTCGAAATGCCATAATTTTTTTTATCATTGCTGGGCAGCCAACAAGCTCGGAGGAAAGCGTCGGGTCTCCAGCTCCGATACAATAGCTGACAGATACCCTTTGTGATGTGGGGACAGAGCGCCATCTACCCACCCAGAGAGAGCACAGCCAATTTTGTTCCCTCTTAGACTCTGGCTGCCATTGGCAAGCAGCATGACCCAGGATTCGACCCTGCAATCCTCGGATCACGTTTAACAGCTGTTCAGCATTTTATAATGAAAAAAGAAAGAGGGGTGTGTTGCCATCAGTAACCAGATTCTAAGAGATCAAAATGGGTTCTCTCTCTGGGTGGGTAGAAGGTGTGCTCTCCTTACATCAACGCCTGCTGGCACGGGCATCTGTGAGCTGTTGTATAAGAGCTGGGGATTCAGCACTTTTTCTCAGAGCGCATTGGCTGCCCAGCAATGATGCAACAGCAGCTCAAAAACAGGTAATGGCCAAGTTGAACTGTAGGAAATATGCACTTGTCTTCACCCTGCTTATGTCCGGTGCATCATATATGATGGAGGGACAGTCCAGGGTTGGGTATTTAAAAAAAAAAAAGGGAAAGAAAGAAAAGGAACACAATGCCAAGACATGTCCTCACAGTCTCCTGACCTAAAAATGATCAAAACCAGACCTTGAAAGGAAAGTGCAGCAAAGTGACCCAAAAACGTCACAGAAATAGAAGCTTTAGCAGGAACATGGGCAAAAATCCAAAAACTGAAAAACTCTACAAAAAGCAGTGACACTTAGAACTGACCATGCAACCAATCTTCCGTGTTGGTCCCACTTCCTTTTAGGTTCCTCTGAAGCTGTGAAATATAGAAATAAAAGGTAATCTTGCTTAAAATATCCAATATAAAAAATTCTTCTCTAACTTTATGCCTTTTGGAAATCAGGTAATCGTTCACTCACTTATTCACTGTAGCAGATATTTTCACTGGGGTGCCCAAACTTTTGCACGCCACTGTATGTCTGTGTAGTCTGCTCCATTCTTGCATCTATCCACTCATCTTTCTTCTGCATCCCTTTATGTCGTGGTGCATCTGAAAGAATTAGACCATCATGGAAAAGTTCTTTCGTTCCACAATTTACCTCAAAAAGGTAAAACTACCTTATATATCTTACATTCATCAGACCTGCGGTGAGATATTTCAAGCCTTTTCATTTTACTGTTGATCAGTACAGCTTACAGATCAGGAAAATCAGAAATCTAGACTCTCAAGGTTGAATAAATTACTAATCAAACAGTATCAGCATTAAAACAAATAATGCTTGAAATATGTCACTTTATCTGACACACATATAACATGAGACGGTGTCGAATTAAATCACGAACAAAAAACTTTTGAATGTAATACTGCATGACATTAGCCATTATTGTCACAATATGTTTACACCGCTGTAATAACTGTCATTACATCATTATGCAATCATCTGAGATCATCTGCAGAGACGATTTCAGTCAAAAACAGTGGCCGTGTGTTATTCTGTCCATACCCTATAACCTCAGAGACGGGACCATGTTACATTAAATGATTGTTTACAGCAGTTGAGAAAAGAGCAGGGAGCCTAATCTCACATTACCCACACTGTTATTATGTAATATGTCTGATTAATAGAGTAAAGGTTACGTTTAAGGTTAGGGTTGATAGAGTCTGATTTAGGATTAGTAGCCTTGGGCATGTTTCCCACCAGAGCAGACTGTTTTCCTTCTTTATAGCACAGCTTCATCCAGAGAAGAGTTTCTGCAAAAAAAGAAAATAACTGACCCAAAAGCTGAAACAGCTCTTCAACTTTTGTTATTGATTTCCCGGCTGAGCAGACCCTTCAGACCACTTCAGCAGTCTCTGTGTAATACAAGCCCCCAAGACATTTGAGCTCTCGGATAGCTTTTACCAAGGCCTCAGGCCTTAATTAGCTTGTTAGGGCTACAGTTTGATCACAATCCTCCTCAGCTGATAAAGTAATTAAGACACTGCAACGAACAGGAACGGAGGTCAAGTTCAGTTCTGGAAGCTCAAGAGGACATAAAAAAAAGTGCTTGTACAACTGACAGAAAGGCAAACCAAGTGGTACAGGATTAAATTCAGGCTTAATTTTACTACATACCACTATTCCGTTCCTCTCATGTCTCTACATCCTAATTGTATAATGAGACTCATTAACTCTATTGTACAAAAGGTAAAAATGGTAAGAAATATATTCTCTCCAAGCAGTGTGAACTCAAGGCCCCTGATGAAATCAAACTTCAACATCAGCTTTCTTAAAACGAAGGAGCTACAAATGGCTATTTGAGTGGTGCTACAGAAGAACCATTTCTGCTTTGATAGGGAGACACTTTCATAAAAGAGATGTGAGCCTGAAAACCGTTCGACTGGTAACGAACCTTTACACTGACTTCTTTAAAGCTTTAAGAGGTTCTTCACACATACATTATATACCAGAGCTGTGCACTGATTACAACAACAGTGTTCACAATATATTGCAATATATTGGGATACTGATAACAAGGTGATACATTGCAGTTTTACTCCCTGTGCAAGTTTAAAGGATGTTTTGACAGCTTAAAGTAACTTTATGCACTGCAAATTACAAAGAAGAGATCATGTAATAGAGCTTTATTTCAGATCTAAATGTGGAATTTAGATATCTGACCATGTTTTGATCAAAAATACCAAAATCTATAAAACATTTGATAGAATCTTGTTAGAAACTGATAATCTAGTGTTTTCTTTTGTCCAGCCATTTTACGGAGTGGATTTTATCTGCTTATCTGACGGTTATATAAGGTAAGTCACAAAGTTTATGATGTGTGTCTCATGTCAGTAGGATACTCTGATTCTGAGTAATGAAACCTAGAAAACTAGCAAGAAGCACACAAGAAACCACCACCTGCAATGTGCGAGTGTCAGGTTTAAAGTGCCAAATAAAAATCAATTCTGTGTTTGTGAGAATCGATACAGTATCGAGAGTCAGGAATAGGCCCATTTAGGTTCTTCTATTTTTTAAAGAAATAGACTTTTTGAATCATCTGCTCAAGCCCCCCTGATTTAACTCACCTGTTAATTGCCAGGATTAGTAGGTCTGTTTCTATCACCAGGGGGCAGCATGGAGGAACTACATTCACAGGGCAGGACGAACACTAAAGCATTCTGTGCCTCACCAGAAATTGAAGATGTTTCCTTAGGACAAAATAACATGACGATAATGGCAAACAAAGTAGAGAAACAAGCTTCGAGAGGTTTCTTCACAGCAAGGTTGGAAGCTACTATCTGATGGAGAGCTCTTACGCAGAGTGAGAAGTGATTAAAGGAAACAGATCTTTGGTGGAAGTGTTCCTTTTGCCTCTCGCAACCATCAAAGCCAATGCCAGATCATTAAGAGACTGAGAATCGCTGCGTTTATTTTTCATCGGTTCTTGCTAAAATGAGTTCCATAAAGCACAAAGTATCTCCTTCTCGGTCGAGAAGCTGATCGTTTTTTATTCTTCCAATCTGCCTTCCATCATATCTTTTCCTACTTGTTATCTTCTTTGATTCTCACACTTCAAATACTGTCTGACGCCCATTACAACATGCCAACTAATCTGAGCAAAGGCAGGGTACAGAGGCAGCTGGGCATTAGCAAAATACCAGATTGAATCGGTGTAATAAAACGATGGCATCTGTCACAAGAAACAGCTATAAAATGCCACCCATCTGCTGATTCATGCACAAAACGTCCATCTGTCATATGTCCACCTATTTTGTGCCACGTCTGCCCGTACAGTCAGGCTACATCATCGGCTGCAAGATATTTACACATGAGCGTAGCAATTTCAACAAGTGTCAATGAAGCCAAACTAAACACCAACAGGGTCTTTTCCACCTTGAGACAGCACTGGGCTCAGACTGACTGGACATTCCTGCTGGACGGTTGTTAGAAGTAGCCAGATCAAACCCATAAACCTTCAGAAAACGGGTTCCTTTACCCCAAACATAGCCAATCAGTTTCTTTAGTTAGTTATCTTGCATTCACTCACAAGAGCGTAAGTGAGGTCAGGATGTTGGGATAACCACCTCACTTCATCCTCAACTCTCAAACTCAGGCCAAAAGTACTGGATGGAGCTCAATCATTCCAGAGAACTCGGTTCCACTGCTTTACGGCTCTATGCTGGGGGGCTCTATACCCCTCTAACCCACACCTGACATTGGGCATAGTGCCAACAGGTTCATGTTTTATATCTGCTCCAGAGAGTCCTATTCTGTTGGCAGTGCTTCTCTACAGGGACGAGAATTAATACTGTGTGTGCATTTGCACATCTGTGTCAGTGATGGGTGTGTCTTAGAGTGGGTGAATGTATCTATTAAAAGGGTTTGCACAAGCATTTGAATATATAACGTGTAAATAGAAATATGGACAGTCAAAACCCTTTTTACGCTGTGCCAAAATGTCACAATAATGTACCAAAAGTAACGCAGAAATGTGTTTTACATTGATTTCCGTAGAACCTTGTTTTTTCCTTCTCCTGTAAAGTGTAATATACTATCTTGAGGATCAATATCCCGTCTCATATCTTCAATGTATTCATTCCTGACCACTGCATTATCTTGTGACCATGCCTCATCAACAAGGACCACCCTGTCACCGTCAGGGCTCCATATAAATCACTTACATTACTCTTGTAGCTCCATCTACATAAGCACAGTTTCATTCATCTACCGACGGATGTTTGGCACAAGCATTTGGTTATGCTTGATTTTCATGTGCAACATTCATTTAATGAAGGCCAAAGCTTCTCGGGGAAGGTGGGCTACGTCAGGGGTCATCAGCCTTGTCCACCTCACAGCCACCTGTTTATCAGCGGAAAGCATAACGGGTAAATTGTTTTTGCTTCATCACACTGTATCTGATGTAGTCTGGGTTGTACTTGCAGATAATTGCTTGTTTTCTGAGGAACAGTGTCACCATTCTTTCTTTATGTATAAAACGTTTCGATTTCTGGACAATACTGGGTACCGGGGACGTCCTGTCTCAAAATAATACTTGGCCTGGGTTACTTCTGTGATTTTTATTTCTTTATTTGCTGATTTGTAGTTTGAACACGACTGATCTATCATTTTTTAATGATGCTACCTTTTTTCCACACAGACTTCCGATTTAAAGTGACATTACCAGCCCACTCTGGACTACCCCCAGACTACCCCCAGACTACCCCCAGACCCCTGAGGATGGGTCTGCGGACCACTAGAAAGTGCTTCACGGCCCACGGGTTGAGAAACCCTGGCCTGTGCCACGGATTTTGGATATGCTTGGTTCTTACACCGCAGCAGGGTACTTGTAGCAATATATGTGGTTGTGGTGAGGATTCAGACTCCCAGTGCTTCCCACAACATCCCCTTTATAACAACAGACTCAACAGCTGCTCACTCGGGAGGTCAAACATGGGCAGGAGTTCACAGAACAAGTCTGCTGAGGGAGGCAGACCCATTTAAAAACACTCACTCGTTAACAAAAAAGTCCACCTGTGAAAGCAGTTTAACATTAGAATCCGAGATCAACTCAGGATCAGAGTAACACACAGACATGATCGGAAATAGCCGAGTAATCCGGATGGGAAGACAGCTGCACACAGACTCGGACTGATCAGCGGGAGGGGCGGGGCTAATGATGTCATTGACCCAAATATGGGGTAATAATGAAAATAAGAAGGGAGGGGCTGTTTGCTCTCTCACTCTTTCTTTCCTCAGGGTTCAAATTACAGAATAAAAGTCCTGAGCTGGGAGTATACTGACGCATACATTAATCACACACATAAATACTTACAGTGGGGTGACTTTTTATTTTAAGTGGCTGCTGTCAAGCATTTTGAAAAACTTATTACTGTAAACATCTACATTTCTGAGATGTGAAGTGTGTTTTAGAGTCTTTATGAGCAGAGGTTGTAGAAAAATGTGTATAAATGTTTAATCTCTGTTATATAGTGCTGTGGGAGGCAGACAATGAGTGGTCGGGTGTCTCCTAAACGACTTTAAGGTGTTTTGGTGGATTAAAGTTCAGAATCAGTTTCTGTCCCGCAGCTACAGCAGGCCGCGCGGAGCCCCGCGCTCGCCTGCCGCTCGAGGCCGCCCGCTCTGCCTCCTCCTTCGGATCGGTCGCTTCCTTTCTTCGCCTGTGAGTCGGAGACGGTCCCCGCACGTCCCGGTGCTTTCCCTGCGCCTTTCACTCAAAACACATCGGCGGACAGCAAAAGTGTCCCGAGAGACGAAGTGAAGCCGCTTACCTTACAGCGCAGACGGGTTATCTAATGAACGGGACAGTGAGCGGCTGCGTTTCTCTGACTGGACTTTTAGGGTGAAAACGGCGAAGGAGAACATTCTACCCCCTTTACTACCCCCCTTTACTACCCCCCACCCTGTACAGCACCTCTGTACAGCCCCCCGAAACATAGCGGCTGCGCGCGCAGCAGAGGAGGAAGTGTACGCTATACTCTACTGTACTCTATAATACACTATAGAGTAACTATACCATAATCTACTATGCACTATAGAGTGACTATACTCTACTGTACTCTATAATATACTATAGAGTAACTATACTCTACTGTACTCTATTATACACTATAGAGTAACTATACACTACTGTACTCTATAATATACTATAGAGTAACTATACTCTACTGTACTCTATAATATACTATAGAGTAACTATACCGTAATCTACTATACACTATAGAGTAACTATACTCTACTGTACTCTATAATATACTATAGAGTAACTATACTCTACTGTACTTTATAATATACTATAGAGTAACTATACTCTACTCTATTATACACTATAGAGTAACTATATTCTACTGTACTCTATAATATACTATAGAGTAACTGTACTCTACCGTACTTTACTATATGCTATAGAGTAACTATATTCTACTGTAATCTACTATATGCTATAGAGTAACTATACTGTATTCTACTATATACTATAGAGTGACTATACTGTACTCTATGCTATAGAGTAACTATTCTGTACTCTATGCTATAGAGTAACTGTACTGTACTCTACTATATACTATAGAGTGACTATACACTGGTGTACTATATACTATAGAGTAACTATACTTTACTGTACTCTACTATATGCTATGGAGTAATTATACTGTGCTCTACTATATACTATAGAGTAAATTTACTCTACTGTACTCTACTATGTAATATAGAGTAACTATATTGCACTCTACTATATACTACAAAGTGGTTATACTCTACTATACTATAGAGTATCTATATTCTACTGTACTATACTATATATTATAGAGTAACTATATACTATATACTGTACTTTACTATATACTATAGAGTGACTATACTGTACACTATATTCTACTATACACTACTGTACAGTATACTGTATAGTAGAGTAACTATACTCTACAGTACACTATACTGTACTACACTGTACACTATACTATATACTATAGAGTAAATCTACTGTACACTAAACTGTACACTATACACTATGTACTATAGAGTAACTATACTCAGTGCAGTGGTCCCCAATCCCCTGGAGCAATTGGTACCAAGCTGCACAAGCTACTCCCAGACCACAGTAAAATTTGTCAAGCATTCACAAAAAGGTTGGGGACCACTATTAACTATAGAGTAAGTATACTGTACTGTACCCGGCGCCCATTAATACTCAAAAGCTCTATTCCTCTCCTCTCCGGGGGTGTGTGTGGGGGGTGGTGTCGCCCGTTAATACTCACAACTTCTACTCCTTTCGTCTCCGGGGGGCTGGCACCTGTTAATACTCACAAGCTCTACTTCTCTCCTCTCCTCTCAATCACGTAACTGTACCCAAGAGAATCCGGTCATTTCTCAAAATAAAAAGTTAAAAATAAAAAAGGAAATATTTATTTATTTATTGTGCCGCCCGGTGATCAAGAGGTGATTGAGTAAGTTCAAATCATAATCCCCAGTTGGTCTGCCCTGCACACGTCAGCTCAAAGTTGTTGTTTTTTTATCTCCATGAATGACAAGGCCTTATATAGGTCACGAGTGCAGGAGATGGATTTACCATTGCATAAGACAATCGTCATGGGCTTCTGTCTGAAGAGGGGCCTTCAGAGCACAACAATTATGCTGTAAAGTTATATTAGAATGGATTTTCCTAGTTTCTTTTTAGCTTGTGCGTCACATTCCTGATAACTTTCCTGATGCAATATCCACTCTGACCTGGCTACTAGTTGGATTTATGGAGGACATTATTAACCATTAGAATTGTTTTGATCAACACATAGGTCCATTTGTGTCCAATGTTATAAATAGAGCCCTGGTGGACAGTTGCTGCATGCAGTATTATGCAAATCCTGCACATTTGGGTAAGTTTGGGAGTAGTAAACACAGCAGTACTGGGGCCCACAACTCTGCCACCACGCTCGAGTGCTCTCTGGTCTCCAGGAATGGAAAACACATGGCTGTTGTGGGCCATGTGATGTTCTCTCACCACATTGAGCTGAAAGCCACAGGCAGGCCCGCTCTGAACCTCCTGGACAATACTGATAAGAGTCCTTCATTCTCCAGGCACTCGTGGTCCCGCTGCGGGTTCTCGCAGGAACCTTATCCTGGCCCACTGCGATAACTGGCTGATGGTTTGGCCACATGGAGCTTCTTCCAGAACAGCAGGGACATCCTTCAGCTTCCAGCTGATAGCACTTCACTGATGCTGGGAGTGTGGATTACTCTCAAGCCCAGAAGTTTAGGCTGAGAGAAAAACATAAATGGTGTGCAGCTGGAACACAACACTGGTTTTCATAGTGTAAGATGCAGTTAACTGCTATAGTGATAATGAAGCTATGACTATCTCTAAGGTAATGCACGAATTAAAAAACAGCTGCATCCAGAAGGAAGTGTGGGATTGCAGTGCTGTTTGGAAGTAAGATTAAGGTTACTAGGAACAATAAACTATTATAAATGTTGACTAATATGATCAATATTTATTAATCTACTCATACAGAAGTGGTGTCTCTCAGTACGGCGTCCAGTTTAACACAACATGCCAGGCGTCTCTGCATGGAGTTGTAGAGGTTCCTAATGGTGTCCTGTGATGATCCATCCCATGCAGCTTGAATGTATCACTCGGTTCCTGCAGACTGATATTTTTTACTCATTAACATATTTTTGGTCTTCTGTGCCAGTCACTTGGTCAGTGATGTGAAATGACTTCATCAGGGCAGGAGATCATGTCATGAAAACTCATAATACATTACACAACATAAGCCAGACATCGGCAATGGTCATGTTGTCAGTTTGACAGCAAGTTGGTCGCTGATTTGGAAATAAGACAGTGATTGAAACGTTTCAAAATAGATCTGGCCAAACCTGAGGGCCATCAGCCCCACAGTCAAACTAAGTTGTTCTATGAGTTGGAAAATGTAAGTCAGTTTTCTACAGTTGCCAAATTCAGTGGTGTAACTGTAACCAGTTGGAGGCCTGTAGTAACCACACTCAGTAACAATACCCATAGCCATTACTCATTGGTAGCTATGATAAAACAGATCATAGACACACCACAGATGATATCATTACCTTTTCTTATGAACTATAAACCAGTGGTCAGTTATGCACAGTAGACTAATGAGGGGTCAAACTTTGAATCCAGGCAATCCGTGACATATGCAATTAAGCCACCTGAAGCCTGAAGCCTTGGTCAGGATATGTATGCTTGACCAGTTGAATTGGGTAAATACTAGTGGGATTATTATAACTATTTTGGCCCTGTATGTGGGCCCCCACTTCTATCTCATAACCACACCACCGATCAAAATTAACATCAGATTTATGGGCCCCAAAATAGAACCCTGTGGGCCTCCACAACCTGATATGCTAAACCAGTCAGTGCCCCAGAAATCACAAAAGAATTGTTTAATAACTGAATTATAAAGCTTGAAGCAGGGGGTTTTGCTTTCCAGTGTGTGTGTGTGTGTGTGTGTGTGTGTGTGTGTGTGTGTGTGTGTGTGTGTGTAATCTCTACACTCAAGGAAAAGACCACAGCACCAACCCAACCCAGTGGTTTCTCTGAGTTTCCCCTTTATTGTAGGTTAAGGCAGGTCACAAAAAAAACAATGCCACGTGCTCACGGCCTACAATTGTTTACCATCTTAATGCTGGATATTCAACACTACAGCGTCATATACAGTAAAAACACCTCTGTTTACAAATGCAACCTGGCTCATGCC
Source organism: Acestrorhynchus altus (assembly GCA_034509495.1). Classification (NCBI taxonomy): domain Eukaryota; kingdom Metazoa; phylum Chordata; class Actinopteri; order Characiformes; family Acestrorhynchidae; genus Acestrorhynchus; species Acestrorhynchus altus. The sequence goes on along the minus strand of CM067525.1, from coordinate 15,814,582 downwards.
GTCTCTCTCTCTCTCTTTATGTGTGTGTCTCTCTCTGCCTCTTTTACTCTCTTGCATAAATTAGTGTTGAAACAGGAAGAAAGACAGGAAATCGAGTGGTATAGTGGTTCTACTGCTTGTCTAATAGGACATTTCGAGGCTAGAACGGATACATTTCAGACTGTCTGTGAACCGCTATCTACACTTTAGTATAACTTTCTGTCCTAACCACAGGAGTAGCCAGAACAGGGTGAAAAGGTGAGCTTGCTCATGTGTGTGCGTGTGATGTATAAAGGGTCTGTCAACACGTGGTTTCCATGTCGAAAGCGACCGCTGCCAAACTCGCTGTCCTCATCTTCCTCGCCTTCATTGTGTGCCTGCCAGAGTTCTTTCCATCCAGTACAGGTGAGATTTGTGACCTTCATATCTACATGTGTGATCATCCCTGTGTGAGTCTCTAGAATTTGTCTTTGAGATCTTTAATACTAACAGATACTATTATTCTACCATCTACTTTTCAAATGCTTCAACACATTCTGCTTGTTAACAATGCCATTCTTGGCATCTTGGCATCAAATTCTATAATACAATGCAATTATTGCATCATAAACAGTTGCCATTGTGACATCATAATTTTATCATTAGTTGCATCACAATCTGTTGCTATCACGAACTGTTGTCGTTGTGGTATCGTAATCTGGTCATTAGCGGCTGTTACATAATAATCAAATGCCGTTCTTGCATAACGAAGGAATTCGATTGTGGAACCAGTTCATCAGCTATTATTACGTCATGAACTGTTGCAGTTGTGATATCATAACCTGTTCACAGGTTGTTGTTACATCATATACTGGTGCCATTCTTGCATTATCAAGCAATCAGATTCTAGAACCATGTCATTATCTATTCTAATGAATAGTGAATGTAAGATGTAATAAAGTGGGTTTAATTCAGCACTTATGTACAATACTTTATTATATTTTAAAATATTAGTTATTAATCAATTCGAACTTTTAGTTAGCTCACAAACAATTCATAAGTAGTTATGATTTAAATAAACAATAGCAATAAGCAAAAAGGGATCATTTAGTTAAATAATGAGATATTATAAGAAATAAAAATCAGTAAAAATGTAAGTAAAAATAAGACTTATATCTCAAAAGATATTTCATTTCAAAAATGGCAAATTGACCGTCCAAAGCTCTCATACTGATCTCCAATCAGGACACCACAGATCACAAATCAGTGAACCCTTCCCTAAGAAGCTGCATTATGAACCTTTCCAAATGACAACCAATTAAAAGCAAGAGATTTGCATATTCACTCAATAGAAATGCTCAATGCCTTTAATGTCCTAATGAATATGATTCTAGAAGCTAGATTTTACATCTTCACTCTCTTCTCTTGACCTACATGTGAAGAACTGTGTGCTACATCTCTCGAGGCTTGAGATTTCGTTTTTTTCCCTGAAAGCCTGGAATGACCATTATGGACATGCAGCCTCAAGCTCACTGGCGACTGATTATGAGTACACTCATATGTTACGCTTAAGAAGTATATACTCCTTATCACTTCTCGTGTCACTCTGCAGGGTGTAGGAGTGTGAGAACTGCATGTCCTGTGTGAACTTTAACATTTTCCATTTCTTATTGTCCAATCACGGCTCTGCTCTTGTGGAGACCAGAGTTTGCTTCTGTGCAAGCGTATGGTTTCATCATACAAACACTGGTTCATGCATTCCTGCACAGAACGTCTGGGTATCCTGGGCCAAATGACAAAACACAGCCTCTGTAGCCAATCAAACATAAAGCACAGCATATATCACACCTCAGTCAGGACTTTGTAACATCTGTCTTTAGCGGAACTCACAGCTGGCAGCTCAAACTTCTGTTAAGGTCTATCCACAAATGTCAATATCAAAGCCAATTATTATTTATAAACCATATTTAAGAACAACAAGGTGTGGACCAAAGTGCTGTCCGGTAAATGTACCAAAGGCCAGATAACAAGACAGATAACCCGCATATGTCCGTATATATGACAGTAAGACTAAATATTAAAGACCAAAATAATAGCAGCTCTCATATGGAATTAAATGTCACAGAATAAAGGTGAGATATTCTGTGGTGTTCGGGTCAGAGTGCTCTGAGGATCATTCCTTGTTATTCCCACAGCCCTGAATTGCCATTTCTTTGGTGCTGGACAAGGCCAGTAGCCACCATTCAGACCAGGCCTGTAATCTGTGCACTAACACAGGGGTAGCACTGTTGTATGAAGCCCATTGCAGGTGCACAACACTAAGCAGCAGATAATGTTACGGTAACACTGCTCAGGTCTGATTTGCTATTCAAGGCTTCAATCAATAACGTTTCAAGTGTTTTATTATTTTTTTTATTTAATGAAACACAGAGCAACCATGCTTTAGGATTGGCTAAATGTAATCTTCCAAAGCAGCTTTTGAAGAACCTCAACTTTCACACATCTTTTACTGGGCCGTGAAAAGAAATACTGTAAGACATAACAACATAACGAGAGGGTAAATTGGGATAAAAGCAATAATCCTAAATCCTAAGAGCTTGAAATCTTCCAGGTGAATTTTGCAATTTCTATATTGGGAAAATGTAAAAGCCCTGTATGTCTGCTGTGGATCAATACAAATGGTTTTCCGGTGGTTTCAGGGAAAGGCAGGAGAAGAATAACAAATCCTTCAGTCTAATATGTGGATCAATACTAAGGAGGGAAATAGCAGTAGTGTAACAGAAGCTGTGTGACAGAAAGACAGACGAAACCACCAGCTTAAAAATGGCAAACATAATGAAGTGTGTTGATAACATTTGCTGTTCTGATGAGAATTATTCAAGGAAAGGTTCCTGGAAAAATCTCATTAAAATCTAATTTCACACTTCAGCCTAGATGTACCACAGTGGATCAGTTTCTTTTGTTTAAAACTGAGCTTAAAACTACACGTTTTCTCTGTATACATACCAAAAACCTCTCTTACCACACAAACAGCAATAACAGATTAACCACATTCTATCCAAAATTAGATTAAAAGTATTTGTTCAGAAAGAACTTTTTGGCTTGTTTTTAAAATGAAGACCTGATGGATTGTTGGTAAAGGCAGGTCAAAATACAGTGACAAAAACCTCATGCAACTGTTGCTCAATAGCAAAGAAAATAGTGGCTGTTACAAGCAATCTGATTGGCTAGGTGGGACTTTATCCATATTTGTGGCAAAAGCAGCAAGCTGATTGGCTCTTTTTGTTAAAGGATGGTACCATCTATGAATAGGGTAGGAGAGAGAAAGGCAAGAGGGGTGGATGTATTTTCATTGTTTATATTGTATATATATATATATATATACTTTAACAGAGCTGCATGATTCTCTCTCTCTCTCTCTCTCTCACACACACACACACACAAACACACACACACACACACACACACACACACACACACACACACACACGCACTGCAATAGTCCTACAACTTATGCCTACTTGAACCCCCCCAGCCACAACATCCTAACAATTTCAAACACATGTATATCCCCAGTGTCCTCTTATAAATAAATAAATAAATAAATAAGGGCACTGTATATTATTATCTATAGCATATAAACTGGCAGTCCAGTGTATATTCTATATACTACATAAATTCTTGGGGAAAAGTCCTGAACATGTTACAAAAGCACAAGAGCTTGGCATCCCTGCAGACACCAGAGCCTCAGGCTTGCTCACAAAATTAATGACAGCCATGGGTAATAACAGAGGAATGAACCAAAATGACACACACCATCTACCATCTACTGCCCTTCAGCACATTCACACACTCCAACAGTGTGTCTGAGTGCAAGTTAACAATTTGCTTAGTTTCTGCAAGTCTCTCAGGTTCTGCTTAGTTTAGCCATGTGACCATGTTTGCTTGAACTATTCCTTTAGGTCTTTGGGAAACTGCTAGAACACTACATCTGTACAGATGGTCAATACCTTTACATTCATTGACCCATGCATTCTAGTAAGAACTTCTTATTCCACAGATCAGCCATAACATCTAGTTCCAGCTCTACCAGTCAGTTCTGGATTTTGATGCGTTGAAGCAGGATAATGGACAAGTGTAAGAATCTGAGACACTTTGACAAGAACCAAACTGTGATGTTCTACACACAGACTGGGTTAGAACATCTCCAAAACATCCAGCAAGTCTGGTGTTCCCAATGTGCAGTGGACAGCATCCATTGAACCAGTGACAGGGTTGTGGGCACACATTGATGCTCACTGAGAACCCATCTCACAGCTGCTGTTTTTTTGTCAAAATGCATTCATCTAATCCTCTTTCCAAATCCAGTGTTGCAGATCCAGTTCCACTGTGTCCCGTTTAACCACTGTGACCCAATGAGTTGGCACAGACCTGAAGATGGACAGATCTGTGAGGTGTACAAGAACGAAAGTAGGATGAACAGCTTACGTGAGGTGGAGACAAAAAAGGTCACAGCCATCCAGGATGATGTGGTGAAGAACTGGTTTGTGTGTGAGACACAGGCTGACCTACAGAGTCTCTATGACAACACCTCACACTCAGGTAGGGTAAAGTGTATGAGGAGTGTGTATGTGTGTATATACGTGTGTGTGTGTGTCTGTGTGTGTGTGTGTGTGTCTTTCTTGCTCTCCTTCGAGATATGTTTCTTCAGGCAATCAAGATGGGAGGTCATGTGAGGGCAGAGGCATACAGCCATAAAGTAGTAGGAGATGGATTGATTAGTGTTTCCCTCAAAGCATAGGGAGATGTTTAACTTCATCTGAATAGGACTTTCTGGAGCAGATAAACACGCCCAGGCAGGGGCAAGAGGGGTATAAATCCCCCCAGTATTGAGCTGTGGAGCAGCAGAACTGTGTTCTCTGGAATGACGGTACTCCATCCAGTAATGTTTGGGATGATTCTGGGAGTTGGGGATGGGGTGAGATGGTGGTCATCCAATATCCTGACCTGGAATAACACTGTTGTCACTGAGTGCAAACAAATCCTCACAACAATGCTCCAGAATGTAGTAGAATCCTCATCTGGACAGTAGAGACAGTTCCTCCAGCAAAAGCAGGATAAACAATATAACCTACAGTATATTTTGAACGCAAACAGCAGGCAGGAGATCTGACCGCTCGTTTCTTGTTTAGTTAGCACTGAACAGAGTACAGACGGTACAAATCCAAAACTAAATATGCAGCTCAATATGTTGAACTTTCTTTTGTGTTTGAAAGTCTGTTTGGTATATTTTTTTATATATATTTGTATATATATATTTTTCCTCCTCCAGAAGTGGCCTTAGAGGTGGTCTTGGGTCTTCAGGTCACACACACTTTCCTGAACATGACCATGCATGGTCATTTCAACCACACTGGACTGCACATCGAAACACAGCTGAACTTCACATTTTCAGGATGCTGCGCCCGACCCCAAAGAAACTGCACATACCCAAACAAAGTCACGCTGCCGCCAGGCTCACCCTCTCACAAACCAATTACATCAGCAGAACTGACCACGAAGCAATTGACTGAGAAAACAGACTCCGCCGTATATCAGCTGAGTCCCTCAAACAGAAGCCAGTGCTTCTTTCACTATGGAGGAAGCAATCTTCTCGACACACAAACTAAAGAAGGTGAGACATTTCGGATTTATTACATCATATTGCCAAATCCTACATCATTAAGCCTTTTAAATGAAATACTTTTCCAAACTAAAGTTAAAATGGAACAAGCTGGTTACACTTAGGATTGCAGTGCTGTTCAAAAGGAAGATAAAGGTGATCAGGATCAATAATTGATTATAGATGTAGACTGATCTGATCAATATTTATGATCTACACATACAGGAGTCATGTCTCAGTACAGCGTCGGGTTCAACCCAACATGTCAGACACAGAGGTTCCTAATGGTGTACTGTGATGATCCATCTCATGCAGCTTGAATGTTCTCACTCAGTTCTGCAGATGGTGTGGTAGGGGTGGAGTGTTGATAGAGCGTCCAGTAGAGTCCACACATTTTCAATCAGGGACAGGTCAGACCATGACATACAGTAGTATCTGTGTCTTCAAATATATATATGTGTGTGTGTGTGTGTGTGTGTGTGTGTGTGTGTGTGTGTGTGTGTGTGTGTGTGTGTGTGTGTGTCCTTATGGGAAGTTTTGCTTTGCATTGCAAAATATAGTCCAGGCTGAAACGCTACTTTTTTCTTTTTTTATTGGGAATAGGATGAATGGGAGGAGCTAAACTGGTATTGACCAATAAGGGCTATATAGTACTGCATATGTAAATGCATTAGGTGTTACAGAACTGTCACAAACTGTCTGTTTTTAGTTTAATTTCAGACTGGAGATGAATTGGTCCACAATGAAACCTTTATATTATACTATAATAATGTTTTTTTCTCCACAGCATGGGCTCTATGTACACGTTCTTAATGCCACACTAAAAGCGGCCTAGATAAAAGCCTCGTCAGATCTAGCAGATGTCTGTCTTGGTTAAACACTAGACAGTGAAATTTCAATTAATGTTACAGTCAAGCTCAAAATGTGATGGAAAATGAAACATAAAACAGGTCCTTGATAACATAGTGTGGTAATTCAGTGTGAGAGCCAACATAAGCCATGAATATCTAGATAATGGGGACGTGGATTCCCTAGTATGGTCCATCTTTTGCATGTTTTGGAGGACACAATGGGGACGTTATGAATGTTAGAAACAAAGCTTTTAAAAATGACATTTCAGGTACGACATTCGGTGTTATTCACTGTCGACTCAAGGCCCCTCCATTTTTACAGAAATGACAGAACCCTTTGCATCACCATCAACACTATAATTCAGTCTGTATTAAATTGTATTTACTAGGACACTAAACATTTTAATGTAATTAAAAACATTCTGTTATATTTTAAGTGATATATTTCAAGCTTTTGAGATTTTGTTTTAATTTAGATCCTGATTTGAAATTTTGTCAAACCTGATTTTCAGTAAAAACATGTGACTTTACATGTGAAACTGATTTTACATTTACATGAAATTATGAATATGAATGAACTTTTTGCCAATATTCTAATTTTCTGAGATGTGAAAGTATTCTATACCTTATACTAAAACCTGAATATTTCTTTGATTTATTGGGCTGTTTACTATACATTTAATATATATACATATACATATATATATATGTGTGTGTTATATGTGTGTGTGTGTGTGTGTGTGTGTGTGTGTGTGTGTGGTACATTTTAATACCTGTATTATATTGGTTTTAAAATTCTAAAACTGTAAAGTAGGATTTAAGAAATAATCGTGTATTACAGTCGCTCTTGAAACGATCAGTCATCCATTATACCCTGTGTGGGGTAGACTAAATTTAAGGTGCTGTTAAAACATTCTGAGGGTGTGAACAAAGCAGCACCTCACTGGATTCATATCATACAGAACCACACCAACAGACTTTATAGTCATTTCTGAACAGGGTCTATGAGGCTAATGCAGTGGAAGGAGGTATAAATACTTCTGTACGACGTTTCCATTGAAAAGGAATTTAAAATAATGCAAAAGCACCAGTGGAACCTGGCATTTGTCTGTACTTCTGTCCATTTTTATAGACATCTAGGCTCCAGTAGAGACGTATATCTGGCTGTGTGTCTGTGGAAACACTGCATAGCATAGATTTAATATAACACCCCATTTGTGAGTCAAAAAGTGGGGTTTGTATCATTAGGCCTTCTAAACTATTTTCATTTCATGATTCATTCTGAGCTTCAGAGAATTCAGGCCAGAGCTGAAATTGCTGATTCGAGACAACGTCCCCAGACATTCAATACCAATTCAGTCCTTCTTATCGTCTCTCTCTCGCTCTTCATCCTGCCTTATAAATCGAGTCTAAAGGTTAGCAGAGGCCATCTTTTATCCCGTCTATTGATTCTGGCGGGACACAGGACAGTGGCACTTTATATTTCGACTTCACCACTGATAAATATATTGCTGCAATATATCATTCAGCTGTGCTACGAGCTGGCCTGATTTAAGCCACAAGGTTTTCTGAAGGTCCAGGACGTGCAAGTCATTCAGGGCTATTAAGTTACTGTGGATCACCTCAATCAGGGATCAATCAGAGTTAATCAATTACCAGTAGAAGACTGGGATGGTACTGACAAGGGAGGTTCAGTAAAGGACCACCATAGTTATCATATCAAATTGCTTACGCTGACATATATTTAAAATATAAACCTAAATATGATTTTGGAGGAAAATGACAACTTTTTCCCCAAAGAAATCATTGGTTCCATGCTAGAGAAACATTCACCAGTGGTGGTGGACGGATATCTAATGGAGATTTAATGCCTCGTAAAGCGACATATAAATAACCTGAAATAATAAGGTAGATATGATAGATAAGAATATGTAGCAATTTATGAAAAGAATTTAAAGAATTGTTTCAAATCGTTCCTTCAATGGACCATCAAGCCACTCAAAATGACTTTCTTTACATCTCAGCCACTGAATTAAGCAGAATGTCGGTTGGTGTGCGCGATTCTCCACTTTTCCCCAAAACAAAACGATCAGCCACAACATGTTTGGCTCCAGGCTTCAGACACAAAACCCATCTTGATGGATTGAGTATGTTTTGGAGTCGTGGTCTTTTTTTCTGTGAAGGATCGTAAGGGCACCTCTGAGAGCAGTAATAAAAGACCAAAATATTCCTGAAAACGTTCCAATGAATCTAGCCAAGCTACACATAGTTACAGAGTCCCTGACTGCACCAGCAAAACAAAACAACTGTCCGGAAGCAAGAACGAGGACGACGGAAACGGTGACTATGGACAGTGGACCTCATTCACCAATGTATTTCTTACATTTGTTGAAGGCATCATTCTCTTAGAATGATGGACGTCCCCGAGAACGGAATAAATCCCAAATATGAAAACGCTGATGAGTGGAATGGAATCAGGCCCAGTGTTAGTACATTGCTAAAGGTGGGAATTATCTCGGAAATCAGAGGTCGGAGCAGGGAATGTCATCACACCTGAGCGGACCAAGTTTAAAACTTTAAACTTTTCTCTGCACCTTCAGCTAAAGACCTCAAAGTGGACGACGTCTGAGTGTTCTTCCTGTCTTTTTGTCAATTTAAATGAAATATTTCACAGGTCATCATTGTCCCAAGTTATCAGTTCGTGATACCAGCTGATACCAACGTGCCATGTGATATTTTGCACATCCAAACACTAAGGAAACGTAGAACCGTACTGACGTGCTAAACCGCGTAACACTCCTGCTCCACCACTGCTGAAGTGTGAGCAATCATCTTGGATTCTGAACTTGCTGAGGCTTTGGGAAGTTAAAATTTCCCACCTGGAATTCGGAAATTCCGACAAGCCATATGTTACTGGTGAAGAACCCGTGTTCCCATTCACACATATTACAGTACATGTACATACATACACCTGACATTTAAAGCAACCAGATGTTTCCAAACATGAAGGGGCCTCAAACCATTTGAGAACCCCTGCTTGAACCCATCCCTGTCTCTGTGCATGTCTGTGTTGTCAGCGAGGTGGTGGGGCTTTAGCACTGCGGTGTGGTTGGCCCTGGTACTGTTTGTGGTCCTGCTGGTCCTGCTAAGCATCTGGAATCAGGTCTATAAGAGCTGGAGCTGTTTCCATAGTAAGTATATTCACTTCAGACATTTCAATGCAGAATCCGTACTGCTGACTCCGTCTACGAGTCCATCTCCTTGACTTCATTTCACACCTCATTTAAAATGCTGCGAGTGGATTCAGCTCCCCATCACCCTCATACCCCTTTCTCTCTTTCTCGAACTCTATAGATCAATCAGCGCGGGTTCCAGTCACTGCCCAACAGCCCAAGAGGTTTTCCAGGCGAAGAGTGAAGTGTGAGTAAAGCAAAAAGCACAGGAATCACTCCAGCATGCTGGGTAATGTCCTGCTGTCCTGCTGCTGTTGTTCTTATTCAAGGGGACAAATCCTACTTGTACGGTCTGTATGTCGGTTTATGTGCCCACCGCTTATAACAATGTCCCTCAATCGTTTATATGAGCTTTCAAAAAGCTGGCGTTGGTGTATAACACTGATATATGTAAATCACCTCTGTTCTGATTGGCTCTTCAGTGACTCCTTTACAAAGCAGGCCGAACTGAAACCCCCACAGTACGGGAGTCGTGGTTTAAAGAATACAATTTACACACTAGATTTCTCAAGTGCATTAGCCACCCAAAAAACATGGTACTGTGGTAACTGTAGTCATTTAGAAGTATCACTGTGGTAACTGTAGTCATTTAGAAGTATTGCTATGGTAACTGTGGTCATTTAGAAGTATCGCTATGGTAACTGTGGTCATTTAGAAGTATCGCTATGGTAACTGTAATCATTTAGAAGTATCGCTATGGTAACTGTAATCATTTAGAAGTATCGCTATGGTAACTGTAGTCATTTAGAAGTATCGCTATGGTAACTGTAGTCATTTAGAAGTATCGCTATGGTAACTGTAGTCATTTAGAAGTATCACTGTGGTAACTGTAGTCATTTAGAAGTATCGCTATGGTAACTGTGGTCATTTAGAAGTATCGCTATGGTAACTGTAGTCATTTAGAAGTATCACTATGGTAACTGTAGTCATTTAGAAGTATCGCTATGGTAACTGTGGTCATTTAGAAGTATCGCTATGGTAACTGTAGTCATTTAGAAGTATCACTATGGTAACTGTAGTCATTTAGAAGTATCGCTATGGTAACTGTGGTCATTTAGAAGTATCGCTATGGTAACTGTAGTCATTTAGAAGTATCACTATGGTAACTGTGGTCAGTATCTGAGTTATCTAAGTATCTGATTAGAAGTAGCTGATTCCATTCCAGGGTGGACTGGTTGTGTCGGTGATGCTGATCCATTCCTTTGTAATGTTTTTCAGCTCTAGGCGACTTGCCTGATGTTTCCATAAGAATATGGGGTTCAGAAGGTACGTTCTCACATGCTCATCAGCTTGTGTTTGGTTTATTGACAGTGTGGTACAGAATGACGTGGTGGAGAAGAACTTTCTTTATCCCTCTTTTGAAGAGTTTCACTCTTCTCTCCACATCCTCTGGGTGTTTCATTACAGATCTCTGAGCTCAAATAAATAAATAAATAAACGAAGTCGGTCTACCTTGAGGATTATCTGAAAAGAGGGCACAGTTTCTCTGTTCTCACAACAACAGAAGCCTTAGAGAACAAAGGTTCTGAGGGCAGTGAGCACAAGCATAAACTGTCTCTGTGCTCTGTGTGCAGATGAAGAGCTGTTCATACAGAAGACGCAGAAGGATTACTCAAGAGGTCACTCAACCACAGCCACTTCTCCACACTTATCTTTACTCTACACACTAATCTTTACACACTAATCTTTACACGCTTATCTTTACTCTCCACACTTATCTTTACTCTACACACTAATCTTTACACACTAATCTTTACTCTACACACTAATCTTTACTCTACACACTAATCTTTACTCTACACACTAATCTTTACACGCTTATCTTTACTCTCCACACTTATCTTTACTCTCCACACTAATCTTTACTCTCCACTTATCTTTACACACTAATCTTTACTCTACACGCTTATCTTTACTCTACACACTAATCTTTACTCTCCACACTTATCTTTACACACTAATCTTTACTCTCCACACTTATCTTTACTCTCCACACTTATCTTTACACACTAATCTTTACTCTCCACACTAATCTTTACTCTCCACACTTATCTTTACACACTAATCTTTACTCTCCACACTTATCTTTACTCTCCACACTTATCTTTACTCTCCACACTTATCTTTACTCTACACACTTGTCTTTACTCTACACACTTATCTTTACTCTACACACTTGTCTTTACTCTACACACTTGTCTTTACTCTACACACTTGTCTTTACTCTACACACTTGTCTTTACTCTACACACTTGTCTTTACTCTACACACTTGTCTTTACTCTACACACTTGTCTTTACTCTACACACTTGTCTTTACTCTACACACTTGTCTTTACTCTACACACTTGTCTTTACTCTACACACTTGTCTTTACTCTACACACTTGTCTTTACTCTACACACTTGTCTTTACTCTACACACTTGTCTTTACTCTACACACTTGTCTTTACTCTACACACTTGTCTTTACTCTACACACTTGTCTTTACTCTACACACTTGTCTTTACTCTACACACTTGTCTTTACTCTACACACTTGTCTTTACTCTACACACTTGTCTTTACTCTACACACTTGTCTTTACTCTACACACTTGTCTTTACTCTACACACTTGTCTTTACTCTACACACTTGTCTTTACTCTACACACTTGTCTTTACTCTACACACTTGTCTTTACTCTACACACTTGTCTTTACTCTACACACTTGTCTTTACTCTACACACTTGTCTTTACTCTACACACTTGTCTTTACTCTACACACTTGTCTTTACTCTACACACTTGTCTTTACTCTACACACTTGTCTTTACTCTACACACTTGTCTTTACTCTACACACTTATCTTTACTCTACACACTTGTCTTTACTCTACACACTTGTCTTTACTCTACACACTTGTCTTTACTCTCCACACTTGTCTTTACTCTACACACTGGGTGTCGCACCAATAAACCATTCTAGTATGGAGTTCGGATGGAAATGTTGGAGAAAACATGGTTCTATATAGGACCATAAATGGTTCTTTGAGTAGTATCAATGGTGGGATCCTTTTAGGGTCTCTATAGAACTCTGTAGAAGCACAAGGGGGGGTGTTTCTAATAAAGTGGCCAGTGAGTGGGCGTATAAGGTGGGAGTTTCTAATGAAGTGGCCAGTTAGTGGAAGTATAAGGAGGGTGTTTCTAATAAAGTGGCCAGTGAGTGGGCGTATAAGGAGGGTGTTTCTAATAAAGTGGACAGTGAGTGGAAGTATATGGTGGGAGTTTGTAATGAAGTGTCCAGTTAGTGTACGTATAAGGTACAGGAGGTGTTTCCAGTGGCCGGTAATTGTAGGTGGTTGGGTCTGTTTCTGATTGGTTTGAATGATAGTTTGGATTCTGATGCTGAGCTTCTGATCTACAATGTATTTCAGCTTCAGGTTCTGGAGGACTACAACACTACACAGTCCAGTGATCTTATTTTCTTTTTTTTCCTCCCACAGAAAAGCTTCATCTGGTGTATCGAGAAATGTACAGGCAAGGTAAGAGTGTAGCTGAAGCAGTTAGTCATAGTTATACTGCTTCATTGTTGGTGGATAGTAGCAGATAAACTATGTGTATATCAGTGTTTACATCAACGTTTGGTTTATTTCACCAGGACTGTCCCCTATTCACGAGGTGTCCATCACAGGTATGAAGACACATGCTTAGACTCAAACTACACTATATGGACAAAATTATTGGGACACCAGCTCATTCAATGGATGCAGCTTAAAGTATCTGAATGCATTCATTATAATAGGTGTCCACAAACATTTGAAGACATACAGAATATTATGAACACCATATCTATGGGGCACATATTAACAAAAACTATCCTTATTCAATCCTACATGATCATTTGCTAACCTTTCTTTACCCCTTCCTTCTGATTGGCTGTTCCCAAACTCTTTAAAAAGGATGACCTAAATCAGGCACTGACTCTGTTCTTGTGTGTTAATGTTTGCGTCAACACCTCAGATGAAAACGATGAAGAAAAGAGGCCGGGCAGTGCTTTGACCGAAGAAGGTATGGTCACATACCTTCACACAGAGAAGACGACTAGCTGGGCGAAAGCCTTTTGGGTGAACACAAATGAAGAACGCCTTTATCTCTCTATCCTCTCTATTTTCATCCTTTGTCTAGAAATCATTTGGAGGTTGTACAGTTTTAGATTTTAATGTGAAACCCGTAGAGCTCTGTGAAAAAGTTTGGGTATGCCAAGAGATTTAAATCTCAGACTTTAATGAGCTTTTCATGGCAATGGCAATTAAAAGGAATGGTGAAGGTTAAAGTGAGGGTCTTAAAGACCTGTGAACGTTTCAGAAAGAACTGCTCATGGGACTGATCTAAAGCTTGTAGTTTGGAAGAAAGGCGAGGGTGAGTGTAGACAGCTTTACTAGTAGAGAGAGACATTCTAATATAAAGCCAATCTCTATAAAGTCCACATTTAAAGCTCATAACTGACCAGAGGATAGAACATCTACAAAAGTATTTCTGGCTCAAAATGGTCTGACCTTATTATCTCACAGGGTCTGAAGAGTCCTTGAATTTTCTCCAGTTTCCAGCACACACACAGTCCTTACGTGAGTTCTTCTCAGCACATGTTTCTGCACAGCAGATGACAGTGAATTCATTAGTCCAGAATTAACTTTGCATCGGCCAACTTTTTTTTCCCTTCAAAACTAATGACTCTTCCTGACTCTCTTTCTCTAGCTTGCCTGCACCATCAGGACCAACCCTCTAAGAATGATGAAGAGGAATCAACAGACCTAATGGAAGCAAACTAGTCACCTTTAGACAACTTGAAAACAAAACACTGTTCAGGTTAAAAACACACATCACTTCAAACCAGCTGATGCATGGACTTTACAGGACCCCTAACGGTATCCGGTGTTATCTGGCACCACAATGTTCTAGCAGATCCATTAAGTCCTATAGGGAGGTGAAGCTGCTCTGGATTTTACTTGCAGATCCAGCACATCCCACAGACACTTCCTCTGGGCAATGTGGAGTCAAGAGCAGCATTCTGAACTCCTCATCATGTCCCTCAAAACAGTTCTGAACAATACGTGCTGTGGCAGGTCACTTCATCCCGATGAGAGGCCAGTTCCATCTCATGAGTACCTGGTACATAGTCAGAAGCAATGTTTAGGTAGATGGCAAATTGATGTCCACACAAATGTCCAGACTTGTGTTCAGGAGAAAACTGAATAGTGCATCACACTCCCTTCTTCAGCTTGTCTTCTCTATACAGTGTATGCTGGTGCCATCACTTCCAAAAATGTAAAGGGTGCAGACAAACCAAGGTGGCCTTCTTTCAAGACTCCAGTTTAAACATTCCCGTAACAATTGTAGGTGTTACCGTTCAGTGGACAGGGGTTAGCATGGGCACTTGATTTCAGGTTGGGGACAGTCCCAAACGCAGCATATGGGGACTGCACTGTGGCCAGCATTTACCTGGGGCAGTGATGGGACCAGGATGCACCATTAGAATAAGACAAGCCAGGGGTGGCAGTTTGATGCTCTGGTTAGTGTTCACCCCTTCAAGATCATCAAACTTCCTTACCATACTGATGTTTCGTTGCTGAATGCAATCAAATCTTCACAACAATGGACAGTAGAGACAGTTCCTCCAACTTCGTTTCCAAAGAAGCAACGAATGGGCAGGTGTCTGTTTCAGGTAAATTAGGCAATCGAGAGAAATGGTCATTAATGGCATTTTATTTATTATTTTGAAAGGCATGGATGGTCCATAATTAGGCACATATACAGTATATCAGTTACATCAAGTCATCTGGGTTAAGCTGAAATCTGTAATAAAGCACTTTGGTGGTCTTCCCTTTTATAGAATAGCGCACAATGAAAGTGTGTTTATTTGCTCAATGTTTAGAAACATCTGAACAGTAGTTCCTAAATCATTTGTACACGTTCAGCAACTTTTCTACAACAAAGAATTCGTCAAGGGTGGAGGAACTGGCCAAATCCTGACCTTTTGAGTTCTGTGGTATTCCTAGAAGGTCACCAAGATAAAGCACTTATAGAAGTAAACAAGGCAAACTTTCATCTTCATCTCCATCAGCAGTATATGTATCACACAGTCATTTACCACCGGAAGCAAATTCCGTGCCGTGCAAAGGAACAGAAAACCAACTAGGCCTGATCTATAAACCTCACTGGAATAACACAATGTCTGCGGCATGGAAAAGCAGTTCTATTAATAAGTTCCCTGCGGCGCTGTTCATGCTCTGCTTACCACTGCCCTATTTTTTACAAGGCCTCGGCAAAAGCAACGTCTTAATGAGCTCATGAATATTACTGACCAAAGCTGAGAGACGGTTTGGGTGCCATAATGGGTGGATCTCATAATGAAGGAGTTACTGAAAAATACAACAGTAAATGAACCCATAAATATTCAAATATTTCATAATCAAATCATAATAATGAACAATAATTCCACTCTCAAAAGAAGTGGCGAAACAAAAATGAAAGTAAAAGTATCCAGATATACAGGGAGCTTTAGCACTTCACACAATCTGTTAACATGTAAACTATCTGATATTAAATTCAATATTAATGTAATCCTTCTCAAGTGATTCAAGTTCTGCTAAAATCCCCTTCAGCCTCAGATCAAGATCATCCAGGTGAAACGTTTTCGTGTGTTGTCACAAACAGAAAGTAAGGGAAAAGGGAGGTAGTGCCACACAAAGGAAATAACAGTTTGCAGTCATGTATGAGTTATGAAATCTGCTACCACGTGATTACAGCAAGCTGAAAATCACTGGTATCTCTCACACGGTCAACATGGTGATGGTTATTTCCTTGGCTTTTGCCAGCATGATGCTCACGTCCCAACAGATCACAAGTGAGCAAGTGTGAACGCGAGATTGACCTGTTCTGGCACTGGGTTTTAAGACTCTGGCCCAATGACTGACAACACTCCAATTTTCAGCACCTACCCATAACCTTCAATCATAAGTATGTTTTGATCATGTTTTGATGTTCTGTTCTAGGTTATCTGTGCCGATCAATCCTACTGTAGTAATGCAGCTGATAAGCAGGAGGTTAAGAAGAGTTTTTTCCTTCTACATACGGGAATAAACAGTGAAACACAGGTTTGAAGCACTTCGGTGTACAGTCTGTAGCATCTTATGTTTAGAGAGAAGATGAAGAAAAATCTAGGTACAGATCCAAGTCCATTAAATAAATGCCACGGAACCAGATGACATACATTCATAGCCAAAAATTGAGTTGCACTCAGAAGGAAGTGTGGGATTGCAATGTTCTTGGGAAGGAAGATAAAGGTTACTAGGAACAATAATTGATAAAAACTATGATCAATATTTATTGATCTACTCAAACAGAAGTGGTGTCTCTCAGTACGGCGTCGGGTTTAACGCAACATGCCAGACGTCTCTGCATGGAGTTGTAGAGGTTCCTAATGGTGTCCTGTGATGATCCATCCCATGCAGCTTGAATGTTCTCACTCAGTTCTGCAGATGGTGTGGTAGGGTTCCAACAGCGTCCCACACATTTTCAATCAGGGACAGGTCTGGAGATGAGACTGACCACAGCGTAGTATCTGTGTCTTCAAGGCGAGCTTGTGAGATATGAAATTTGTATCTCACACCATGACAGCAGACCTTCTGGACATGGCAAATGTTGATCTTGGCCTTGACCACTGAGGCTCCATGCACAGATTCGTTGGTCATGTCCACAAAGACAAAAAGAGAGTCTAGTCACTGAAGAAGACGTTCTAAAAAGACTTCACAATGATCACAATTCCATTGCAGTTGTGCACTAAAATCTGTTGATCCTTCTGGGTGCAGCTATTTTTTTGACGATGAGTGTAGTGTTGGAATTCATTTTTTGATGATTAATGTGAATCTTTAGATCCTGTAGGTAATTAGTAAAGTACACAAGTACATTACTGTCATAATGAACCGTTTCCAAAAGGACTCCACTAAAGCAAAAGCTAATGCAAACCAATACCAAATAATTAACAATACCTTCTGCATCCTGATTAATAACTGAACAATAAACCCAGCGATCAGTGGGTTCAAAACAGACATAAAGACCAGTCTATGGTTTGCTATAGAAGCGCATAATTAAACAAAACCAGAATTCATATTCATTAACGAGGACAGCCACAAATGGCTGAGAACAATTCTCATTTGTCCCTAGTGTTAAATCCTTATTCAATCAACGTAAACGGTCAAAGGTCTGCTGGAGCTTTGGCTTTCAATCAAATTGGACGACACATCATGCAGACATGTCCACTGGATTCGTTTAATTTCTGTCTGGGTCAGATTTATGACGCAATTGATTCTCTGTATTGCGTTACTGGCAGGACTGGAGTTATAGGCCACGAGGAGGTTTCTTACGGTCATGCATTTATGTAGACGTCGTCTCAGGCTAATTGAAAATCTCCATCAGGAATGTTTTGATGAATGGATTAATAAAAAAAATGCTCCAAATGACTTGGAATTAAATCATTTTACACTGACGTCCACTGACAGTAACGTTTTTTTTTTCCCTTTCCTGTAAAGTTACCTTTCCAGAGATACAAGGTGACTGTGACGTTATACACTGTACTACTGCTCATTAAATCTGACTGTAAATGTAAGCAAAATTCAATGTGAATCAATGTGAGTTAAGAAACACTGGCCTAAGCTTGAAACTCATCCCTTTGAAATTAAGGAGTTTGGTTTGTCTTTTCTAACAAAAAAAAAAAATCATTATATTTGGTCTGAGGCTTAAAAAGGAAATATAAAGTAAGATCTCAGTTCAAACTATCATTGCACTATAATACAATACAATCAGTCACGAGTGTCTGCATTCTTCAATGCACAGCGTTTTAAAGATACTATTATCAGGAATGGCGCGCTGACTGACCCTCCTAAATAAGTTATCAGTGTTACTTTCAAAATGATCTCCCCTAAACATCAATATGTAGACCGCTTTCCCACAGACACAGAGGCATGTGTACGGCTGGCAGCTAAATGCACATTTGGCAGAAGATTAGAGTGGAAAGCAACACACAGACACACACACAGACACACACACGCGGACACAAACACGCAGGACAAGTTCAGTCTGTGGATGGTTGTTCCGATTCCGTCTTTGCCGGGGTTCTGCTGTTCTGGATGTGGGAGATTTGTAGAACAGGCAGCAGCAGCTGGAAAGCGTTCTGGATGTAGGTAGTGCTGTTCGAGCCCTGTGGAGACAGATACACACACACACACACACACACACACACACACACACACACACACACACACACACACAACACACACCACACACACACACACACACACACACACACACACACACACACACACACCTTACAAAAAAAGAAGGATCATAACACTGCATTGAGGTCATTATTGATGTCACCACCACCAGCATGTTCTCCATGATTACCTCAAGCATAACGCTGTTCACTAAGGGGTTCAGTTCTTCTGCTTTTCTCTGACTCTGGGAAAAAAAAAAAGGAAGAGGCACAAAAAAAAAGAAAGTGAATAATCAAATGCATATTATATTTCATTTTTTGTCTGCAGTCAAGCACATTTTTAATCACCACAAACTGAAAATGCCAGGAAACCAACAACTGTAACTGAACTGTAATTGTGACGCCTTCGTTGTAAAAAGCACGACATAAATTTGATTGACTAAACTGTTCCAGCCAATAAAAGCAGCCAAATATCCAACCAGAATTCTGCCAGCTTCTTGATCACTACCAAGTATTTAAGGTGCACGTCGTTAAACCAAATCGGGTTTATTTTTAGATCCATATGTATCATTTTGACACTGTTGATTTTCAAAAAGACAAACAAAAATGAAACCTGTGTGTTTCTTTCAGTGGAAAAAAAAAACATTTCAAAGAAATCAATTCTGCCATGACATTCATGCATATTCCAAAACTGCTTTGAGGATAAAATTGCAAACACCATTAGAAACAGAGCATGATGACCTCAGACCAGTCACTGAGGTCTGCACAGACTGACGTCCTACTCACCCCTAAGGTCAAAAGCGTATTAGAGAACCTGTGTGCCAGACAGCCCACCTCCTTATACATAGCATGGGTCAGCCTGAAAGAACAGGTCAGAGGTCACATCGCTGCAGAGTCAGCTTTAAAGAATGTATTGATTATTATAAACACAGACACACACAGACAGACACACACCTTGACAGAATTTTGGCCTGTTGGACAGCTGGTTTTTCCACATCCTGTCCATGTAGAATCAGCTCAGCCACTTTATGGAGCTGCTCTATACTACGGGCAGTCACCTCCGCAAGACTGCCTACTGAGGACAGAAACACACTCTACATGCGTACACACACACACACACACACACACACACACACACACACACACACACACACACACAGAAACATTTATCTATGCAGGTCAAACCTCTGACCCACTGTATGGTCAAATATGTGGATACACCCCCTATATATTGAGAATTATAAAGCTCAACTCGTCACAGACTCATCACACACAAACAGTATCAGTTCATGAATCTCACCCTACTAGAGCTGCCCTGGTCAACTGTGAGTGCTATTGTAGTGAAAGGAGACCCCTTTCGCACTGAAATCTATAAGCGCCCCATACTGCCCCTAGAGGCAACATCAATTTAAGAAGGGAGCATCAGGAGCTTTATGAACTAGGAGCCCCTGGTCTAAGATCACTATGTGCAGTTAAGTGTTGGCAAGAGTGATGTAAACCACACTGTCACTGGACTCTGGAGCTTTGGTGTGATGAAATCACCCTTTTCTATCTGTCTGATTGACTAGTCTAGGCTGGTGTTGAAGCAGGGAATCCACAACAATGTGCGGGGAACAGGCTTGAGGTTTGGTTGACCCTTTTGCACAGTGAGAAAATGGCCTTTGTAATGTAATTCTGTATGACGGTGCCACTTAAAGGTCATGTAAAGAAGAACCAAAAGTACTTCTTCTATGTCTTTGTTCAAACATTCCTATGAAACACCTTCATTTAATAAAAGTGTTTAATGATAATGAGAGGGAGATGCCCTCTATCTAACACAGTCTATACACTGGTGCCCACCTCCAGTTTGCCAGTGGAGCTGTTCTCTGCCTTTTCCTTCTCCACTTCTTTCTCACTCCCTTTGTTCTCTTCTCCTGCTTCTTGTCCCGGGGTGAGGGAAGGGGCAGAGCCATCTTTACTCACTTCCTCGGTTGCCTCCTTAGCAACATCAGCGGCGATGGGCTCCTCCACCTCTTTCACCCAATCGTAGGCCTTCACACGTGCCTACAGAACAATGAGGGCATGAGTTATAACCCGTGTGCATGATGGAGTGATGTGTGCATGGTGTGCATGTGGATGAATTCTAGATGAACTCGGAGGATGACTCTATCTGCGCTCTGTGCCGTGAATACTAATAGTGTGTCTGTATGAATATGAATCAGATATGAAGACGGGGGAGAGAGAGAGAGAGAGAGAGAGAGAGAGAGAGAGAGAGAGAGAGAGAAAGAGAGAGAGAGTAAGAGAGAAAGAGAGAGTAAGAGGGTGTGTGTATGTACCTTGTTCAGTTTGTCTGGTGTAGCAGCAACGTGTAGCTCAAAGAGCAGCTCAGTAAGAACACTGACAAACTCTTCTCCATCAGCAGCTAAACACACACACACACACACACACACACACACACACACACACACACACACACACACACACACACACACACACACACATTATTTCTCATACAGTACATCACACCTCTGTCCATTAAGGGTCAGTTGGAGGGCAATTTCACCCAGATTATGACCTTGGTTCTACCTTCACTTTTATCAGCTTCAGTCTACAATTACAGACTGTAGTCCATCTGTTTCTCTGCATACTTTCACCCTCATCTTCAGTGGTCAGGACTCCACAGGACCACCACAGAGCAGCTATTATGCAGCTGGTGGGTCATTCTCAGCACTGCAGTCACACGGACTGAGTTTGAAAACCTCCTGATCGCGTTAACACTGACAGCTTAGTGAACCCAGTTATCAAACCCACAACCTTGTCCCACAAGGTTATCAAAACCCACAACCATCAACAACCCAGTGCTCTAACCATTAAACAAATCTCTGTAAAGCTGGTCAACCAGCATGACCAAGGTGACTGGCCAGTATGACAAAGGTCTTTGACTAAACTTGACAACCAGCATAACTAAACCGGTCAATTTAAGCATATTAAAACCAGCTTGACCAACATGTTTTCACCTGAAAAACCAGCGTATGCCATCTGGAACCAGTTCAGATGGATCAGCAGGGGTATCGTGTAGGGCCTTCGTGGAAGAACTACTACCTTATAAGTAAGAAGGGAACCAGTGCGGAGCTTCACGTAGGATTGTATCACGACACACGGGGCGAGCTGCAGTTTTTGTGGAGTGTGAGATGGAATACCAAAGAGGAGTGTGTTACAGTAATCGAGAAATAAAGACATAAACACACGTCTGAAGAGGAGAACCCGGAGAAATGGCTCCCACATACAGAGAGCAAGATAGCGACAGTCGCAGCAGTGTGATATTCCCCTCGTCTGCGTGTCCCCTACTGTGGAACAGCAGGAGAGACAGCTCAGTTCACCACATGTCTATGCTGTGCATATCTGAGCGCAGAGTTTAGGGGAAAGAACAGTGCAGCTGTTAATACAATAGCATGGGTGGGAAGTGAACGCAGCATAAATTATACTATGAGAACCAAATACAGCAGCAAAATCTTGAACATCTGCCAGTTGAAGATCTGTAGGTCACTATACAGCAGTGTGTAACCGTCCAGTTCGCTTTATAAGTAGCCACCAGTGAGGGAAATCTGCAGTGATGTAAGCAAATTCAATACCAACTCTATCTTAACAAGCTTGTAACAACCAAGTGACATTAACTCATCAACCATAACATTATAACCACCTCCTTGTTTCTACACTCACTGTATTCACCCTGATCAATGGTCAGGACCCCACAGGACCACCACAGAGCAGCTATTATGTGGGTGGTGGGTCATTCTCAGCACTGCAGTCACCCTGACATGGTGGTGGTGTGTTAGGTTGCTACACCAACAAGAAATGTCCAGCCGACAGCGTCCTGTGGGCAGTGTCCTGTGGGCAGCGTCCTGTGAGCCCTGATGAAGGACTAGAGGATGACCAACACAAACTGTGCAGAAACAGATGAGCTTCTGTCTCTGACTTCTACAAGGTGGAGACACTCGGTAGGAGTGTCTGATAGAGTGGACAGTGAGTGGACACAGTGTTTAAACACTCCAGCAGCACTGCTGCGTCTGATCCACTCGTACCAGCGCAACACACACTAACACACCACCACCATGTCAGTGTGACTGCAGTGCTGAGAACGACCCACCACGAATGAACCAAAAGAAACCCCTTGGATTGTGAAGGTAATACGAAAAGCACAGCTATAAACATCCTCTATCTAAAGGGGTTTTTGTTCACTGTAGACATATTTATCATACTGTACATAAATCACACCGTTACAGAACACAGCAATTATGGGAGATTCCAGTGATTATTTGAGATTAAACAGTTTGAGGCAACAATAATTTAGGAAAACTGTTCGCAAGATGCCAAACCAGCCTGGCCAGAATAAGCTGGTTAAGCTGGTTGAAGAGTGAAGCTCATTAGACTATCATGCAAATTTGATTTCTGTTCATAATTTCATTCAGAAACTCACAAATTTTACATTCAGAATAGAAAATATTCTATTCTATTCTTTTTCATTTCAGGTTTTAATAAATGACTGATCACAGTATCAACATTAAAACAAAAATGGTTTGAAATATGTCACATTGTATGTAAAGAATATAAAATATGACAGTTTACCTTTTTGAATTAAATTAATGATCTTTTTTAAACAAGTCTGACCAAGCTTGATCATCTGGAACTCAGATTCATTACTGATCAGTACATCTGGACCACATTATGGCTCTCATCATTTTTGATCTGGCATTTGATTGTTCGATTTTAATGAGGATCTTTCTGATCTTGGATCAGGACTCACGGAGAGGGCTGAAAGAGGGAATTTGGGAATAAAGATCACCGTTTTCCTCTGTACCCGTCTCATCCTCCTCTTCCTCCCTTGCGATGAAGATCTCCTTAATCTCAATAAGCTCCTTCTTCACACGCTCCAACTGCTCTTCCTCCATGGAGGCGAGTATGGCCTGAACCTGAGGGGAATGAGAACAGGATGGAATAAAAAGGGAGGAAAGATAGGAGAGACGCGGAACATGAAGGACTGGGAGTCTCAAAGGGAAAGAACAATGGGATGACAATTGGGAATTAGAACATGACAACTGTCAAACGCCTTTGAAGAAAAACTTTATTCTGCCTGCTGACCTGTTTTTCTACTTTCTGCCAGTGTGTCTGTCTTATTCTGTTCTCTGTGTGTGTGTGTGTGTGTGTGTGTGTGTGTGTGTGTGTGTGTGTGTGCGTGTGTGTGTGCGCGTGTGTGTGTGTATGCGCATATGTCATGCCCACCTGCCCCTCACTCTCATTGGACAGTATCTCCAGAGCTTCCAAGTGGGAGAGGCCTTGATAATCATCAAACAGGATGCTGTAGTGAGCTGTGGGTTCAGACACCATCTGACTGCTCAGCTTCTCCCGTTCTTTCTCTTTGGCTTCCTTCAGCATCTGCAGATCAGGGGTGTGAATTCAGGGTGTCATGACATTTCAAGTTCTACCATCATTCATTCCAATTATTTTTGTATATTTTAATACCTTTAATGCAGTTGGAATCATATGACAGTGGACAATAAAAGCATTAAAACTGTATGTTCTCAGAAGTGATCGATATGCACAAGTATAGTGTAGAAATAAGAGTCCGGCCAGTTTAACCCTTCTGAACCTGTATTTCAGTGGACATTATGGGAGTGATTCATTCTTGGTTTTGTAAGAAAATGAAATTGAGTAGAATAGATATCAGTGGTATCATTAACTCCAACCCTTAAAAATCAAAAGTGCTTTGAGCAGTTCAGCAGAGCAGGGCTATTTAGTTCAAATTCAATAAGGTCCGGTTTACGGCTGCACAATATATCATTTCAGCATCGTCATCGCAATGTGTTCATATGCAACAGTCACAGAAATGCAAGCTCATGTAAATTCAACCTATATTTCTGTTACGACTTGAGACAAAAGGATTACGACATGTTGGATCGAGACCTCGTCTCGTGATCATATAATAACATAATAATGAAGTTACACCCTATTATAAATCTTTTTTTTCTCTTTTTATCCAATTTTCTCCCACGAATTTAAAAGTGCCAATTCCTCAATTCCATGATATTACTCCCCCATCACCCTTTATTTTCAAACTGCCGTCATCTGCATCCTCGCTGGACAGCCAACGCATTCGGAGGAAAGAATCGGGTCCCCAGCTTTGATGCAATGGCTAACAGACGCCTGTGCCGACCAGCATCACACTGAGTATGCGATGTGGGGAGAGAGCGCCATCTACCCACCCAGAGAGGGAGAGCAGGCCAGTTTTGCTCTTCCTCTGGACTCCAGCTGCCACTGAGCCACTGAGCTTTAAAGAATTAGAAATATTCAGACTTCTTAATTAATTAATTAATAATTATGAATCAGTGCCACGTCCTGTATACTGAACTAGTCTAATTTTATGTCCGCAAAATTGGAATGTCCAATCAGATTACAGTGCAATTACAATTCAGTTTATTTCAACAATATTTACTGTCAGAGTTTGTATTAAGACAGACTTTTATCCATTACAGTGGACAAGTGGTCAGAGAGCTTTATCTCTCACCTGAGAGAGGGAGACAGTTCTCTGCATGAGGGTTTTGGTCTTCTTAAAGCCTGGGTCACTCTCCGCCAACACAGTCATTGTCTTCTTCCCAATGAACTCCAATGCATCCAGACCTCCAGTCAGGACAGACTTCCCCTGAGAGACACACAGCTGATCAATATCAGACTGGTCCACACCAAAATCTGTCCATCTACTAGAGGAACCACTTACTAGATCATGGTTTGAGCTACTAGAAATACAACAATCCAAAATACCACCTTCTTTTTCCAGGAAGGTTTTACACTAGCTGTTGGAAACCTGCTGCGAGGATTTGATTGTATTCAGCCGCAAGAAAACTAGTGAGGTCAAGTACTGATATTGGATGATTGAATCACAAACTACACTACAAATCTTCCCAAAAGAGAAGATGGAGCTACAACACTTAAAAGAGGGCAGTTCCATTGTTCCACACTCCAATGTTGTGTGTTTGATTGATCACTGATCTTCTACTGGAATGATTTGATGACTCACAGTGTTCTGCATAGCACTGGTGATACTGGACAGCACGCCTTTGGGTGCACTACTAGACTGGACCTCGGACTCGTCTGTCTGATCGGTTTCAGCTGGTTCTGTGGACTCCTTCTCTGGATGCTCTTCACCATCTTGAGCTTCTTCGCACGAAGATGGCTGACGGATCCGGAGGGCCACACCCGCTTTCTCCCTCACCGAACTGAACCCCTGACCTGAACATTCAGTCGCAGAGAGGTCAGTACTCAGGAAGGGTCAAACTAAAGTACCATTATAATCAATACTAGGATCAATAGTGAGAGCTGCTTCACATAATAGAGAGTGTATATCATATTCTCTGTGATGGTATTTATCCTTTATCCAATAGGATTAAACAGTCAGAGCTACTGGGCCATTAAGACTGACATATGTAAATGATCTCTGCTCTGATTGGCTGCCCTGAATTGTATGTTGTCCAGGCTATAGTGTGCGACATCTTCGTTTTGAGGTCATTTGATTGAGTCATCACTGAGTGTTGTCTTTACTGGAGTAGGCGGGACTACTTTGCCTTAAGATGAATGGGTGGTCATATGTAAATGAGTTGTGATGAAATATGTCTTTTAACTCCTTCAACCATAAAGGCCTTTATATGGGCACATACTTCAAACTACAAATTCCTCAGTAATTCATACTCTATTCAGAATAATTAGTACTGGTTGAAGAAATGAGCAGGTACTGAATAACCTGTATGTACTAGCTAATTTGTACTTATTGAATAATTAATATTATTAAATAAATTATAAATAATTTTAAGTTTTTTGTATAATTTGAAACTGTATACATATTAAACACTGAATATCTAGTAGGTTCTGAATAGATATTAGATATAGAAGATATTAAATGAGTAGCAGACACTGAACTTACTGAATAATTAATCATTAGTGAATAATTACGACTTATACTGAATATAGTGAGAAATAATAATCACTGCATAATTGATATTTACTGAATAATTACAAAGTACAACTAATACACTGAATAATCAGTACTTGAATATTCAAAAATAATTAGCAGCTACAGAATAATTACAACTGAGTGAATATTCGTAGATGCTGAATAATTAGTACTTAATTATGATGCATTAAATAATTAGTAGATAGTGACGAATATATAGATACTGGATAATTAATTACAAAAGTTGTTAGGTACCAAATAATTAGTACGTAAATAATAATTACTTAAATAATTAGTAGACAATAATTTTTAGGTACTAATTAAACTATTCTTTCTGAATAATTAGTATAAACTGAATAGTTAATGAATACTGGAGGAGTATGTACAGGAGTCTTATACTGGGAGGTTCTCCAAAGCAGGGCCCACTGTGTGGGTTACTATAGTAACAGATCAAAGACCACAGGGTTGCCATGGAGTGACTCACCTACTGTGGATGTGGCGCTGGTCAGCAAAGACTTGCCCCAGGAGCCCCATCCACCCCATCCTTTAGATGGAGACTGCTCTGAGGGCTGAGAACACACACACACACACACACACACACACACACACACACACACACACACACACACACACACACACACAGAGTTGCTTCATGCTTATAGGTGACAGTGAGAAGAAGAAAACCTCAGACATTATCACGTTATTCTCACACTACCTCTGCCTCAGCTTCAGCAGCGTCCGGCTCCAAGCTCACCGATTCGCCACATTCAGTCATCTGATCCCCACTGCTTTCCACCGACTGGCCCTGCGGAGGGTCTTCAGCCTGAGTGGACACAGTGTGCTTCTCCACATCCTCACCGGTCACCTCTGGCACCTGTGCGACAAATGGCAGGGAAGGAGCAGATGGAGGCCCGTCCGTCTGGGCTGCAGATTTAGAAGCTTGTTCACCTGAAGGCGTCTCAAAGAGCGGAGGGTCGGGTTGTGTGGACGGGTCTCCCACTACGTCCTCTTGTGACATGATGCTCTAGAAGGAAGAGCAGATCATTCAGAACAAATATTGCATCATTAAATTATCATGTAGTTCCAAGAAAAATGATCGAATGAGACGTATTTTATATAACGGGTGCACATTACTATCATTTATGTCTAAAGGTGATTTCCAGTGTCCCCTCATTCTTCCAGTCCAAACTCTTCTACTGTGATCAATCAGCATTGATCCAAACTGAGAACAGGACATGTCGAGAGTCACATACAGACCGAGTACATAAATCTGTAATACAGCTGTCCACCAATCACTGCCACAAAACAGCTCTGACGTGCCCAAGCATGGACTCCATGAGACCTCTGAAGGTGTCCTGGTATCTGAAGAACCAAGACTAATGTTACAGCAGATCCTTTAAGTCCCCGCTTCACTGGCTGTCCTTCCCTGGAGCACTATTGGGAGAAACTGACCACTGCAAACTGGAAACACCCCACGAGACCCGCCTGGTGTTTTGGAGATGTTCTGATCCAGTTGCCTAGTACATCAGTTTGTCAAAGTGTCTCAGATTCATACGCTTGTCCAATTCCTGTGTCAACACATCAACTTAATAAGGTTATGGCTGATCAGTGTGTAGGACCTTAAATCCAAGATCAAACAATGACATGATCACTGGAACAAATCATATGATGGAACAGTCTGACTGTCGGAATCAAAGCTTCCTTTAAGTAATACAATCAAAGCCTTGTGTCTGTGTGTGTGAGTGTGTCTGTGTGTGTGTGTGTGTGTGTGTGTGTTTGTCCATTACACTAACCTTCTGCCAAACAAGCCTCTATTCAACTTGACTCACAGCACCACCTAGAGGTTGGTGTGTGTAACTACAACACATCTCCACTAATACACTCGAAGCTTTCCTATTAAAACCAGTAGCAAACACAAACACACAGCATCTAAACTGGATTATATAGAAGAAGAAAAAGTGTCTGTCTGGAAACCAGTCGCACCCAGTTTCAGAAACAATGAACCAGTGATTGCCAACATCTGTACAGTTTAAAAACCCACCAGACCAGAGGCCCAGTTTCTCCTCTGCTCTGCAGATCTGCACTGGGAGCTGTGGGAACTTCATAATAATAAACCCAGTCTAGCATGTCCACTCAGTCCAGCCTGTCCACTCTGTCCAGCATGTCCACTCAGTCCAGCCTGTCCACCCTGTCCAGCCTGTCCACTCAGTTCAGCCTGTCCACCCAGTCCAGTCTGTCCATTCAGTCCACCCAGTCCAGCCTGTCCACTCAGTCCATCCTGTCCATTCAGTCCACTCTGACCACCCAGTCCAGCCAGTCCACTCAGTCCACCCAGTCCAGCCTGTCCACTCAGTCCACCCAGTCCAGCCTGTCCAGTCAGTCCACTCAGTCCAGCGGGGACAGCGGAATATAGCAGGTAGAAGCAGAAAAAAGGAATAAACAGGAGACACTGGTCTTACCGGAGGGTCTCGCGGCGCTGTTGCTCTTTCCGCTCAGGCGCGCGCGCCACGTCGGCACCAGACCACGTGTGTGTTCAGAGTGTGACGTCACCAAAAACTTTGGCCACCAAAAAACTAAGGGTTTGTTTACATCTGTATTATATCTGTATTATATCTGTATTATATCTGTATTATATCTGTATTTACATCTGTATTATATCTGTATTATATCTGTATTATATCTGTATTTATATCTGTATTTATATCTGTATTTATATCTGTATTTATATCTGTATTATATCTGTATTATATCTGTATTATATCTGTATTTATATCTGTATTATATCTGTATTTATATCTGTATTATATCTGTATTATATCTGTATTTATATCTGTATTATATCTGTATTATATCTGTATTATATCTGTATTTATATCTGTATTATATCTGTATTTATATCTGTATTATATCTGTATTATATCTGTATTTATATCTGTATTATATCTGTATTATATCTGTATTATATCTGTATTTATATCTGTATTATATCTGTATTTATATCTGTATTATATCTGTATTATATCTGTATTTATATCTGTATTATATCTGTATTATATCTGTATTATATCTGTATTTATATCTGTATTATATCTGTATTTATATCTGTATTATATCTGTATTATATCTGTATTTATATCTGTATTATATCTGTATTATATCTGTATTATATCTGTATTTATATCTGTATTATATCTGTATTTATATCTGTATTATATCTGTATTATATCTGTATTTATATCTGTATTATATCTGTATTATATCTGTATTATATCTGTATTTATATCTGTATTATATCTGTATTTATATCTGTATTATATCTGTATTATATCTGTATTTATATCTGTATTATATCTGTATTATATCTGTATTATATCTGTATTTATATCTGTATTATATCTGTATTTATATCTGTATTATATCTGTATTATATCTGTATTTATATCTGTATTATATCTGTATTATATCTGTATTATATCTGTATTTATATCTGTATTATATCTGTATTTATATCTGTATTATATCTGTATTATATCTGTATTTATATCTGTATTATATCTGTATTATATCTGTATTATATCTGTATTTATATCTGTATTATATCTGTATTTATATCTGTATTATATCTGTATTATATCTGTATTTATATCTGTATTATATCTGTATTATATCTGTATTATATCTGTATTTATATCTGTATTATATCTGTATTTATATCTGTATTATATCTGTATTATATCTGTATTTATATCTGTATTATATCTGTATTATATCTGTATTATATCTGTATTTATATCTGTATTATATCTGTATTTATATCTGTATTATATCTGTATTATATCTGTATTTATATCTGTATTATATCTGTATTATATCTGTATTATATCTGTATTTATATCTGTATTATATCTGTATTTATATCTGTATTATATCTGTATTATATCTGTATTTATATCTGTATTATATCTGTATTATATCTGTATTATATCTGTATTTATATCTGTATTATATCTGTATTTATATCTGTATTATATCTGTATTATATCTGTATTTATATCTGTATTATATCTGTATTATATCTGTATTATATCTGTATTTATATCTGTATTATATCTGTATTTATATCTGTATTATATCTGTATTATATCTGTATTTATATCTGTATTATATCTGTATTATATCTGTATTATATCTGTATTTATATCTGTATTATATCTGTATTTATATCTGTATTATATCTGTATTATATCTGTATTTATATCTGTATTATATCTGTATTATATCTGTATTATATCTGTATTTATATCTGTATTATATCTGTATTTATATCTGTATTATATCTGTATTATATCTGTATTTATATCTGTATTATATCTGTATTATATCTGTATTTATATCTGTATTATATCTGTATTATATCTGTATTATATCTGTATTTATATCTGTATTATATCTGTATTTATATCTGTATTATATCTGTATTATATCTGTATTTATATCTGTATTATATCTGTATTATATCTGTATTTATATCTGTATTATATCTGTATTATATCTGTATTATATCTGTATTTATATCTGTATTATATCTGTAATTATATCTGTATTATATCTGTATTATATCTGTATTTATATCTGTATTATATCTGTATTTATATCTGTATTATATCTGTATTATATCTGTATTTATATCTGTATTATATCTGTATTATATCTGTATTTATATCTGTATTATATCTGTATTATATCTGTATTTATATCTGTATTATATCTGTATTATATCTGTATTTATATCTGTATTATATCTGTATTATATCTGTATTTATATCTGTATTATATCTGTATTATATCTGTATTTATATCTGTATTATATCTGTATTATATCTGTATTTATATCTGTATTATATCTGTATTATATCTGTATTTATATCTGTATTATATCTGTATTATATCTGTATTTATATCTGTATTATATCTGTATTATATCTGTATTTATATCTGTATTATATCTGTATTATATCTGTATTTATATCTGTATTATATCTGTATTATATCTGTATTTATATCTGTATTATATCTGTATTATATCTGTATTTATATCTGTATTATATCTGTATTATATCTGTATTTATATCTGTATTATATCTGTATTATATCTGTATTTATATCTGTATTATATCTGTATTATATCTGTATTTATATCTGTATTATATCTGTATTATATCTGTATTTATATCTGTATTATATCTGTATTATATCTGTATTTATATCTGTATTATATCTGTATTTATATCTGTATTTATATCTGTATTATATCTGTATTTATATCTGTATTTATATCTGTATTATATCAGTATTATATCTGTATTTATATCTGTATTTATATCTGTACTTATATCTGTATTATATCTGTATTTATATCTGTATTATATCTGTGTTATATCTGTATTTATATCTGTATAATATCTGTACTTATATCTGTATTATATCTGTATAATATCTGTATTTATATCTGTATTATATCTGTGTTATATCTGTATTATATCTGTATTTATATCTGTATTATATCTGTATTATATCTGTATAATATCTGTATTTATATCTATTATATCTGTATTATATCTGTATTTATTTATTTACTTATTTATTTGTCATATTTATGTATTTATTTACTTATTTATTTATTTACTTATTTATTTATTTACTTATTTATTTATCATACTTTATTTACTTGCTTTTTTATTTATCATCTTTAAATAATTTACTTATTTATTTATTTATACATTTATTTGCCATCTTTTATTTATTCAATTACTTATTTGTGTATTTCTTTATGTACTTATCATCTTTTATCAGTTTATTTATTTATTTATTTATTTATAATATTTTATTTAATTGTTCAGATACCAGATGAGCCCAACTGTTAAACCTCTACAGCTGGTAGCTTTGTGAACTAATCTAAATAATCAATAAAGAGGTAAAGATTTGAACAGTGACTTGAACTGATTTGAACTGTCTCACTGCGTTTCATTCAGCGGTTCTGATTATAACTGTTCTCATTACAGTGGAAATGGGCAGCGATCACTGCTTTAGGCTGGTCACTAAATTCAACGCATTTGTATATATTTGCATAATGCTGCTGTCCAATGAGAACCAGTGTCTCCATTTTTGTCCATTTTTAGTTTCTCCGTGGTTTGAAACCTGTAGCTGTGTGAATAATTCAGGATGAATAAACCAATAGAAATGCTCTAGAATTACTGTTAGTTCCTATTATTTTGCATTGACTTCCATTCAAAGCTAAGATTACTTTTACTCTCTCCTGTAAAGTCACAGTTTTGGAGATACATGTTTTTCAGTGGACAGCAACATTTTACACTCATCAACAAAATACTTTCCCTCAGAAGTAGATGTGGAACACCAGGTTCAGCAGCCTACGAGTGTGCGCAATCTTCAGGTCCAGCTGCAACATCTGTGGGTAAATGTGCTGCAGGATGCTGTACGGAACCTGTACGTCTCCATGGCCAGGATTGTACAGTTTCCCCAATAAACTCATCCTTTACTCCAATAATGTGATCTCTTACATATATCATCATTACATTCACACACAGAAAGATTCATTACAGTCCAACTACTCCTTAATGGGGTGCTGTTTTGGTTAATTGTGTGGGTAAAACTGAGGCAACTGAAATTTAATTAATAACAAAAACACACTAACATTTTGTCATTTGTATTCAAAAAGGCACTGATAAACGTTTATTAAAAGATACATTTCATATATAATACAATATTAGACTGTACAGTATATATCTTATTTCACAGTTTAATACAATGGCATAGAATATGATTCCCTTTTACACAGTGAAAATATAATATACAGAATTTGAGATATAAAGATTCACATCTTAATAGAAATGCATAATATTTTTAGAGATTAAAAAAAAATATATATATATATATATATATATATATATATAAATCAACCATGGTGCCTATAAAAATCTGTTCCCTTTCAATTCCATGTCTCCAAAAAAACAAAAAACAATATATAAATATATATATATATATATATATATTTTCCCTGAAATTTATGTATGTATATATATATATATATACACGTATAAATTTCAGGGGAAAATGAGTCTCTGGGAAGGTGTGTGTAATGTTGTTATACAGATATTGCTGTAACTGGAACAAATAATGGAGACGTTTTATCCTCCTTTCTGTTTCATGCTCTTCTGTAATGCTGTTTGTCTTTCTTGCCATATTTCCATCTTTCTGCACGTGAGGCTCTACAGAGCCACTTCATGTACAACATGGATATCAAAGGACATCCTTTGCTTGAGCACAGAAAAGCCATGATGATTAACAGAAGATGCACAAACCCTTCTAATCTGTTATGAATTTCCTGTAAAGTGTGAAGCGTTACTCAGGGATATTCCAACATTTTTCAAGCTGATCTCTATTTTTGTTACACTTTCAGATATATAGACTCCAAGCACACTATAGTAGCTAATGGACAGATGCTGAATTCCGTCTGTAAGTGTTTATAATTATGCAGAATGGTTTTATTCATTTTTCACTCAAAGATGTTCATAAATGAAGGTGTAAACGTGAATGACTCGACGGGAGTTTACACAGGCTGATCACCATCAATACGACAAATGCACTGCCATTATGTTTTGAAACTAGGTAATTTTTTCATTATAAAACTTAATAACATAACAATAATGCTGTGAATAACCCACCTCATATTGTTACAGTGTAATGGATGAAATGGACATTTTTTGTACATATTTGTATCATTTCACTCGTTCACTTGTGTTATTCTGCACCTGCCCATTGACTTTTATTAGAAGTGAGCTTCAATTCAACAGATTTCATGCTATTTTCTAAACACAGGGACGTGCATCAAAATTATTGTCTGTGCTAACCAACAGTACAAGACAGGCCCCCCGTACACAGAGATTAAGTTGAAAGAATGTTGGGGAACTCCTTTAATCCTGGGGGTCCAATTTAGGTCCTCGAAGGCCTTTAAAACCAACACTGAAACAAGTGCGTTTAGTAATGAAAGTCTGCTGGTTTCCAACCCTTCACACTTAAAAATGAGGTTCTTCAAAGGTTCTTCATTAAAGAAAACAGTTCTATATCGAAGCTAGGTTCTACCATTATTCCAAGTTTGACACTGTAACAACAGTAGAACCCATTTTAGTGCTACTGTATATAGAACTCTCTACCGCACAGTCCCTATTAATCTGCAGAACCCTGTCATAATGCAAAAAACCCTCCAATCATGCAAGAACCATTTTATTTAGGATCTTTTTTTTTTTTTTTACTGAAGAACCCTTGAGGAACCTTACATTTTAAGAGAACCTGACTGGGCCCCCTGGTTTAAGCTTTCATCCTAACCGATATGTGTCTGTCCAATCAGGTTAAAGTGCACATTTCCCTCCGTATTCTTAAAGGTGTTTACTAGAAGAAAAAAAATAACAGAAAAAGGGATTTTCCAACACCTAGACTGACAAACGTCCCTGTGCGTGGTCTTCGGGGACTGTCTTAAGAGAGTGATGAAAAAAAAAAAATGACCCATAACCAAGACAAACTTGTTCCATTACCATAATGCCCCTTTTTAATGGTTCACATTTATCCATAAATACAACAACACCATTAAAGCACCTGAAGCTTCCATCTGAAAGGGTTCGGTGCATGCCAACTCTAAACAACCCTGCGTTCATCATCATGCATCGATAAGGTTCATAACAGTCGTAAAATTCTCCTATCTAGCACTATTTCTAGTCACAATTAAATACGGCCCCCCTCCCTTGGTCTATGTGCTACGTCATAGCAGCTAACTGTCAACTGTTTGAGCAGCTGTGTAGGCGAGTCTACAGGTCAATGCTTTGTTCCTACAGATGTTTGAACAACTTTGGCACTTAGAGGCCATTACACGGGGTCCTCATCTAGGGACCCCTACTTTAAAGGAATACTCCGGAGTTTTCAGCCTCATTCCTGTCAGCTGTACCTGAATATGGTTGATCACTAGGGACAGTAAACACATTTCCCTGCACAGTTTTACAGCCTGGGCTGTACTGAACCCAAATTACAATCATTGGTAATTGATCACATTATTAGAGTGTAACGGATGCATTCCAGGTGACATTCCAAAATGTTTATCCGCTCCTATTCGAGTGTTAGTTGGGTCATGTGACATTATTACACTGTGTGGTGATACATGCTTTTGTGATATCATATGATTCATTATTCCTGTTTGATTAAAAAGGAAAAATGAATCGTTTCCAATAAACTACAGCTAGTATGTTGTTTGCATGTCAATATTACGTGCAAAATCTTGTGTACAATGAAACGTCTTTTAATATTACAATATAATATTTATATCACCCCGGTTTGATATGCCAATGCTCATTCATGGTAATTAACCACACTTTTACAGTGTAACGGCTGTAGTTCCCGAACGGCTGTAGTAATCCGGAAACTGCCCATTGACTGTGTTTGATGTCAGATGTTTGCCTGCTGATTTCCATTCGCAAATTAAATGAATCATTCAGGGTAATCAACACTGTTACAGTGTAACGGCTGTAGTTAAAAACTTGTGGTACATGGTC
This sequence comes from Acestrorhynchus altus, assembly GCA_034509495.1. Taxonomy (NCBI): domain Eukaryota; kingdom Metazoa; phylum Chordata; class Actinopteri; order Characiformes; family Acestrorhynchidae; genus Acestrorhynchus; species Acestrorhynchus altus. The sequence goes on along the minus strand of CM067525.1, from coordinate 15,778,031 downwards.
ACGCATTTCATAAATCTTGTCATAGAATCTATTAGCTGCCTATTGGCTCTGATAATAAGTGTAATTTGAGTCAGATATTTGTCCTCACATTTCTGTTCACAGTCCAGTGGTAATCAACACTGTCACAGTGTATCGGTTGTAGTTAATCATTTAAGTTTTGAGTCAGTCATTCTTCTGTCTCGTTCTGTTCTGCATCCATGGGAACCAAATACATTTGTATGAAGTAATGCTACGAACTTGTCACGCACTTCAGACCTTTATCAGCGGAATGTGGAAACCGTGGGTTTTCTGTTTTCTTCTCTAAGTCCAGAGGACATAAACATAGTAGATACTCAGGTTGAAAAACTGGAGTATTCCCTTAAGTCATGACACCCATCTGTCACTCTAAACACACACATCTGCATTTGCATGAAACAACGTCATTACCACAATGACGATGTGCAAAGACAGAGATGCTTAGATATGGTACAGTACACAGTACTTACATATTCCCCAATAAAGATCAAATCAAATACAGATAAGCCTCACTGGAACAACTCAAGAGAGTGACGTTGATGTTATCATAACGAGGCTCAAAGCACTGCAGATACCAACTTAAACCCTATTGTTTTCCTCAGTGAGCCCATGCTGGTCTTAGACTAGACTAGCAGTGCTGCAGTAACCCAGGAGATCTGTATGAAGTTATAGGTGAACTCACAAAACACACTGATTACATCTGGACCTGATGAAGCTGAAAACATAATACAAAGGTGACGACTACAAAACCACGAATTAGTAAGGTTTTCCTGACCGATACAAAAAAACTAAAGAGAAATTCACATTATTCAGGATTGACCCTGGGTGTGTGTGTGTGTGAGTGTGTGTGTGTGTGTATATATATGTTTGAAGAGTGCACTACACCCTTTGGCCAGCAGAGGGCGAAAGAGAACGGCTGGTATAATTGCAGAGGAACGTTCACGTAAGTGATCTGTAGGAAAGGCCGAGAGACATTAAGAAATAGAGAGAGAGATAGAGAGGTATAAACAGTTCCATAAGATGGCTCAAGCTACACCAAGCAAGCACAGTTCACTTCCTACCCATGACAGTGGGACAGTGGGACGGTGGGGGTCGTCCACTACACCCACACCCCTCTCTCCTCCACCCATGTGCCGTCAGGTGACAGCAACATTGTAAAAGTGCACTTCATCACCCCATCAGCGGTGGCTCTGCAGTTCGTTATGCAATCAGACCAGCAGGTGGCGCTTCCTGTGCAGTGCAAGGTGATCGGAGCGTGAGAAACTGCGCTCGCAGTCAGGACACTGGAACGGTTTCACCCCTGTGTGCTTACGGAAGTGGCGCGTCAGCTCATCGGAACGTGCAAACTTCCATGTACAGCCCTCCCATGTGCACCTGTATGGCTTCTCTCCTAAAAAGACAGTAAATATTGTGAAATTAATACATACAGTAATGTATTGACGTTGATAACTGAACAGTCATAAATTACATTTTTTTCTGATGCAGTGGCGAACAGACGCCTGTGCTGACCAGCATCACATTGAGTCCGTTCATCATTTACATTTACATTTATGGCATTTAGCAGATTTCCATGACATGGACTACACAAGATACAGTAGGGTATAAAAGTGTGTGTATACCTGTGTGTGTGCGTCTGTGGGCTTTGAGGTGGGAGCTCTTGGTGTAGACTTTATTGCATCCATCAAAATCACAACAGTGAATACGTCGCTTCTTCAGAGGATCTGGAGATTCCATCTTAGGCATGCGTACGATCACAGACTGTGTCTTACCTCTGAGAGAGAGAGAGAGAGAGAGAGAGAGAGAGAGAGAGAGAGAGAACATAAT
>CM067525.1:15546192-15771192 GCA_034509495.1 Acestrorhynchus altus | reverse complement strand
AACAGTGTTTTCCATGTTAGAACAGCAATAGGGCAGATACACCGTTCAATACAACTTCAAATAATGATGAAAATGATATATATACAGTAGGATATATACCGCTCCAGGAAGCTGTATATTTGCTTGTACTGGGATGGATGTGTGTTGTAATTACAGAATGGTACATGTACAACCAGCTCTACTATCAGACACCAACAACGGGAGAGGATGCGTCACCAGCACGATGATGATGAGATGTCAGCATCAGCGGGAGGGTGAGATTTTGATGTGGATGCTTTGGTTCAGGGTCATGAGACTCATTACCTTGTTCCACCCCGTTAAAGAACTGGTCTACAGATGCCTGGGTCGGGGCCTTTATTTCCTAGCACTACCAACTGGCATCACCACCGCTTTTGAGCTAAACATCCAACATGTTCGAAAGGCAAAACACTTCTGAAAACATCTCCAGAGTCACAACGTTTTCTGAACGATGCTCAACACAATAGAACCAGACCATGTGGGTACGAGGAGAGAGAGAGCTATTGTTTAGGATGCTCGCACCCACGCACTCTCCTGCTGCAGCCACAGTAAACAAGAATCCTTGAAGACAATCCTAACGAACTACTTTTGAGCTTGAGGACAACTTTGTGGTCGGCTGTACCGAAGTACACGCAGACAAATGAGTGTGACATTTGAAATAATCATGAAGTAAAGATTTTGTTGTGTCATAAGCATGCTGGTGTTGTATTTCAGGTTGCTCCCAGAAGAGTGAAGTTGGCTTACTGCTTTTTCTCAGCTTAGTGTGAGAAAAATGTACACATCAACCCAAATGGACTGCTCTCGTTATTAACAGCAATGGAGCGTGCATGCTTTAGGCATCAGCTGTGTTGGGGTACGCAGGGTAAAGAGAAAGTGAACGACTGTCAGCCCTGATCTGCTCTTTTCAGCAAATTAAGGGGCCTCAGCACAGAAAACCAGCAGTGGTGTAGCAACCCTGCACCAACACACTCGGCAGCTGTGTCCTCTGGAGGGCAACAAAAGGGCAGAAAAACTTCTTTTCCCACTTTGAACGAACGAGCCGGAGCCAAGCCTAACATTCGTCCCCCCTGCAAAGTCGTAACCTAATGAGAATGGAATGCAAGTCCATCTGGGGGAAGAGAGAAGGAGCAGAGGCACATAGAGTGCACTGTAACACTAGCACAATTATTATCCCGAGTTCAGGGTTTTCCTCTACTTTAAGGCAGTCTTACTTACGGCATTAATAACTGAACTCAGCACGGCCTGGGCTACTGCCCCTCATTTTCTTATAGGTTGCTTACACGCATACACACGCGCACAGAACTCTGCCGTGTGACTGGCCGGCCGCCAACTCTACCATTGTGTGTGATACTGTGACTCAGGTTTGTTTTTCGGAGCGGAAAGAGGGGGATTGTTTTCTTTAAAACTGGGTAAACTGGGCCCAGTGACCCAGCCAAGCAACAAAGAGACTGACCAACCTCGCTGTTCAACGCTCCAGCCCATATGAAACAACAAAATGCCCATAAACCTCCAGACAAATATGTTTTTTAATGAAGCTGTAAACACTTCCACTGATCCAGTTAGACGTATTTGTGGTGGGAATTGAACTTCCTTAGGATGGTGTCATTCAGAGCTAGGCCATGTGTGACCCACATGGCCCAACAGTACAATGTCCCACGGTGGTCAACCAAGACTGACCTAGAGGACAACATACAGTTACTCTATAGGACCCTGCCGTGTAATATTAGACTAGGGTTTTCCTATAGGACCACACAAAGCCATGCTTTCCCATAGGACCACATTGGCCAAGGTCCTATGTCTCAGTTACCCTAAAGAATATTGTCATATGGAGACAGACCAAGGCTGGTCCATAGAGAAATGTTATCTAGAGCCAAGGGTAACCCCATTATTCTATAATAATAGGTATCCCACATGGCATTTGATGTAAAGCTAGATTTTCTCCAGAGGACCGAACAGAATAGACTAGCAGAGCTAGACCATGGTTTCCCCAAGGACAATGTCATCCGTGGCAAGAATCCATTCTCCAAAAGACTCCATAGGACCATACCTAGAACAAGACTGTCTCACAGGACCATACAGAGGTAGAACAAGGTTGTCCCATAGGGTAATACAGAGCAAGAACAAGAGTGTCGCATAGGATCATACAGAGCTAGAACAAGAGTGTCCCATAGGACCATACAGAGCTAGAACAAGAGTGTCCCATAGGACCATACAGAGCTAGAACAAGAGTGTCCCATAGGACCATACAGAGCTAGAACAAGAGTGCCCCATAGGACCGCAAAAGGCTAGGACAGGGTTGCCACACAGGGCCATAGACAGATGGAACAAAATTGTCTCATAGTACCATACTAGGATAGGACAAGGTTGTCCCAATATGACTATACTGAGCTAGAACAAAGATGTCCCATAGAACCATATAGAGCTAGGACAAGATTGTCCCATAGGATGATGTCATAAAGAGATAAAACCAAGATTGTAAGACAGTTAGTTTGAATGTCAGTTGTGTGCACTGGTCTGATACTCACCGTCTCCATGTCTGTTTTCACTGGATAGTCAAAAATGAGCATGGGTGCTTCCACTGGAATTCTGAAAAATGCAGGAAAACGGAACCCAAATGAGAGGACGTGAAGAACATATCAGGAAAAAAAAACACACTATAAAAATACAGACTGGACATGTAACTTCCTACTCTGCCTTACAGCCGGAAACACACACAGAGTAACCGGCAGAGTGGTTCATTTCATAAAGCTGAATATGCAGGAATAGGAAAATGATACATGTACACACACATACACACACACACACACACACACACACACACACACGCACGCACGCACACGCACACACACACACACACACATACACAGGCGTAATGTAAACGTATTAGTAATAGTAAAGGTATAGTAATGTAGTTTTACACGTTTGATCTGTTTAACAGTCACATTTCATATCGAGAGATCGAGAGAGGCACTGAACGTTCTGGTGGAACTGGTTGGTTATCTGTCACATCAGTGGTTTAGTCATTGTACAATTGCGTCTGTTTTGTATGATTAGATATATTCAGCACAAACAACTGTTTCCAAAGCCTGAAGCTTTTAATTCAAGAGTTTATGTTAACATGATATATAAGAAAGTACTATTTGCCATTGATTGAGATGAAAACCTTTATTTTTTTTGTTTGCATAATATATATTTAATAAAAAAAGGAATAAAAGATTTTTGTGCTTCCCTCAGTTTGACCTACCACCCCGTCACAGTACTTTACGACTGGGTCTATAATCCTAAACCAGCCACCCAATCCCATAAAAATAATACATAAAACTATTTTTTTACGTTTTACGTTTTTTAAAGTTTTTTTTTTTTGTTTGATTTATGTTTTAATGTTTGAATAATGACTGACCTGTGAATACGTCTCTCGTGTCATGTCTGGATATAAAGTACAATATTAATAAGGATTTTATGCATGAAGGGAGAAAAAAAATATTTAGGGTTATTAAGATTTCTTTGATGTTTTTGATTTAAAAAATGATTTAACTATTAAGAGACCTTTCAAAGTGAAAACAGCACCTGTTTAAACATGGTTGCCATATAAAAAGTGTCCTAAAGTTAAAGCAAAAGAGAGAGAGGTCTAGTTACTGTATGTAATGCAGGTGTGTGTGTGTGTGTGTGTGTGTGCATGTGTGAGCATGTGGGTGGGTATTGATGTGGATGTGTTTGGTTCAAATGCAGTTACTGAAGCATGACGCCTAAGAAGGGATCAAAGGTCTAGAGCTGAAATGCCTCGCCGATGACCCACAGACAACGTCTAGTAAACAAAAACTCTTTCATCAGCGTCTCGTTCTGTCGGGCTCCTTGAATCCACTGGTTTCAGGAATGTGATCGAGCTTTCTGTTTAAGTGTGTTAAACAGAGTCTGTTGTGCGTCTGTTTATTGTGTGATCATTGTTGTTCTGTAACACTAATTTGTACCACAGTGACCAATTAGACCAAGATCTAGACCAGGTGTAACGAGACTGTAAGCTATGGTAGTGTGACACTGTCAAATCAAAACAGCATAGATTGGATTGCAGCCTTTACACAGAGAGAGAGAGAGAGAGAGAGAGAGAGAGAGAGATGCATGAAGACACAATATAGCAACCAATCATGCCAACCATGCCACCCCACACTGTTACACCACTGACCTGTAAGACCCTTCATTCACACCGTCACACACTTCAAACTGTTACACTTCTAAACTGTAACACACCACTGACGTCGATCCTGTTACATCACTGGCCAGTAACTGTGGAAATGTAAGGCCACCATTCTGTAAAACTGTACACTGTTACACCTCTGACATTATTGCTGTCCTGCCAAATTTGAACATGTTACTCGTAACACACTCCACGCTGTTACACCACTGCCCAGTAACACTCTGTACTGTTATAACACGGACTGGTAAGAAAACTATTTCTTTTACATCAACCACCCATGGTACAATTAAAATGGTTACACCATTAATTGTAACACATTCTACACTTTTACACCACTGACATGTAACACACTCCATGGTGTAACAGCACTGACCCATGGCACACTCGACATGGTTACGCCACTCACCTGTAAGACAATTAATATCGTTATACCACTTACACGTGACACTTGAAACTGTTGCACTCCTGACTTGTAACACTTTTCAAACTGTTACACCACTGGCCTGTCCGACATATTTTATTACATCACTGACAAGTAACACACTTAATTCCATAATACCACTGACCCAGAGCACACTCCACACTGTTACACTGCGGACCTGTAATAAACGTCATACTGTTACTCCACTGACCCATAACACACACCATATTGACACACCACTGACCCATAACACACACCATTCTGTGACACCAGTACTGTTACATGGCTGACCTGCACCAGGTCTTTTTCTTTTTCTTTTTTATGAATAGTTTTAAATTAGTTATAATAAATGTTGTTTCTTGCAATAATTGGTATTTTCATTATTACTACTCAGTACAGCCACAACAATGAAACTACCCTGAACTAAAATGAACTCTGTGTGTGAGGTGGGTGAGAGAGTGAGCGAGGGGTGAAAATAATGTCACCTTACACAATCATTAACAAAGGCAGAGCCGTTAACACGCACACCTCATTCCCAAGGAAGGTAAACTGAGTACACATAAAACCAGGCGTGCGCATGCACACACACACACACACACACACACACACACACACACACACACATTGCTACACACTCCTACATACACAGTGCAGGCCTGAGGTACACTGCATCCACTCTAGAACACTAAGTACACACATAACTACACACACACCCCATTCTGCAGTGTGATGTGACCTACAGGAAGCAGAACTAGGGCGAGGCTACAGGGAAACGGCAATGGTGCGACCACGCCTGGTGTCACAGGAGACAATGCCACACACACACACACACACACACACACACACACACACACACACACACACACACACACACACATACACATACACACAGTTCCACGGCTTGTGAAACAGTTGTCACTCCCACTACCTCTACCCAGCTTGGGGTCAGGTGAGGGTTAACTGTCCGTAAAGTGTTCACACAAACACACACATATACACACACACACACACACACACGCTGGCCTGTGTTTACTCTGGACTCAGTCTGATTGTTGAACAGTGGTGCAGGTCTATTAAAGTAGGGATAAGGTATTACTCACCTACGGGAGGTACTGATGCCTTTTCCTGGTAACAGTTACCACGTTACAAATGTAATTATGAAGAACACACTGCCTATGAGCTGACCGATACAACAAAAAAAACCATACCCTTATCAATACCAATATCAAAATCAAAACTTTTACCCAAACTGATTCTAATATTAATACAGTATAAATTTCATTATTGACACCAGTATTAATTCCAATATTGACTCCAATTTCAATAGCAACACTGGTACCAATATTGATACCAGTATTGCTGCGAATCTCAATATCAATTTTTGTCCCTTTTCCACTGCATGGTACCTACACTACACTAATCTACTGGTATTGGTATCTGGCACCTGTTTTGCTCCCACTTCTATAACCGCCCCCCCGAAATACAGCTATATTTAAATTGTATTGTACTAATAATTGTCTTACTCATCTACCTCGTACCAGACAAGCAAGTAACAATTATTCTCTCATATGGCTCAAATCTCAAAAATGCTTCATTTAAAGGCTTACGCTGGAAGTGCAGTTTTATTAGTGTATAACATTATTGTGTAACTAATTATTGAACAAAGATTTACATCGTAAAATAAACAGCGTAACCACAATATCACACACATAGTGCTGGATGTCTGCATTGCATTGTGTACAGTGACAGTTCTCACTGGCCAGCTTGTCATGAACAGGAGAGAACAGGTATGAAAATAGTACCTGATTCTAGGTACCAGGTACTAAACGGATCAGTGATAAAGCAGAGAAGAGTAGCGGAAAAGACCCAACTGATACTAATACTGATATCAATATCAGTACAAACATTGGTACCGATAATGATTTATTTTTAAAAATACTAATTTCAACACAAATGCCGACACCAGCATCGATATTCTTACATATACTGTCCATAAGGAGTCGCCTTTATGTGACGAAAAACAGTGTGTGACTCTAGATAACACACACACACTTTGGTTTGGTCACGATATTATATGATCTTATAGTGTTTTTGTTTATGAATGCTTCACACTACAATACCCAGTATGTATTACACACATGAACCGTACAACCACTGGGAATCTCCCCACCCTAATAAAAAACATCAGACAGAAATTCACCCCACAGAGCCTTTAGATTTCCTTTCATCTTCAAGATGCTTCATCAGAAAGCAAAAATCCAGACACTGAGGAGGCGTGGGTGTAAGAGAGCACCTGGGCTTGATTACGCCAAATATGGCAACAGTAACATTTGAACTTTGTCCAGAGAATCTCTTGAACCGTGTGGTCAGCTGTGAGCTATGACCAGTATTGTGATACTGAATTGCATTAATATCATCCAGCTCTACAGGGAACATGAACCTGCAACTAAAGACAGTCGAACCTGCTCTGCTCTGTTTAAACACAGCTCGATCAAAACATGACATTCATACAGAGCCTGAGGGCCTGACAAACACACACGCTCTCACACACACATGCAAATGCCAAACACACATCAATCAGAGCCTCATCTGTCTAATGTGTGGCAGTAAAGGGTGCAGATGTTAAGATCTTATTAGCAGTTATGAGTCACAGCTGTGAGTCTTTATATTAATTCACACCAGTAAAAAGAGTAATTACAGTCTGTGTGTGTGTGTGTGTGTGTGTGTGTCTGTGTGTCTGTGTGTGTCTGTGTGTGTCTGTGTGTCTGTGTGTGTGTATATTCAGTAGTGATGTAGAAACTCACTTATTAAACATTATTACACTGAACTGCTTCTGCTTCTCCAACCCACTAAACAAACTCTCTCTCTCTCTCTCTCTCTCTCTCTCTCTCTCTCTCTCTCTCTCGCTCTCTCTCTCTCTGTTCCTCCATGCTACTAACTTGTTTCTCTGAAAGTTTCTCTTTCACTCCATCCTTTATTTCATTTTAAACTCTCGTCTTCTCTCCTCACTCTCTTCTCTCCTCACTCTCTTCTCTTCTCTTCTCACTCTCTTCTCTCTTCACTCTTTATTTTCTTTTTCTTCTTTTTATCTTTTTGTTTTTTTGTGTCCATATCTTGGTCATCTTTGTATCTCTCTTCATATCTCTCTTTCAGATGACTTGGACAAGTGAGAGTTATATCTTGTATATCTACTTCCTTTATCCTTGTCACTGCCCAAATCACCCGCCCAAACACCCGCCCAATTACCTGCCCAAACACCCGCCCAATTACCCACCCAAACACCTGCCCAATCACCCGCCCAAACACCCGCCCAATTACCTGCCCAAACACCCGCCCAATTACCCACCCAAACACCTGCCAAATCACCCGCCCAAACACCCGCCCAATTACCTGCCCAAACACCCGCCCAATTACCCGCCCAAACACCTGCCCAATCACCCACCCAAACACCAGCCCAATCACCAGCTCTAACACCCACCCAATTACCAGCAAAATCACTCGCCCAAACACCAGCCCAACCCCTATGACATAATTTCCTAACCCTTACAGTAACTGTAATACATTAAATATACACATAAATGATTCACAGTAGAAAAATTGAAAACATAATGAATAATCTGGATGGATGCTGAATAGTTCACAGTGGATGCTGAATAGTTCAGTATTGAATAGTTCAGAGTGGACAGTGTATGTATGTGTGTTGGGGTTGAAACAGATAAAAACCTGAGAAGAACAAGCTTAAATCTTTATAAAATCTTTAGCCAAATATGTCTTTCTCTCTCTCTCTCTCTCTCTCTCTCTCTCTCTCTCTCTCTCTCTCTCTCTCTCTCTCACACACACACACACACACACACACACACACACACGAGGTCAGGGTGTATATGTGTGTGTGTGTGTGTGTGTGTGTGTGTGTGTGTGTGTGTGTGTGAGTGTGTGTGTGTTCCCCCCTCGAAGGCTGAAAACAGGAAAAGAGGCTCCATGTGCCAGATGGAATGTGTGACGCAAGCCCCAGCCTTGAAACAAAAGCCCAGGATACAGCAGCCTCACTGACCCAGAGAGAGAGAGAGAGAGAGAGAGAGAGAGAGAGAGAGAGAGAGAGAGAGAGAGAGAGAGAGAGAGAGAGAGAGAGAGAAATACTAACAGTACTGTTGCTCTACTAATGACTTAAAGGCATACTTTGGCAATTTTCAACCTAAACTCTACTGACCACATCTGTGGAATACGGTCATTTACCACAGAGAATCATTCCACTACGCTTCCCAGCTTAGAAGAGTCTAGAAAACCCTGACTCAAAAAAAACATAACACCATACATTGCTGAATTAACCTCCCACTGGTGCGCATTGGGTCAAGAGGATTTCTGTTCTGATACACTGATAAACACACTTCATCAAATGCCCACTGACTGCCCCAACAAAGCAAAGGAACTGTTTGTGTTTCTCCAATGTTTGTATAAAACCTAATAACCATAATATCGTGTTTTTGCTCTGTTATGTAATAAAACTCAATAAAGCGTAAAACGGCTGCTGCCAGGACAGGTTGTCCTGAGATGTCCCCACAATATCAAAGTACTGCGTTTTAATCTGGCAACACTGACGTCCCCACATAAACACATGGTCAGCACAGTGAGAGTCCAGCAAAGGTAAGGTGATCCATATACATAAATGCAGATCAGCAAACACACACACACACCCGCACGCACACACACACACGCACACACACACACACACACACACACACAGTTACAAATAAACCAGGCAGGATCACTTCTGATAAGCAGCAACTAGAAGAACACAGAGCGTTCAATCAAAGGCAGTGTGTCAGTCACGTAAACCAACACTGTCCAGCAGGGACGTTATACTTTGGCCTACTGCTTTTCGCAACAGGTGAGAACAACACCCACACACTCCCACACACTCCAATACACACACACACAAACAATATCTTGCTCACTTTAAGTAGAACCTACCTGGCCATGTCGGCAAAACATAACATTCACCCAATCATTTATGTCATCATCTCCGCTCCAGATATTATATTTCCTAAATTAATATTAATATTAATTTTTCAGCTCAAATCACATGAATAAACATTCACTAATCATAATGCCATATCATATCCATCTATCTAATCTATCTATCTATCTATCTATCTATCTATCTATCTATCTATCTATCTATCTATCTATCTATCTAATTAATGAACTATGGCTCATTATTATCCATGGCTACTTTAAGCATATATTTATACAGTAATTATTAAATTTCAGCTCATTAATCTCCATGGCAATAATACACATGTGTAAATGATACATTAATTAATGAATCTGGTCTCCATTGCAAGAATAAGCCTATGTTAATACAATAGTTAATGAACTCCAGCTCATTAGTCTCCATGGCGATGATAAGCATATGTAAATATATTAATTAATGGACTCTGGCGTATTAGTCTCCATGGCAACAATAAGCCTACACTTAACCATTAATGAATGTACTTTGAGATTATACACTCATTCATGAACTTCGAAAACACATTCATTCATCTTGATTAATGAGCTTCTGCTTATAAATCACCATAGCAACAACACATTATATATTTGACCTAACAATCTTATTCTCATTGAACTGCATATTTCACCATTATTAAAATATTACACACACAGCTTGTACTCACTCCTACTTCCTCAGCGATGTTTTCCAGTTGAATTCTCCTGAAAGAACCAAAGTGAAGTAAAGCGCGAGAACCTGAGAGGAGCACGACCGTGACAGCAGGGAGAGAACTCCGCACTACAGTCAGGACACACTGCTGATCTGCTGCCTCTGGAGGAAGTGCTCAAAGTGTAAATGTGTGTGTGTGTGTGTGTGAGAGAGTACAGAGGGAGTGTGCAGGGAGGAGTGGGAGGAACAAGCGGGAGCTCGCAGGAGGCGAGGGTGGGGTAGGAGACCAGCCCGAGGAGGGTGTGGGTAAGTGAATGAAGACACTCTCTCTCGCTCTCTCTGTGAAAAAACAAAGTTTTTAATCATTCAATCAGACTCAGGATGCAGAGAGTCTGACTGTCTGAATCTTTCGCTCCTACAGGTGACAGTATGAAGCTCACAGAGCACACCATCCAAAACATTACACTGTTGACAACAACCAATGGTGTAGAACTGTGTAGGTCAACATGACGTCAAGAAATCTCCACTGTACAAACATAATTATTTGGGAAGTGTCACAAGACTGTCACAAAACTCAGCATTTCAAGTACTTAGATGACAAGTGCTTTTCATCAAAAGAACCCCTTGCCAACTGTGAAAACATGGGGGTGCATTGGGGTTGTGCTGGTGCCAGTGGAATTGGCAGTATTGGCAGATGCGAATGTCAAATCATTGAACCATTGGCCAGCGAACCTTTTCACAGCTGGTATTGACGTGCATTTCCGTAATAGAATCACATGCAGATTTAACTTGATGACAGAAACAACCCGAGAAGATTTGTGAATGGATTACAATTGATGACATTTGGAGGTGGTCAGAGACGGATCTCGTCCACATTTATAACAAGTGTAAATGGACGTTTTCTGTGAATGGAATACGCCAGTCAGAAGATATGTTAATATGAGTAATAATTACTGTGAGTCTTGGCTTCTCTCCCTCTCTTGCTCTCTCTATCTCCACTGTGTGTGGGTGCGCTCAGCTTATTTGCTGGTAGATGAAGGCAGTAATGATGTTTATTCTGGAGGTAACCCGACTTGTTTGTGAGAGTGCACGAAGTGTGTTGGGTGTGTGTGGAAAGTGGTGTGTTCGGAATGTTTTTGTGTCTGAAATATGGCTGTGTCACCTGCAGCAATAACACCGAGCCTACTAGTGGTGTAACTCCACCAGAAGGGAAAAACTGTACAAAGTAGGGGATTCACAGTAGCATTCATACCACACCCCCACACACACACCCTCATACACACCCTTGCAACTCTATACCACAACCTATCCTCTATACCAACCTATGTTACTGCACCATGAGGTATACCTGACACTACTGCATGCGTTTACTACGCATTTGTTCACTCTGCAAGTACAATGACATACTATAGGTCGAAATGTATATGGACACTGATGAATTGTATAGCTTCTGATGAATTCATTCGGCCACCTTACGTTGTACTCACTGCCAACAGAGATGTGCAATTGCACACATAGCTCGTCTAGTGCAGCGGTCTAGTGCTTGTTGTAACATTCGGGGCTCATTCAAAAATATTTAGAAGCCCAGGCCCTGCCCCAGTTCTTTCTATTGATAATAGAATAGGAGTCTCTAAGGCAGGTAAACATGAATCTAGGGCTAGAGGGGTCTCTAAAAGCATTTGGGGGGCAGTCAATGCCTGGTGTGTAAGGAACCCGCCTTGTGACTGGAAGGTTGAACTGGCAGGGCATGACTGAAGTGCCTGTGGACAAGGAATAGTACTTTTGGGGAAGCGTTGCGGTAGGGTTGTGATCATCTAACATCCTGACCTTACTAATGTTCTTGTCACTGAAAGCAATCAAATCCTCACAGCAAAATCTAGCAGAACATCTTCTCTGGAGAGTAGAAACCATTACTCCAAAAAAATGGTTGGGACAGTCACCACATCGAGGAGTAAGTGAAGGACTTCCGTTTTCTTCTGTAACTGGACCAGGAATGACCTTGTTTCCTCTGTAGGACTCAATGTTTAGCCAGATGAGGGTTTGCCCTTCTCCCTTTCCAACTAAAGGGACCCAGTCCCCCGACTCCAGGTTGGTGTAGGGAATGCAGAAGAACCTGTAGGCTGCTAATGGTTTACTGTCATCTTCAGCCACATCCTGAGGGCAGATGAGCCTTGACTGTAGATGGTTCTTAAGAAGAGGAAGGGTGATGGACATGGAAGACCATCAAGTAAGAGGGCTGGACTGGTCTCTGTATTTGTGTTTGGAGTGGATCTATAACTCTGTAGAACCAAGTGAGGGTCAGACTGACATAGGATTGGCTTGGATCTCTACAGCCCCATTGGACTATGGAAGATATGGACTGCAGGTACTGCTCTGGATTGACACAGTGTCACTGGATCTATGATCTACAATGATCTGACAGTTTCAACCTGAAAGTTCAGACAGGTCAGAAGGTTGATGACTGTCCCTATGCCTGACCACCAGGACACAAACTTGCTCATTCTCAGTATTTGGTTATACCCAGGTGACCATCACATCGCTGTAATAGGGACCATAATCCTGACCACCACTATGTCAGTGCCATGTAATAAAACCTGTGGTGGTCCTATGGTATCCTGACCGTTAACCATGCACTGGAAGCTCCTTTGGCATTTAAACTGGGATTAAATTCAGTTGGAAACAAGTAACAAGTGAATTGTAGCTGTTTTTAGAGGTTGTGTAGTTGATAGAGAGACAAACGAAGAAGAAAGTAATAATAATATAAAAATAGGCATTTCTAGAAGATATATTGTGGAGAGTAAATGAAAAGTCCAGTAAGAGGGGTATTGTACATTTTTGCACATCATTACTGCAGTGGTTTAACTATTATTACTCATAATCTGGTTGTGTTGTGGTGGTCAGGTTACTGGTTACTGGTTACTGATTACTGGTAACTGCTCCGTCCCATCCTCTGTCCTCCTGTTACCACTCCTCCCCCCAGAGAAGAGTTGTACAGTCTGATGGTGTGAGGGACATAAGGGTTTTTAAGTCTATTGGTCCTGCACTTGGGAAGGGGCAGTCTGTCACTGAACAGGCGCCTCCAGCCTGATGATGGTGTGCAGAGGGTGACTGGCATTGTCCATAATGTCCAGTAGTTTGCTCATAGTCCTCTTCTCTGCCACCATCACCAGAGTCCAGCTTCATGCCAACTTTAGAGCTAGCCTGCCTGATCAGTTTGACCAGTCTGGATGTGTCCTTCTTGGATGTGTATCATGTCTGTAGGTTACTCTGATCCTGAGATACGATGCCTAGAAAACAGCATGGAACTGCCCTCGAAGTGCGGGTCTCGGGTTCTAAGAGTTAGAATTTTTCATCTTGTACTTTATGTCTTGTTCTACATTTAATTCACTTTTCTCAAGGGACAACGGCTGCTGGCAGAGAAACCCACCCAAGAACTTGACTCTCAACTCCTATATCATTTTGACAACAGCTGTTTCCTGAAGCCTTCAGTGAACAGAATCTCCACTGGTTCTCCCGTTCTCCTCCACTGTGCTCAAAAACAGAGAAGGCTGCTGGAGGTAATGAATGGGCTGCCACCTTTTGTAAGTGCGCTTTCTGAGAATTTGTCTGACTGTTGTTTTTCTCAATTACAGGACTTCTAAAAGACCCCCTTTGGCGTAAGAACCTTACAACTCCCTCTACGTGAAACACGTGAAAACATATACATAAGACATAGACCCACATTCAGGCATGTAGAAATGTGGTGCACCACATTCCCACCCTCCCACCACACACCTGCAGGCGGACTCCGGAATCTGCTCTACGCCTAGATGGACAGATCGTGAGCGACTGCAGCAAAAAGTCAGGTGAAACCACAGTTCGAACAGGTGCAGTTAATGTGACAATTTAAAAATGACGTCTATTTTTCCCTCATAAAAATGGTATCTGAAGTTTGAGCCAATCAAAACATCCGTTTCACCTGGGAGCAGGACAAGAGACAAGCTCAGCATTATGATCAATTAAAATCTCCATCTCAGGTGAGGGCGGGAAAACTTCAGAACCAGTTTAATTGGGTGGTAACAGTCAAGATGAGCATCAGAGCCAGTCAAAATCCCATTTTCAGGTGGGGGCGGGACAATGGACAGTCAAACTGTGCTTCGGTTGGGATGGGACAAGAGACAATCATAGTATCAGCTGTTTCCCCCGGGGACGGGACAAGCGACAATCATTCTTAGTGCCAGAACCAATCAAAACCACCATTTCAACTGGGGACAGGACGGGATACCTGCTGCGGTATATCTTCTATACTTGCTTTAATCAGAGAGATTAGCTAGCAATGATGTCCAAACAGAACCCACGGAACCTTGATAGTGTTCATTAGCACGTGTATTATATCAGCTCTGACAGAGGTATGTGTGGTTGGAAGTTAGTTTAAGTCAGTCAGTGTAACAGTTGTCTTCTGTCAGTCAGAGAAAAGTATGATTTATTGTCCACCAGTTCAGCAATAGCTGCAAGCTCTTCCATTAGTACGCTTTAAAGTAAAATACATTTTGACCCAGCACCTCTGGAGGTGACGCCCCACCTGTGCTTCTGGCTAAATATGCAAAAACCTATCTTTTATAGCTCCATAGCTCTGAGAATCAATGCAGTATTGAAAAGTGCAGCCTGAAGCCAATCTACGTATCTATTTATACAATATATTTATCATTTCTTCACATATTTTTGGCATTTTGTAGTTTACATGTTACACATAAACCAAGATCATCGTTTTTTGAAGTTAATTACATTTTTAGCAATTTAAATTTAATTGCACTATTCGTACATTATTGAGTCACTTAATTCCTTCACTTAAAGTCTGTAATTCAACTGCATAAATGAATTAGAATTCAAAATTACACAAATTACTAATTACCGCCACCTTTTTATCGGCAGTGCAAACTGACCTTATAAACTAGAATATATTACACAGAAATTATAACATCTGAGAAATGTGTGACAATAAATATCTTTACCTTTGGCATGAAGATAACAGCCCCATAAATCAACTCAGCTAAATCAAACAAGCTTCCTGCTTCCTGAACTGAAGAAGGAAACAACTGCTGAACATGTTTACTAGTAGCATGGAGTCAGTAACACTTTTGACTTTGGTGTTTAATATTTAAACATATTATTGAACAAAGAATTGTTGGAGATGGAGCTGCCGGGCAGAAGGAGAAGAGGAAGACCTCAGAGAAGGTTTATGGATGGAGTGAAGGTGGACATGGTGATGGTTGGTGTAACAGTAGAGGAGGCAGGGGATAGGGCAAGATGGAGGCAGATGATCCGCTGTGGCGACCCCTAAAGAGTGCAGCCGAAAGAAGAAGAAGAAGAAGAAGAAGAAGAAGCGAGAACATTTGAGCACAGGAACCTCATACCAACTGTGAAGCATGGGGTTGGAAGTGTCATGGTTTGGGGTTGCTAAATGTAAGCGCGCCTGTACAAACACTGACGGTGAAACATCACGTAGCTGAAAGAATTCCTCACGGAGGAGCCGGAAAACCTTTCTTTGAAGGCACAGGGTGTCCTAATTATTTCATCACAAGAAACTTTCTAATAATTGCATTTTACAAATGATTATTCAAAGACATTTCTACGTGTGTAGGTTTTCTCATGATTACATTTTAAAAGCACCTTGTCTTTAGCCTGAAGAAAACAACCCCATAAATCAACTCCACTAAATAAAACCAGATACCAGCTTCCTGTTCCTGAAGCAACTGTTGATAATGATGCTCACTGTAGTATAACTGTAAGATAAGGTCCACATAGACCCACTGTGCTGCACAGAGGCCAATCCTCACACACTGATACACACACACACTAGTGAAATCACAGACTGGGGGGCAGTCAGCACATGTACCCGGAGCAGTTGGCAGCCCTGTCCACAGTGTCCGAGGAGCAGCTTGGGAGTTAAGTGCCTTGCGCAAGCTCACTTCATGCCCTGCCAGCTCAGGGATGCGAACCGGCAACCTTCCTGTCACAAGGCTGGTTCCCTTTCCACCAGGTCACGGATGCCCCTGAACTTAGATAACTGACTGAAATGAATCATCATCTCATAATAATAATAATAATAATAATAATAGTAATAATAATCTTTCTGCTCGGGTAACAGTGGTAAAAGGGCAAGCAAGCCCCCTTTCGGGGCATCCCCAGTTGTTCGCAGGCCAGCCAGGAGATATAATCCCATCAGCAGGTCATGGGTCTTCCTTTAGGTCTCCTCCCAGTCCGTATTGCCTTGTACACATCCAACAGGAGATGACCAAGACATCCTTATTCATGACCCACCTCAGCTGGCTCCTCTCAGTGCAAAGCAGCAGCAGCTCTACGTGGATAACAGAGCCTCACAATAACGACACCTGACAGAGAAATCTCGTTTCGATCCCTTATAGCCAGTCTTGTTCTAGGTGACGGTGGGGAGGTAGATCAACTGGTGAATTGAAAGCTTTGCTTTTGACCCAGTTCTCTCTTCACCATTGCACCCTTGTACAGATCCCTCTTTCCATCACTCATGAACAAGATCCCAAGATACTTAAACTTCTCGACCTGAGCTAGGGTCACGCACTCTACTTGGAGGGAGCATACCATGCATTTCTGGGATATTACCATGGACCTAAAGACCTAAAAATGAAAAAAAAAAACAATGCCACACTTTTACTGAATTGTTGCTTGCAGTTTTCTTCTGTGGGGTGTTATTGAGAAATTGCAGATCAGGGCAACTGTGGAGGTCAAAGTGTGATCTAAGAAGACTCTCTAGACGACTAAGAAATGTCTCAGAACCGCTCATATGCTGGTAAGACAAGCAAAGCACTGCCAAGAATCCACACAACTGACAGTGGTCCTGTGAATGTTAGGATGCGTTATTATATTATAGCTCTGACAATGATTAAGCCGTGATAAGTCAGTGGAACAGGTGTCGTTCATCAGTCAGAGAAGGTGATCGTTTTCTATTCACCAGTAGCTGTGAGCTCTGGAAGCATTAGCGTGCTTCAGCTTCTTTAAAAAACACATTTTGAGCCGTGGCTTCTGGAGCTGAGGTACCACCCCTGCTTGTAGCTAACTGCAAATCACACACTAAGCATGTCGCGGCTGATTGACTACATTTTGGGGTGGGGGGACCTGTCAAAATCTGACCTTTGGTCAAACTATTGCTTTAAAGATGAACAGCTGGAATTGATGGTGCATTCCAAGGCCACTAATTAATCTGCTGTGGTCACGTCTTCACACCTTCATGCTCTGGTAGTCAATGTTGCTGCGATGTTTCACAAACGAATACAAATCAATAAACATTTATTTATGATCAGTTAACCTTTTATATTTACCGTATTTAAACAGCATGTTCAGCACACTGTAACGAGATAATCAGTATCACTGATATGAATATTTTTAACTTTGTGAATTACGTTCATAAATTTGGGGTCTTGGCACAAGAGAGTGTATTTGTGCTTCCACTCTGCCCTCATGACCCTCAGAGGCTACTTTTGGATAGTGTACCTCTTGGTGAGAGGTCGTTGACTGCTAGACACGCCTCTACAATGCACTTGAGGGGGCGGGTCATTGGGCTGAAAGAAGCAGGATGGTTGTTTTGATTAACTGCCCGTCATCTATACCGTTCTGACCAAGACACCGTCACGATCGTTGGCAGTGGCGTCATTAACGAGAAACAGCTGTGGACTGGAATTGGTTCATCTTTGGCAACAAATCCAGGTTCTGTCTGGGATGATGGATGGGTTTGAGTAAGGTGGCCTCATGGTAAGTGTTCAATCCTGCCTTTCCTGTGGAGCGACACACTGTCCCAACTGCTGGGGTGATGATCTGTCAGTCACCCAGTGGAATGAGATCCTGCCGTCACGTGTACGTCTCTCACGGCAGAGACAATATGCCAACTGCCAACGGGCATTTTTCAGCAGGATAATGCTCCCACACACAGCAAGGGTTTCCCAGGATTCTTTGGCCAAATGTACCACAATTTGAGCGTTTATTGAATCAGACAGGATGCCATTCAATTCCAAAATACGTCTTGGTGCATTATTTATTTATTTTTCGGTCAAAATACAATTAATGAATCAATTAACTGTAATTCAGCCTATAAACTATTTATGAGTACAAATAAATATGTACTTTTACTTATATATCAGTAATACAGGCTGATCTGATCTAATATAATACATTCTGAATATAAAACTACTAAATTCATTATGAAGGGACGAAATCCGTGATTATGATCAAACATGGCTCTGCTCAGCAGCATAGAAGAAGACAGCCAATAGATTTCAGCTTGTGGTTCATACTGTGTGGAATGTTGAGAAATGTCCCCATATGATTGTCAAGAACCTGCGTGAAGGCTTAGCTGATCCAAGAGTGCGGTGCACTATGTGCAGCCTTTCTTGGACAATTTTCCTGCAAATATCCTGAGAACAAAACTTTACTGATGACCAAGTTCAACGATTTCAAAGCTATTTTGCAGAAAACTAATGATAATGAAGCTGGTCATTCTGAACAACTGAAGAGAAGAGAAGGGTCAACGGGATGAACGCAGATAAATCAGCTTAATTAGACTAAAACATCAGTCCCTGTCCCAGTCAGTGTGTCTCCGTTCTCTGGCTGTGTTGATGTGAGTCGGGCTGAGCTGAACCTGAATCAGGTAAATTCAGCCCTGTGTTCTTCACAGAGAGGAGAGAAAACTAAGCTGTAATAAAACAGGGAGTGGCAGCTGAGGTTCTGCTGCCTACACACACACACACACACACACACACACACACACACACACACACACACACACACACTGACCAAAACCCAACCTTCAGGCAATGGGTATCCTTCTATAGGTAACTGGAGCATACACTGATATTTCTGACCACACCCACCTCAGAGAGAGAGAGAGAGAGAGAGAGAGAGAGAGAGAGAGACGTGTCATGTGACAATTAATGCCTGTTGGTTGATTATTTGAGGATATTTTATTGGACAAATTATTATCACAACCCCATAATAATCCACAACACAACCTATTTCAGTCTGAAATAAACACTGTTTTCTGGTGGAAATGAAAATCTGATCTCCTGATCTGGTTCCTATAAATACTTCTTCAAATGTTTTGGTGAATAAAAGCAAATCAAACTACAAAAACATCCAGTAAAAACTATAATCTATATGAGGCCTGTTACCCCCTTCTGTACCTGATTTTATATCTCAGACAGGAAATGGAGATTAGGGTCTATGTTTGAAGATGTATGTTTCGCTGTATGAACGGAGTTACAAAAGGAACTTGTACCTTATAGTCGAAGGAACGGGATAAATCCGTGTATCCGTGTTTGAATGATTGGAGGGTTGATTTTTGAGTGTTGTGTTTATTTTGCTGGAGCATTTTGTGTGCTGCTGCCTGTCTTGGTCAGGACAGTCCTGTCAGTGCGATTTACCTGCTTCAGTAAAGTAAATAAAGTACAGTATTCATTTGATCATTTTTACACTGTAATCAACAAACATAATGACAAACAGCTGCAAGGATTGCAATTAGAATCAGCACTCGGAGACCCTGTGATGTGTTAGTGCCTGTATACAGAAGGACAGGGTGTGTATGTGAACGTAATGTGTGTGTGTGTGTGTGTGTGTGTGTGTGTGTGTGTGTGTGTGTGTGTGTGTGTGTGTGTGTGTACGCCTATGTTATTTTCAAGACTTACAATGAGAATTCCAGTACAGGGCTTGGCCTATGGTATACAATTGTCTCTTCCAGGCAAACACAGCCAGACAACCACCCACACACACACACACACACACACACATACACACACAATTTCACAAGAATGCTAGCAAGCACCTTATCAAATTGCATACAGAGCAGTTCTGCAACATCTGAACCGCTGAAGAAGAAAGGTTTTATTTACTAAGTGCAGTGGAAAAATTACACCGAACACTTCAGAATCTTGATGTGTGGAGCTGGTCACTCCACCTGTCCACCCACCTCTCTTTGAAAATCATACAGTGGGGGACATGTGATAAGCGGTTATATCCATTGTTCTGCAACTTCTCTGAGACAGTGCTGTTTAGGAGAACTGTGGAAGTCAAGGCAAGACCTGTAAGATCACGAGAACGGATAGAAAAGCTCATATGCTGAACAGAAAGGCAAAGCAAACAAGCCCTTATTATAGCAGGTAGCTGCTGTACAAGTAAGGAAGGTTGGGCAACCACACTACACCAATAAGAGTCCTTGGGCAAGACTCCCAACAGTACTCCGGCCCACCTCTGTAATAGGAGCAACCTTGTAAGACGCTCTGGATGAGAGCGTCAGCTTAATTCTGAAAACGTAAGTTTTGAAATTGTGCTGTTTAGTGATGAGGTCACAAACGTATGTGAAGCATGGGGGCGGATGTATTTATACTTTGAGAAACACTATAGAGGTCGATTTAAGAATGGAATAAACTAAATATCAGCAAGTTCTGGATGCACATCACGAAGGCTGGTTGATATATAGCGCTGACACAGACGGAGAACATCGTGTACATTGTAGAAGCAGACTATGCGCCACATGTTTGTGTCACTATTGTGTACTGGTTGCCTCATTTTTCATTTTCAAATACTATGCATTCTAGCGCACGGCCTCCGCCCCTGGCCTGTGGCATCGCTCAAAGAACCATTTGAAGTCAGCTGTTTGACGAATCCAAAGTATTAACTTTATTCTTCTTTAATCATTTTTGGTAGAATGCCTACTGCTCAGGGTCGTTGTCTTTCTGCATGACCGACATTCTCTTAAAATTCAGCTCATGGACTTTCAAGCACTACTGTATTGAGGGCAAGATTGGGCGTATTTTTTTCCTTTAAGTATATTTAAGGTTCAAATGACCACTATGACCCAGATGATCGGCCATTAACCCGGGAAGACCTTGAAAGGTTGCTCAAGTTCAGAGGCTGAGCTTCTGCTGAAAGCGTGAAGAGTCAGTGAAACGAAGGCCGAGGTTTGGACGCTCAGCTTGCTTTGCTTACCCTGCTGTTGTTTGCAATGGAAACTTCATCCAGCTTCTAGGAATTTTGTACCATCACAAATGTTTATATCAAAAACTCCTAACTTTCAGCTGAGCTCCGTTTGCTTTGGGAAACGTCCCCTGTCCTTTACACTGTGTGAATCTTTCATGAAGGGACCCCTATGAAGAGTTCCTGTGTTGGAGACCAGGATGCACTGCTTGTGTCTTTGTGTTATGAATACAATTGCTTTACAGCAAAATTGTCCCAAAACACACTACACACAAGTGAATTCAGATGCTTCGAGCTTCGCGGTCAGGTGACACATTTCATATCGCAGTGCTAGTGTTAGGTGCGCTACAATGCCAAGTTGTCTTGTCTGTGACTGACAGTCATGTAACCTAAGAACCGTTAAGTTCAAAAATGTTCAGTAGGACCAGTGCCACCTGACTGTGTCCACTGAGGGGTTTCATTAGACTGGGGGTAGTTGTTGTTCCTGGCGTCCTTTCGTTCGGTCCACCGGGTGGGGGACGTGCAATGCAACCTGCAGGTTGCTTTGCAAGGTTTGGGGCTCGTAAAGGAATATTCAGGGCTAGAGTCTCAGACGTCCAGGCCAGGCGTTTGCATTTACATATGAGCACTGATTATGTTTGTGGCCTAACACATGATGGTCAACTATCATCAACATGCCAAAGCGTGGAGCCAGCAAGACCTCTGAAGGTGTCTTGTGGTATGTGGCACCAAGACTTTAGCAGCATATCTAATAAATCTTGCAAGATATGAGGGATTCACTGTTCCAGGTCATTCCTTCCCACAGAAGCTCTACATCAGATTGAAATCTGGGGAATTTGGAGGTCAGGGCAACATCTTAACCCCAACATTGCCTTCCTCAAACCATTTGTCTACAGTGTGCAGTACCACACCATATCAACCCCTCGGCAATCACCTAGCAACTCTTGGGCAATTGACTCCTTTGCCACAGCAACACCTTAGCAACCAACACCTGTGCCATAGCAACACCTTAGCAACCACCTAGGAACACCTTATTAACCAGCACCAAAGCAACGCTGCAGAGCTGAAATGACTCACTTCATCTACACTGACAATTCTGAACAGCTGTTCAACTTCAAGCATGTTGCTTACACACACACACACACACACACACACACACACACACACACACACACACACACACACATTTGTACTGACAGAAACTTGGCACTGGTTGCGGGATCTTAGAAAGAAAAGTAATTAATTTGCTGTTAAAGAAAACGATGGCAAACATTGAGCAAGAATGTTGAGCTGTAGCTCCGCGGAGCTACAGAGCACTCAATCACTTAGTTCCTCTTTCATACAAGCAATTATGATATAAGTATAACATGCAATTTTTCTAGAAGCAGAACATGAAACCTTTAACACCTACATAAGCAACATCACAGAAACTCATATATACACTGTCTGGTGCCCGAGACACTGTTTTATCATAGTTTAGAGAGAAACCTTTGGCCAAAAAGCAATTTAAAATATATACAAAACATTCACCTCTATTTAAGCATCATCAACGTTACACACATAAAAAATTCTGCCTCTGAAATTCAACAAAGAGGCAATGAACCATAAAAGGTATAATAATCAAGTGAAGCAATCAGACGTTATGACAATAAAATAAATATGGATATTAACTCTTTATCATTGTACACACTGTATGATTTTTGTGTGTCTAGGCTGTTTGGGTTCCTGCGTACAATGTGTATTTATGTACCTTTAACTCCAGATCAATAGAAAATTGTTTTGTTGTTAATATTTATTTCATGAAACATAAGAAAAAGAAGATATACAGAGTTTTGACCTATTAATTAAGCTGTTTTATAGTCATATCAGTTTTCATGGTCTTTGGCCTTTTGAGAGCCAATTACATTGTTCAGCAAATGGTTTTTGTCAATTTCATGAGACAAAATAACAAAAAGTACATGAATTCAATGAAATGCAATTCATGTAATTCACACCCAGATCTCAAGAAAATATAGATTTTTGAATCATATTATTTGTGGTTTTTATCTTTTAAGATTGCTATCTTGAGAAATCGTTTATCCGGACAAATCACATGAAAGGCAGGATGTGACTGAGGAAATGTTTACCTTCAGAAAAGAAATTTAGCAACGACTTCTTTTCCAAGATCAAGAGAAAAACAAGTAGTGATCGAGAAAACGTTACCTTCAGAAAATATTTGCTATTCCGCCAAAATCAATTTGTGGTAATGAACAGAAAATAAGAAAACACTGAAAGAGCATTGTATTATTCACTGGACGACATGTTTGTTTGTTCTAACATGTAAATAACGAAATAATAACTGAAGAGAACGTGAGCTTTATTGCGCTTCCGGTCTCATTCATTCATTATACGATGCAGATGCTGTGTGTGTTTGTGTGAGAGCTGAGCAACTTTGAGTGTGTTTGTATAAGAGACAGGTTCAAGTAGGTATTAATGACTCTATATTATGTGAGTGCGTGTGTGTGTGTGTGTGTGTGTGTGTGTGTGTGAGACAGACAAGCTTAAGTAGGTATTAATGCCCCTGACTGATGTGTGTGTGTGTGTGTGTGTGTGTGTGTGTGTGCGACAGGTTTGTTGACTCTATACACAGACCTATTACAGTCACACAACCACAGTATTTAAATATAATTACATAAACTACAGGTACAATTATACTGTGAGTATCTAACAAATGAGGGCGTCGATGAGGGCATCTTTAAAACAAGAATGTCAACAACGGCTTCCAATGGCATTCCGTCAAATTCAAATCATACCTAATCTCCTCTATTGAATAATACATATATAAAATGAAGGGGAAAAGCTGAATGATAATTCTCCAAGGGTTCTTTAGTAAAGAAAATGGTTCTAAATAGAACCATGAACACTGAAAGAATGCAGTAAGATTCAAGGGTTGTTTGCGTAATGAAAGGGTTCTCTATAAACAGAGCACTTTTAACCGGCTCCTCAGCGGGTGCTTTGCTGAGCAGGGGACAGTCCACAGAGTTTAGTCCCCTGCCCCTTTAACACTGAAGTTACAAGGAGTGTTTCCATTTAGAGTGCGTTTTGACGAGATAATCAGCCAATCAGGACAGAGAACACTTATGTATCATTTATTCAGCAGATAGCAGTTTAGCTCCACCCATTCACACCGAAGTTACCTGTACTGAAACGTGCGATAGGGTAGCGTACAGCAGTTTAGGTTGGCCTTCACACTGAGGATATCTGGACAGCTTTTAGAATGACACACACAATAGAGGCTAGTGCCAAGGTTCTGTGTTCTGGACCAGTGCAGATGTGTGTACAGTTTAACATGTGGCACCAGCAGAGATGGTGTATGTTCTATATTGACTCTCTGACCAGTATACCAGCTTCACCTACCAGCTTAAACCATTCAGCTCAAATCTGCCCAGATCACATGATGGGTGGGTCAGATTGAGGTTGGATTGTGTCCTCAAGACTAAAGAAACAAGTTTGGGATTGGATTTGGGATTGGATTTGGGACTGGACTGAGACCACCTCCACTAAAGGGTCTTGGTGCGGTTGCTTTGGTCAGCATCCAAGTGTGATTACTATTTTCACACCTGCCTAAACAAATCACACCAAGCATGATGCCCCAGTGTATTTGAGGGAGTTCAACCAAGTATTAGACAGTAAGAGTATGTGTTCCATTTTCAGGTGTAATGCAGTGGTTCTCAACCTTCCCACCTCATAACCCACCTGTTTAGAACTAGGAAGCATAACGGCCCACGTGCCTCTCACCGAGGATGGGCCTGCGGACCACTAGAGAGTGCTCCACTCACTGGTGGCACCCGGCCAACAGGTGTGCAGTCCAAATCCCTGTGACCCCACCTCGCACCCCCCACCTCTACGTTCCCATGGCTATAGTTACCAGACAATTATTTATTAACAATCCAACTCGAAAAGGACAATCACAAGTTCACCTGACTATTGTTTCTCACGTACAGCAGATTAGTTCTGCCTGTTCACCCTGAAGTTATAAGGAACCGTTCAGCTCCAGACAAATAACGAAAGGCTGAAAAATGGTCAAGTTAAAATGAAACAGGACTGTTTGTGGTAGGTTAACCCACACACAAGGGTGGACATCAGGGTACTAAGGTCTAAACTAAACGCGGGATATGGGCCCTTTAAATTCTCTCTGAGTCTATAAGGTCTATAAAGGTCTATAAGGTCTATAAAACTCTTTCATCTATCCTACTTTAATCTACTGTAAGTGAAGCTAAACACACACCATGCCTGTGATATCTCCACACAATATTCAAGCAGGTGACTAAACCATGCACACTTATCATAAAGTATAGGTGTTTACCACCATCCTTTTCATCTATAACACACACACACACACACACACACACACACACACACACTGGTTCCGCTGAACAGCACTTCATGTCCCTTTTCCTCATATCATTTTCATGTATCATTAACAGAGATTAACCACGAATTGTAATGATGAAGGACAAAGGCCAGTTTTAACACCTGCTGTTTGGGTATCATTAATGATGTCACCCACACTCACAAACATGTTCGGAGAGCGATAAGCAGTTAATCACTTGATGAATTTAGCATCGGCCTGATCTGATATTAAAATGAAATTAAAATTTACGCCCCTCAGTGTCACTGCTGGACCGAGAACAGTCCACCAACCAGAAACGTCCAGCCGACAGCGTCCTGTGGGCAGCGTCCTGTGAGCACTGATGAAGGACTGGAGGACGACCAACACAGACTGTGCAGAAACAGATGAGCTTCTGTCTCTGACTTTACATCTACGAGGTGGAGACACTCGGTAGGAGTGTCTAATAGAGTGGACAGGGTGTGGACACCGTGTTTAAAAACTCCAGCTGCACTGCTGCACAACACACACTAACACAACACCCTGTCAGTGTGACTGCAGTGCTGAGAATGACCCACCGCTCATACATAATAGCTGCTCTGTGGTGGTCCTGAGCATTGAAGATCGGGGAGAAAGGCAGCCAACAATTAAAAGCCAAGTATTAAAAATATGAATAATATATAAGCCATAGTATAAAGGCTGATTGGTGTACAGTTGACATCTGACTGTGATGTGAACCCAAGGCTCACAAAATATTTCCTACAAAGCAGGATAAACTCTTTAATAGCCTTGATTTCAGAAGAAACAGGACCAAGTAACATTAGATTTGCTCCTATAACGTAGATTCAAATGTCTTCTATTTATCGCTAAAAGATATTTTAGGTCACAGTTCACATGAAAAAAAGCCCCAGCATTCCAGACCTGCTTTCTTTTTCTCCAGTGAAGTTCTGCTGAAACATAATTCTCATGCTACAGGGCTGTTCCACGGCACGCGAAAGCAAAGTCATCATTCAACGAATTCCTCCCAGTCCTAAGTAGATGGAGGGGGAAATGACATATGGTGATAGTTAAAGGGTTCAGTAACACACTCTGGAATCCCGTTCTACCATGTACCGTTGGATAGTGACAATTTCTCCAGATTTCACAGAAACCTCAGCAACACTCAATCAGGAACGCATGATATATGAACACTAATGCTCGGCACTTCTAAAAGCAAGAGTGTGTGTTGCGTTTCCTCATACATTACAGTCTTTTTTAACATCATCAGACCGAATGTTTCAGCTCCTCTGATCATCCAGGAGCTCTGTGCAGGCTGAAGTTCATCTGTTTCTCTGCATCCTATCACCCTGATCTTCAATGCTCAGGACCCAACAGGTGCGTGTGTGGGTTAGCGTGTGTTGCGCTGGTATTAGTGGATCAGACACAGCAGGGCTGCTGGAGTGTTGAAACCCCTCAGTGTCACTGCTGGACTGAGAACAGTCCACCGACCAGAAAAATCCAACCAACAGTGTCCTGTGGGCAGCATTCTGTGACGACTGATGAACGAGTAACAGGTCAAGATATTAAACCTGCTGGACAGGGGCAGTACAAGGCCCAGCTACGGGTCTTTTCCTGCCCTTTACATTTACATTTATGGCATTTGGCAGACGCCCTTCTCCAGAGTGACTTACAAAAGTGCTTTGCTGTTCACTCAGAGAATCCTTAGCTAGTAGACGAGGCTAGAATCTAGAGATTCCTCACATTTAGATCCTGTTTTGACCATTGCCATCATGTACGGAGGTGCCGGTCCATTTCTGGCTTTGTAGGTCAGCATGAATGTTTTGAATCTGATGTTCAGCTACAGGAGGCCAATGAAGGGAACGCAGCAGAGGAGTTACGAGACAGAATTTGGGGACGTTGAAGACGAGCCACGCTGCTGCATTCTGAAGAAGTTGAAATGGTCTGATGGTCGGCAAAGGAAGGCCAGCTGGTAAGGAGTTGCAGTTCTAGTCTTGAAATGACAAGAGACTGAACGAGCACCTGAGTGGCCTCTCTAGACAGAGAGGGTGGAATTCTCCTGATGTTGTGAAGGAGAAATCTGCAAGACCGAGTCAGGTTTGCAACATGAGCTGAGAACGATAACTGGTCATCCACATCTACACCAAGGCTCTGTGCTTCTGCAGATGAGAGTGACCGGTAAGTTCTCAAGGAGATTGGTGAGATCAGGATGAGGACCAGTGGTTCCAGGAATGAAGAGTACAGCCCCTTGAACCAAGCTAATGTCTGAAGCTGAATTAAGACCATCTCATTTTAATTTATACATTTTGAGAAATCACTAAACAAGTGTGAACCTGGCATTAGAGGGCTTAAAAGGTCTCAGTGCCCGACAACACAGGACACTTTCACAGGTCTTGTCCAAACAGATCAGAAGCACAATGGGGACCTTCACTAGACCGGGTTGGTTAATATTATGGCTGATTAGTTTATTGTTCTTTATGTCTTCATTATTGACATCTAAACATCAGGAGAATGAAGAGTGTGTGTGGGGGGGGGGGCAAGCTGCAACACTGTTCCATCAGGCAAGAAGATCTTATTGAATCTGTGTAGCCCGATGGGACAAACGAGACATGGCAGTACAACATATGGTGGAAGGACAGCAATTCATGTCCTCTCAAGCCTGATGTATCTGAAACCAAGAGCTTCAGAGAGCTTATGACATGGTGCACTGAGCTGTTCATTCTCCAGAGTTACTATGGAGATAATGTTTAACAAACAGTGCAAACGTTGAGGTTTCATCATAGACACCCCGGGCTGTGTGGGAAAGGGGGAAGGCTGTCAAAAGAGGTGTCAAACACTACAACATAAAGGTGTTGATACCTGCTCACCAGAAAGAGCTGCCAATGGACTGACTTCTTGTCAGTGAGGGGTGAACCGTCAACTCATCATGCCAAAACCTTCATTCGGGGAAAAGACAAAGGAAGCAAGTCAAGGTCAAATTTCTACATGTAGAATTCAACCCAATCTGAGTACCTCAATGCTGAGCTTCAGTCAAAGGCGATCAAATTTTAATTTTTATGGATAAAACAACCATGTAATTTGGGCAGGATAAGCTGGTGATCACCATGGTGATCTCACTCACTTCAAACAGTAAAGAGCAAACCAAACTAATGTCTGAGGTTTAATTAACACAGCCTCATCCAGAGTCCTCGGTAACAATGGTCTAATCCTTTGCAGCCAATTTGGATTTTAGGCACTTTAAGGGGGTAGTTATTCCAGGCTCCTGCGGATGGCATTGGTTGAGAAGAATTAGACTATAAATACATGCAGGGTGTGCAACAGGAGTTATAGTGTGAAGGAACTGTATTTGTAGGTTTACTGAAGTGTCTACCAGTGACAGCATATAAAACATATCTATCAGGACCAGGTTCATTTTATTATGTCACTTCTTGACTGATTTTCCTCCTCCTGAGTGAAATAATGTCAATTAGACGTTTCCTATAAACCGTCTATCGTCTCTGCCATTAACGGGAAATAAGATTTTAAATTTACATTCATTCAGCTTTGTACTGTTTTAGCATCTGTCTTTGCACAGACAGTCTCACATTTTTCTCAAGCCCCATCTGATACGATAAGGATGTGAACGCAGCAGCAACCCATGACACGTCCACCCCCATGCTTCACAGTTGGTTCCATTACAGGCATTCCAAGTGTCATTTGACTTGTTCCCATCACAGTTTTACTCCTTTGTTACAGGTTGAGGTATTAACTTGTGATCAATGAAAGAATGTTAATAAGTGATCAGGTGTAAAAAAAAACAAAACAAAACAAAAAACAGATCAGTTGGCACATTTGAAAGCCACACAAACCGACAAGTCACTCAAAGATTATGAGAAATATTACTGATACTAGGGATCATGCTCATCCTAGACCTCAGGAATCCTCCGGTGGTTCGAGCTGGAGGAGCTCTGTGACGTTTATGTTTTGCATAACATATGTTTTGCAATTATTCCCAAGTCTATCTGAATAGTGTTGCTGTGCTCTTGGTGTGGCTGAAGAGATTTTAGCCAGTTGGTACGGCTTTTAGTGTAGCACCTGTTTGCTTCACCTATTTCATAGCTTTATGGAGAGAGGACAGTCACACACACCAGATACTGTTATTTTCAGGAGATCATAGGACACTCAAGTTCATCTTCATTTGAGATTTAAAAAGTAACAGAATTGAAATGTTTGTATGAATTTGACCATGTTTTGATAAAAAGTGTACAATTTTGTTTTCTTTATAAGGACTAAAACACACTGCATCTCAGAAATCCTGCTGAAAATTGATCATCCAGTGCATGATTGGAAGAATTCTGATTTTGAGTTATTCGTGATGATTAGATGATTAGAATAAGACAAGGATATTAATAACTATAATTCAAATGCTTAAAAATTAAAACATAAAATGATTATTTATTATTATTTTTTACTATTTATGAATGTATCAGTGTTACACTGTGTCATGGCTTCATTCAGAAATGTAACCCATTATCTAACCCAATAAATCTGTATGCAGGTTGAGCAAGAACACATCGACAGAGCAGTAAACATGCACTGGAAACTCCTTTGGTATTTTAACTGGGATTTAACTCATAAAAGTGTGAATTTAAATTGTTTTCTCAGCTGGATTCCTTACTTACAATTCATCCCAATGATTATATAAGGTAAGTATGGTAGTCATTTATAATATGATGTGTATATACAGGATGTCAGTCATTACTTTATCTTAATTATTTCAACCCAATGACTAAAACCTGATTATATAATAAGGAAGATACCTGCTGAGCATTTGCAGTTTCGATATTAGCAGTGCTGACCATTCAAGAAGCACATTTGACTCATGTTGAAAGAACAGTGACGAAGATACCGTGTAAGAATTAACCCGTAAGGCATAGATCAGCAGGGCAATGCATCTTTCCCAACAAACCAGGAAGGAAACCGTCTTTAAAAGTATTTGGATGTTAGTGGTTGGCTGCTGTGAACTCTAATTATCAGGGCTGGGACTTTCAGTGGTAATCATGAATGCCACTCCTAATTTCAACCAGGGTTAGAAGCCTTACACCAGGTGAACTCTCCCATTGGTTAGGCCTTCAGGAGGTGCACTGAAAGCCCATTCTGAAGGTAGTTTTAAAATAAAGGCCTTCTAGGATGTTCTGGATACATTGCAGGTTGAGGACACAGCAATACAAGTAGCAGCCTGGATTCAGTCTGTTGTTAAGAAGTTAAGTCACTGCTAAACTGTTAAAGGTGAAATATTTCAAAAATCGGTGTTTAATCTAGAACAGATGACAGAAATCTCATTAGGGTGCTAGTTCTAAATGATCATTTTAAAGCTTGCTTGACTACATCTGGTTGGGTACCACAGGAAAAACAACCCCGACAAGCTCTTATCCATACTTCTGTTGGGTGTTTCAAGGCTTAAACAATAGGTGAGCAAACCATACCACAGAACCAGAACCATACCAAGGAAAAACTATTCTGATTGGACAGTTTTCTACTGGATGTTTAAAGATGATTTCTATTGAATCTTTTCAGAAGTGTGTGTGTGTGTGTGTGTGTGTGTGTGTGTGTGTGTGTGTGTGTGTAAAATAAATAAATAAATAAATAAAATAATGTAGTGCATTTTGCTGGGATGATTCTTGCACTGAAAGTGCTCTCGTGTCTCCTTGCTATTTGGTAGGATGGGAGTCATTATCCATAATGGCCTGCAGTTTAGACAGAATCCTCCTCTCCAACACTGCCATCAGAGTCCAGCTCACCTCCCAGATACATCACCAGCCTTACGAATCAGTTTGTTGAGTCTGTTGGCGTCTGCTGTGCTCAGCCTGCTGCCCCAGCATGCAAGAGCATAGAGTATAGCACTTGCCACTACAGACTCATAAAAGATCCTGAGCATCGTCCAGCAGATGTTGAAGGACCACAGATGCCTCAGAAAATAGAGACAACTGTTGCCCTTCCTGAAAAGAGCATCAGTGTTCTTGGCCCAGTCCAGTTTATGAACTCCCAGATACAAGTAGTCCTCCACAGTGTCCACTCTGACCACCCTGATGGATGCAAGGTTTACCACTGCCTTTTCCCGCCTCAGGTCCACCACCAGTTCCTTTGACTTTGTAACACTGAGCTCCAGATGGTTGAGCTTCACCACTTCCCAGTACTCGTCCTCATTACCCCTACTGATACATCTGACTATTGCAGAGTAATCAGAAATCTGTGCAGTAGCTGAAGTCTGTGGCGTAGAGGGTGAAGAGGAAGGGACAGAGGACAGTTCCCTGTGGGGCTCCAGTGTTGGTAACCACTCAGTTCGACACACACATACTGGGATCTGCCAGTCAGGTAGTCAACATTTCAGAAGGTTCAACCATTAGGAGAGCGTGCACGACTGTTTTTTATCACATATTTGAATCTCCTAATCCTACTTCTATTGGATGTTTTGGAGTTTTGGAGATTGAGAGACACTGGAGAGTTTTCTACTGGACGTTTAAAGCTCTTAAGCCTGTTTCGATGAGATGTTTGAAGGTCTAAGCAATAGGAGACCTTTCGTGGCTATATCTGCCTGGACACCACAGGAAAAAGCTATGCAGATTTTCTATTGGATGTTTCAAGCTCTTAGTCTTTTTGTTCCCAACCAACTTAACTTACAAAAAGATACACCAGTTCCTGGTTCCCAGAGTTCAGTAGGTTCTGAGGGTTCTTCACTTATTGTGTGTACATACACAAATACACTCAATGCTAATAAATTAAATTTATGTAGATGGTCTGGCTGAAGTCCAAAGCAAAGTCTGCGTGTGGTTTTTAGAGGCTCATTCAAAATTGTTGTTTTTGACGTTTTGGTAAGAAGTGAAAGAGAGAAAGAGGTAGAGTGTGAGCGTGAGAGAGAGACAATTTGCATATACTGAGTTTGAGATAAAAGGTGTCATGCTCAGGTACAGCAGTTGGCAGAAATATTTGGTGCATTTCCAAAAGCACATGTCCTACTTCGATAATAAGGCTGTAGTTAAGTGCTCGAATCTATCTTCCTGTCAGGCACTTTTTAAAAAAGAGAGAGGTTTGTGAAATGAGTCGCCACAAAAACAAATAAAATTAGACCAATGAGAAAGGTTTTTGGCAATTAACTCACAGTGGGTATATGTTTATCCATGGTTGGTCTTTTAAAGGGAACCCATTAGATCATAAATTCTGCATAATAATAGTGTTTCAATATAAACAATGTGGGCTTGTTGTGAAATGTTAACATGGAATTGAAACCAACATGAACCATAAAACCACTAAAACTGGCTGTAAGGTTTATAGGCCCTTTATTAAAAGTGAAAGTAAAAAGTTAGTGATTTTAAAAAGTTTACTTACTATTTTAATGACTCTTTTTGTACTTTTTACATTTACCGTCTGTCGTTGCTGAAAATCACCAACCTTAATGTATCGGTATCAGTACCTGGTTTTGGATTGAACGCAGAAGTGGTATCGCATCGGCTTCGAGGTTGACTTGGTCTTGTTGCAAATAAAGTTTAGTAAATTAACCAATGAAGTTACGTACTTGATCAATTAGCTGCGTTTTTCTTTGAAGTGAAACCTGTCAACTGATGAAACAGAAGTTTCCTTCTCTTTAAAAATGAGAGGGGGAATCCTAGAGCGAGGACGGCAACATGAAATTCCACATTCTTCACGACACACAGGCAGAAAGATAAGCATCAGTTATCATTTCGTAGGAAAATCACTGAAAACATCACTGGAATTCCACAAAAAGTAAACACATGTTTTTGAGCAGAGTTGATCCCTCCATGAAAAAAGGTTCATCAGCAATCTTGTCATCTGTCCATTAAGTGAAGCTACATGTTTAATACCTGTTTCTGGACAAGCTTGGCTGCATTTTTGGGGTCAACAATTGGGGTCAGACATCGATCAGAACCTTGTGTTCTCAGAAATCATTCTCTGATCACTTCTGGTTCAGACCTTTCCAGAGCTTACAAATAATAACATATACACGAACCAGCCAAAACATTACTACCATCTGCTTAGTATTCTGCAGATCCTCCATGTGCCGCAGAATCAGCTCTGACCTTTTCAGACAGTCACGGTAGCTCTTCTCCGGGATTGAGCTTTGCTCCTCATACCCATCTCTGATCCTTGGGTGCTTTAGACCCTGTCACCAGGTCACTGGCTGCCATTCCTTGAAACTCTTTTGGTAGGTACTGACCACTGCATGCCTTGTTTTGGAGATATTCTCACCGAGTCATCTAGTCACACTATTTGGACGCAGTGAAAGTCCAGAATTTAAAAAGACTGCATGCAGTGTATCAATGTATAAAAGGTGCCACTGCAACCAGGTGATCAATGTTATTCACTTCACCTAGCAGCGGATTTCACACGTCTGTGAACGAGGGAAGTGGGACAGTGCTAACTTGCATGGGATAAGTGTTGTCATGCTCACGTTCAGCCGTTGGCAGGGTTTCATAAGCATTTGTAGAGCTTCCAAGAGCAGCAGCCCTTTTTCCATAGAAAGCCCTAATAAACTGTATGACTCAATTCAGTGTAAATGCAACTAAAATGAGTTATTTAAGTTCAGTGTTCAGTAACTAATGTGCCGCAGTTAATGACCAGCCAGGGCTGGGCCTGTTCTAACTCAGAGTGAACACAGATTGTCCAATCAGACGCATCATTCCACAGTGAAGAGAGATTCCTGACGACCTCAGGAATGTTTGTGGATGTCTATCTGCCTGTGAAAAGTAACAAAGCAATTTCCAGTGTACTAGGCCTGCACCAACTACAACCAGAGCCATATTGGTTGTGAAATACAGTGAAAAGCACAATTACCCAAGAACAAAAATGCTAGTTTCAAACTTGTCAGGAAACACTGTGTTATGGAACCGTTCGTTATCGACAGATTGATAACATGGGCCCTGTTTTATCAGGCCTAACACTGCTCTCAACATCACAACATTCACAACAACCAAGCATGGTGGTGGTAGTACAATGGTTTAGGAGTCTGGTTTTTATGTTGTAGGGAACTGAGGGACCTTTGAATTCTGTTCTGTATCAGAAAAAGCTTCTATAAAACCTCCATAAGGTGAAGCTGCCCCACTGTTAGCTCAACTTTAATGGTTTAAAAAAAGAAACTGGAATGGTCTAGTCAAAGTCCCACCCTAAACCCTGTTGAAATGTTTTTGGAAGACCTGAAATTGAAAGTTCATGTCCAAAGGCCCACAAATGACCCTCAACTGAAGCAGTTGTACAAGAAGGAATGAGCCAAAATACTTCTACTGCAGTGTGAGGAACCAATTAACAGCTTCAGAAATGTTTGTATGCAGTTAATTCCATCAACTCCTGTAAGGGATGAATATATTAGTCAGTAACTGAGCAGACAGCTCTGGCTGATAGAATAGAATAGAATAGAACAGAACTTTACTGATCCCTTGGGAGGGTTCCTTCAGGGAAATTAAGGAACATTAGATGTGTTTAGGCAAGAAAATGGACAAGAGTAAGAACACGTTGACAAGAAGCAGACTGGTCTTCTAGACTGGGCCAGAACATCTCCAAAACATCAGGCAGGACTCAAGGGGTGTTCCCATTATGCAGTGGTCAGTACCCACCAGAAGTGCTCCAAGGAAGGACAACTGGAAGGAAATGCTCTAAGGACGGTCTCATAGATGCACCTCTTAGGTCCTACAGGATCTGCTCGGTGTAACGTAAGTCTCTGTGCCAGAAATCACAGGACACATGCAAAACTCGAATGAACAGAACTGTTGGCAGTTAGTGGGACCTACTCGACATTAGGCAGATGGTAGTAATGTTATGGCTGATGATATGGAAAATTAAAGCTGATCTCAGACTGGCATGAATACAAGTGTTTACCTGACGGCCACACCCTCGGTTTAGGTGAGACATCGGGCTTTGTTGCAATGGACCAGAGTTATATAAGAGGTTTAAGTGTCGAGGTGAAGCAACCTGGTAAACAAGGGACTATGATATATTGACCCAGAAGCATTCCAAACTACATCCATGACCTCAGAGGCAGGATTTTATGACCAGTTTATGAGCATCTCAGCAAGGTAACTACTGTTCAAGAAGCTTGAGGAGTGGGGAGGCGGAGCTGCTGTAACTTCTACTGGCAGAAGACACTAATGCTAATACTAGTATTACCCGTATTACTATTAGTACTAAACAGACTTACAACAGAGTCCATCTGATTAGAGTGGAGACCGTGGACAGGAAATGTGGATGTCTGTCTCATGATTTGTCTCTGGAAGTGCTGGATTTAGGTCCGTATGTCCTATGTGCCTGTCAGAGGAAAGAGGGAGGCGAGAAGGAAGGGGTCGGTTTGAATGACTGGGTGTGACCATAATGTCATGCCAGCGCATGTCTGTGACAAAGAAACACATACACACACACACACACACACACATACATACATGTTTTTATATTATATGAGGACATGGGAATGTCCTGTGTCTAACTGTAGAAATGTAAAATAACAGACAGTACAAAGTTTCAAGCTGAAGTGAAATTTGTCACAGCAAATCTAATTGAAATGCATGAAAACAGAACTCTGTAGCAGCTGTTAAGCATGGGGGAGGGTGGACGATGGTTTGGGTTTGTGTTACATCCAGGGGCAGGGAACTTTTCACTGGTCGAGGCCCCACAACCCACGATGGACTACCTGAAATGGGGCAAGTTGAACGTCCTGCCATGACCTTCACAATCCTTTGACCCAAACATCATCAAACATCTGTGGACAGACCTCAAAAGAGCAGAGCAGAAAGACGGGGTCAAGAATCTCACAGAACAAGAAGCTTTTTACAAGTAAGACAGTGTGAGAGACACTGAAGAAGAATGGAAAGACTTCAAAGAGGGCCAGACGAGTGGTAGCAAGTAGGCCATGAAGTTGGCCTAAACCTTTTCTTCTCTTCTTTTTTGTTCATAATTTATTTCAAAAAGGTAAACTGACAAATATTTTATGTTCATTACATTTAAAGTGACATTTCATATTGATTTCGCTTTATTAGTCTTTTTTTTCAAATACTTTAAAATGAATTTTAAAAATAAAAATACTTCTTTGTTCCTCCTGCTTTTCTATGGTTGTCCTACAAAACTGAAACAGCTTTGTGGCTGAAAGTGTATAAAAACGAACCCGCCTTCACACACTCACTTTCTAAAGCACCAAGAGGCCTTTCAGGATGGGCTGGAGCAGGGTGGTTTGGGTGTGCCACCCTGAGAGTGCTGTGTGTGTGTGTGTGCTCTTCTGGGCAGGAGACACATTTTCTACTGAATGGCCACTGTTGTCTGAGCCAACTGCTTCCTGACCATCTCCTGTGTGAATGTCTTTGTGGTCTCCTTCTCGTCCCCTCCCTGTTACCCGACACACTCGACGTGTCACGTTCCTGAAGAGAGAATGCACCAGCACACCATTCAGCTACAAGCATGATAGACATGTGCTCCAACCTCTGGTGTGCAGGACCCGAACAGTGGATGAAACGTTCTTCTTCTCGTACGGAGACTTTTATATATAAGACAAACGATGTTGTGAGGCAATGAAATATAGAAAATGAAAATAAAAATGAAATATATATATATATATATAAACTCTGTCATCTCAGTGTCTCAGATGTGATCTAGGACTTGGATCGAAATTTAAAGCTATGAATCAAAAAAACAAACAAACAAACAAACACAAAGAAAGCACTTGAGTGTCCTTTATATAAAGAAGAACCCAAAATTCTGTTTTTTTGCCCCCATGGCTTACTTTTCATACCTTAATATATTTGATTTGGAATATGGAAGATATGGAATCTGAAACCTGACTCACTTTCTCAACCTAGAAGTCATAAGAAGTATGAAAAATGTCACAGTTCCATAAATAAAACAGCTTTTAATTCACTGCCTTTAACACATTCATGACACATTTAAGACATTTGGGGACTGACGTGTCTTCCTGGGTCCTAAAGACCTTAAATAAAGCAGGCCTCCATGAAGTTGAAACATCAATAAATTTGTGCGGTATTCATAACCTGAGGGGTGTTGAAGTGAGTGGCTTTCTTAATTAGGTAGAAGCAGGCATACACTCGTGCTCACTCGCAACAAACACTGGATACATGAAGAATACTCTCATTGTTGATGAAATCCTCCCTTTTAACTCTTGAGCAGATCA
Source organism: Acestrorhynchus altus (assembly GCA_034509495.1). Lineage (NCBI taxonomy): Eukaryota > Metazoa > Chordata > Actinopteri > Characiformes > Acestrorhynchidae > Acestrorhynchus > Acestrorhynchus altus. The sequence goes on along the minus strand of CM067525.1, from coordinate 15,733,402 downwards.
ACATTCCTCAGGAATTCCAACATAATTGAGTCAAAGCCCTTTTGACAGTCAGAAAGCGGGATATTACTGGGATACGTTTAGCAGAAATGCTCGGGGTATTTCACCGGGAGGTGCTCATTCATTCTGGCCGATAAAAGTCAAGCTCAGCACGAATCAATCCATGTATGAAATCTCCTCTCAGTGTTTCAGTCTCATAAAAACAGACTCAACCCACTTTCCAGGCTGTAATCTAGAGGTCAGTGCATTTCTGAGTAAAGCATTAGCTTCGATTTAGACTCTTTGTAATTTCCAGGGAATTCTACATGTATGCCAGCCTTACTTTCTGGAACAACGTCTTGTGAGCTGTGGAGCTGAAGATTAACCAGTGTAGGTAGGCAACAGCTCAAAGTATGGAAACCCCTACTGCTGATCTCAGCAAAATCAGCAAAACCAAGAAGACTCACAAACGTGGGAACAGAGAGAAACAGCGTCAGGCCAAGAATGAGGTGGAGAACGTGGCCCACTTTCTGCTACGTGTTAAGAAAGAACAATTACAACCTGAAATCCGCTCTTTGTGGGCAGTTACACGCTGTTTTCTATGCTTCATATCTCAGGATCAGCGTGACCTACAGACCTGAAACACACATCATAAACTCCTTACATGATCTAACCGTATTTTCATCATTGTGTGAAGAATTATCAGTGAGAACTCCAGCTCACAGCTCTCACTCTGAAGTAAATCCCAGTTTAAATACCAAAGGAGCTTCCAGTGCATGTTTACTGCTCTGTCCACGTGAACATGATCAACCTGCATACAGACTCTGACTGATCAGAGAGAGGGGGCGGGGCTGATGATCAACCTGCATACAGACTCTGACTGATCAGAGAGAGGGGGTGGGGCTGATGCTCAAGCTGCATCCAGACTCTGACTGATCAGAGAGAGGGGGCGGGGCTGACTCTCAAGCTGCATCCAGACTCTGACTGATCAGAGAGAGGGGGCGGGGCTGACGTTCAAGCTGCATACAGACTCTGACTGATCAGAGAGAGGGGGCGGGGCTGATGCTCAACCTGCACCAGATATTGGGTTATAAATGAGGGGAGGGGTTGTTTGCTCTTTCTTTGCTCACACAGTGTTCAAATTTCAGAATTAAAGTCCTGAGCAGAATACTGATACCTACAACACACACACAACAAATAACGGACATTTTATTATTAGATATTAGATAATATTAGATATTTATTTAGATCACTGTCCAGAATTTCAGGAGATTAATTAATATAAATATCCTTGAGAATGTAATCATTACAAATCACTCTTCAAAATAATTGCACAAAAGCTCTGGATGATCAATCCAACAGGATCCAACCGGATTCTGTTTGAGATGTAAAGTGTTTTGAGTCATTGGTCAAATTCATACAAATATTTAATATTTACATCTCAAATGAAGAACATTGCATCAGTGTTGAGGAACTTACGGACTGCGCAATGACTTGCATTTGCAGGACTGCTAATGCCTCAAGACTTGCCTACAGTACAGACTCCACCAAATTGCTGGAGATCAGTCTGGCAAGCGCACACACACACACACACACACACACACACACACACACACACACACACACACACACACACACATTTACCTGTGCTTCTGCTAACCACTGGCAGATAATGCAGGTATATGTCACGGTACACTGTCAGCAGACAGGCAGTCACCAGTAAACCCCAGTAAACAAACCCCAGCTGGTCCAAGCGGGATCTGTCTTTAAACAGTTCCAGGAACTCAGAACCAATTTAGCAGCAATGCAAAAGAAAACACAGTCAGGATCAATCCTCAGCTTGTAAAACTGTGCAGGACGTTTAATAGTTCAGCAGCTCCTAACAAAGCTGTCCAAGGAGAAGAAGAATTTATGGATCTATCAGCAGAATCTTTTAATCAAGACACTGCGACTGTCTTTGCGTTTGTACGATTAAAGCATAATAAACAGATCACACTTTCTCCCGGGGCGTGTGATACTTGTGCCCAGGCTAAAGTTGAATCCAGCTTTTAATGACAGCTTTGATAAGAACTTCCAGCATGACGAGAGGATGCTGACTGAACATAACTGCTTGGCAGATGTTGTTAATGTTTGCTATCAGGGGAATCAGAATGATTGTATCCTGCTTTTGTTGGAGTAACTGTCTCTGAGGTGTTGGATGATCACCACACCACCTAAACCCCTAACTGCCCAAATCACCACCCAAAAAACATCTGGTCAATGGTGGCTTAATGATAACAGGGGGTATTACATTTTACATCAAAAGCTGCTCTACACTGTTACTACACACCTATGTGGCGCCAGTGAGTGGAAGCACAAGGTAGGGGGTTTTAAAAATGTGGTCAGTGGGCAGAACTGTAAGGAACAATCTTTGTGAAATCTCTGCCCTGCTAGAGCTACCCTGGCCAACCATAAGTGCTGTTAAAGTTATTTGAGCAATGGGATTAAAGAACAATTTTTCAAACAAATTGGCTAAAACCCTTCTTTAAACCTTCACACATTTTATTAAGTTTATGGAACCAAAAATGGTTCTTCTATGGCATTGCTTAAAGGACCTTTAAGAGTACATAGTGAAATGAAAGCATGTAGGGGCAACAAGAGCTCAAGTCACAAAGCTCAAAGATCACAAAGATCAAGACAAACTAAGAACAAGGCCACGGACTACTGTGAAAACGTGTTCTCCAGAGTGATCAATCAACCTTCACTGTCAGTCTGATGGATCCATTAGGGTTTGGCAGATGCCAGGAGAAGGTTGACTGTAAAGCGTGAGTAGTAAAGTTTGCTAGAGGGGGAATAATGGCCTGGAGCAGTTTTTCATTGTTTGGTCTCAACCTTTAGATCAACTGAAGGATGATATTACAGCTAGAACTCGCAAAAAGACATTTGAGATCATTATACACATTTGTGGCAGAATTTTGAGGATGGCCCTGTCCTGCTCCAGCATGACCATTCTCCTGTGCAAAGCGAGGTCCATAAAGTCATGAATTGACATGTCTGGTGAGGAGGAACTCTGGTGACCTGCACAGGCTGAATAGCTTTGGGATGAACTGGAATGTCGACTACGTGTCATGAGACCTTGTTCAACGTCACTGCTTCACCTTACAGATTGCCTGAAGCAATAAACCCAAAAAAGAAGAGTGAAAGCTGATGAAGGTGGAACTGGGTTGGGGGCCATTCCCATGGTTCTGGAATGGGATCTTTAGGAAAGTCATGTTGGTGTACGTGGACAGGGCACTAGTCCATCACAGGAAAAGGTCAGCGGTGGTGAGAACAACCTGTAGGTCCTGTGATGACATTTTTAGGACTGCTGGAGACTTTACTTTATCCTGCCATCTGCTCTTGGGCTGAACTTGCTAAGACCGCATGACCTATAACATGGACGCAAAAAGGAAACCCCTGTCTGCCCTTAATGAAACAACTAGAGCCAATGAACTGAATGACTTTTATATGCGGTTTGACACAGAAAATGTTAAGGAATGCACTGCAGTACTGGAGAAAGTAATCTGTGACTTAGATATGGACAGAGTTACAACTGAATTACAAGCGGTCATTAAAATTTTTAAACCTATACAGACCAACGAACCACAGGCCCAGATTGTATGACTGCATTCTTGTTGAAAACCTTTGCTGAAGAGCTCTCACCTGCATGGCACAAATTATTCCAGCCCTTTATAGATCCTCACACTGTGACAGTACTCTGGAATAAATCTGTAATTACCCCGGTTCCTAACAGTCAGCCCTCAGGAGAATAATGATTATAGAGCCGTGACACTCACCTCAAATGTTTTTAAAAGCTTGAGAAGCTTAGAATACAAGTGGAACCGCTGGTTGATCAATTTCAGTTTGCTTATATATAAAATCGAAGCACAAGTGATGCCATAGCAACATTAATGCATCTCACCCTTAATGATATTGAATGAACTGCATATGCTCGAATACTGTTCATTGACTTTAGTTCAGCCTTTAACTTAATACAGCCACATCTGATCCTTAGTAAGATAGTCCATGCAGACGTAAATCCATCCTTAATGAAGTGGTTTATTCTTTCCTGTCTAATAGGGCACAAGTGAAGTGTAACTCTGCTCTGTCTGATATAAGAGTCTGTAGTACTGTAGTACTGGTGTCCCCCAGGGGAGCATCAGTTCACCTTTCCTGTTCACTTTCTACACTAATGATTGTGTTAGTACGGAGGCAAACCAGCACCTGATCAAATTTGTTTGTTAACAAAAACCTCTGATCCAAATACTGATCGAATAGCTGTAGAACATCTCGTGGCCTGGTGTGAGGTACACAAACTGCAGATCAACACAAGTAAGACTGTGGGAATGCTGGTGGACCCTCGAACAGTCAGAAATTCTGACCCGGTGTCTATTCATGGTCAAACCATTGAGCAGGTAAGTTCATTTAAATATCTTGGAGTTCACATAGACGGTGATCTAAGTTGGAAAACACAGGTGACCAGGGTGTGCACTAGGACCTATCAGCACCTTCACTTTCTGCACTTTCTGACTCAGATTATTTGGTGTCTGTAAAAACATCATGCTAATATTCTACAGAGCAGCTGTTGAATCAGTTTAAGATATGACATTACAAGCTGGTTTGGTTATTTAACAGTTAAAGACACAATTAAATAGCCCAGCTGGGAGAATTATGGGCATTTCTGCCCCTCTCGGCCCGCAGGAGCTGTGACAGCAGGCTGTAATTAGGCAGGTTAGGAATATTGTATCCAATAGTACACATGTGCTCTATCAGGAGTAGCAGCTCATGAACTCAGGCAGGAGATACAGGGTTCCTTTGTACCACTGTCACTTAAGATCCTGAATAATAATGACGTCTGACTGTAGTACGGTTGTATTGGTGGCTGTGGGGTCGGAAAACACTATAAAACGTACTGCACTTTAAATCTTTAATGTATTGTAATGATATTGTTTCTGGACACATGATGTTTGGTATGTTTGTCCTCACTCCAAGCAAAAGTTCTCCTCTGGGAGACAAATAAAGACATTTGTAGGGGGTTTAGAGGACAGCGGAACGACTGATTTCATATTGTTTTGAGATCTTTTTAAATCCCTTCCCAGACTCATTTAAGTACAAGCTCTTTTCTGAATTTGGTCCAAGCCATGGTGATCTCACTCACTTCAACAATCAAGAGCAAACCCAACTAATGTCTGAGGTTTATATAAGACAGCCTCCTCCAAAGTCCTCTTAACGATGGCTCAAACATACTCAGTGGAAGCTAATTTTAGACATTCTTAAGTCGTGATAAATGTTTAGGTGTTTGAACTTATTCACCAGAAAACTGATGTTTTAAAGGCATTTCTTTAATGATATGCGTTTCGTTATATATCACATCCACCCTTAAATGTTTGTTTGTAATACACAGTATGACGACAGCATCCATCAACACCCTCAATTTAATCTGTGTTTGGTCCAGGGCATATGACCGGTTCAGTGCACTGCAAGTTAACTTTAGATGATGAGGGTGAAGACAGAGACACAGGCACGAAACCCCTTTTTCAGGACAGTCTGTCTGATTCTCGCGAAAAGAAACAGTTGTGTCTAAACATGTTTGCGGGATGAACGAGGAGCTTTTGGTTGATAAAATATTTCTCTCACAGTCTTCCAGGAGCAGACATGCGCACCTACATACAAGCAAGGGCAGACACACATTACTTGGCCTACAGGCATCAGTCTACGTTTTCAATACACACAACAGTACAAATGAAGGGTGTTCTGTATCAGTGAAAACAAACTGCTTAAGAAACAACAGCATTTTCTAGTCTCGCAAAGATGTAAACAGAGACACAACATTCCAGGAGACACAAAAAGCATAAAAGGTTTGCTTGGGGCATTTGTGTATAAGTTACAAAAAACATGTTTCTTCATATTTTCTTCTACAGCATAATTACAGCATCTAATTCAGCACAAAACCACAGTCATGAGAAAGACTGCTGACCTGACAATCAAAATCCAGAAAGCGATCATCGACCCTCTCCACAAATAGAGTCCACCACCGTAGGTCATTACTGGCTGTGTCCAGAGCACCATATCAAAGCATATTAATGGAAAGTTGACTGGAAAGAGAAAACGTGGTGAGGAAAAGTGCACAAGCCACAGGGACGACCACAGCCTCGAGAGGATTGTCAAGAAAAGTCGATTCAAGAATTTCGACTGAGGCTTGTGTCAATGCATCAAGAGCCATGACACACAAACGTCTCCCGGAAAGGGGATCAGACTACAATATTCCTTATATCAAGGCCCTCCTGATCTGGGCCAAGGACAATAAGAACTGGACTATTGGTCACAACCCCAAAGTCCTCTTTTCAGATGAAATTAAATTCATGAATTAAATTCATTTGGAAATCAAAGAGTCCTAGGGTCTAAATTCCAGTCTGGAGGAAGAGCGGTGTCTGAAGTCCAGGGTGAAGTGTCCTCACCTGTGACGGTTTAGGGAGCCATGTCATCAGCTGATGTTGGTCCACTGTGTTTATCAAGTCCAGAATAACTGCAGCTTGAACACTTCATACTTCCATCTGCTGATGAACTTTACGGAGATGCCGATTTCCTTTTCCAGCAGGACTAAACACCTGCTCACCATGCTAACACGTATATCAGTTAATTTGCTGATTTTACCGTCCTCGATCGGCCAACCAACCCAGACCTGAAGTGCAGTGAAGTCGTAGTTCTACTTTCAGTTAACTTACTTTTATTGTGCATCTTGTTTCCACTGATCATCCTTCAGATGTTTCTACAGCTTGATTGGACACCTGTGGTAAATTCAGTTGAAACACCTGTTTATATAAGGTCCAATAGTAGACAGTACAGGTCCGAGACAAACCAAGACATGAAGTCTAAGGAACTGACAATCCTGAAGTCAAGCAGAAAGTGGACTGCATGGCATTTAACAGTCTTAACACCACCAGATAAACAGTCATTCAGGTTGATTACATAACAATACAGCTCACTATTACTAGAGCACTAGAGCAACCTGGCCTTCAGTAACATCTCAGAAAGCCCCCCAATACCACGACCACCCCCCAAAGCAGTGACAGGTAGGCTGTGCACTCATGTTTGCCATCATGTATGTAAATGTGACTCAACAAACAAATTTTTCCACATTTTCAATCAACTGACGTGGCTAAAGCGCATATTCTCATATGAGAATAAAGACTTTATTCGTCAATAAGATGCATGAAGATGTTCCTCAGGATGCAGGAAAGGTTTTCTTCTGATGACTCTTCCATGAAGGTCATATTAGTGCAGGAGTCGCTGCACGGTAGAACAGTGTACTGGTGCTGCACCAATTACACAGTATTACACACAGAGGAAATCATTAACTGAAACGCTTAGCAATCCTATGCTAGCAGGCATCAGTTATCCTAATGTTCAGCAGCTGCTTAGAGGGGCCCACGGCTGCTGATTGTTGGAACACAGTGTGAGGAGTCAGAGATTTTCTGTAAAGGTAGTTTAGGTTAACTCAATAATTGTTTACAAGGGTGTCTGATTTTTTAAAAATCACAAATCCTCTGGAAATCACTGAGCACTTTTCACACATAAGCAGGTATTTGTGCATTTTCACTTTTAACTGTTGGGGTGAATGTTGGGGTGCTCAATGTACTGTACAAGGATGAGTGTTAAACATGTCCATACACAGAACAGCAGCACATCTTTAAGATATTGTCCTGTTACTACATGCAGTTGATGCCATTGATGTTGTACGGCTGATTTAATATGGTGAAGGGTTATGTTATGTTACTGCATGTGCTGACCTGAATGTCAACGTGTTCTCCTATTGTACCAAGGAGTTGTTGGAATGGAATAAAACTTCATGCACCGATCATCCACAACATTATGACCACCATTTTATCAGCTCCACTGACCATACGAAGAAGACCTCTCAGGACCATCACAGAGCAGCTATTATGTGGGTGGTAGGACGTTCTCAGCACTGCAGTCACAATGACATGGTGGTGGTGTGTTAAGAGTGTGTTGCGCTGGTACAAGTGTTTAAACCCCTCAGTGTCACTGCTGGACTGAGGGCAGTCCACCAACCAGAAACGTCCTGTGGGCAGTGTCCTGTGAGGACAGATGAAGGATGTGATGATGACCAACACAAACTGTGCAGAAACAGATGAGCTTCTGTCTCTGACTTTACATCTACAAGGTGGAGACACTCGGTAGGAGCGTCTCATAGAGTGGACACTTCTTCCTGAAATCGGTGGCCTGTTGTTTGCTTCATGTGGTTTCTGGTTCAGTCTCTGGGACAGCCCGGTGCTGTGTGTGGGGTGCACGGGGTCATTTTGTCATGTTACAGCTTCAACATGTTGCCTGCATGGCTGAAAACCTTCTCAGAGGAGAATGGCTCCTTGTTTGCTGATGTCATGACTCCAGAAAGTGCAAGTGATTCGTCACTTGAATCCAAGGAAAATGTGGAAAAGCAGTAAGTGGACGGATCTATGTTCTGCACTTCTGCAGAAATGTGACATTCAGCGAATTGACTCGTGGTTGAAATTCTTCTGTTCGCAAGCAATGCAGCTGTAACGACCCCCTCCCCAAAACAAGCCCAAAATCGGCCCTGGGTGTGGACCTATGTATCCGGGAACGTGTGAAAACGTGTGAAAACACCCTAAGTAAAGCTGAAACTGAGATACGTTTATGATGCCAGAAAATGTGGTCTTTATTTTTATTCAGCACAGTTTTCACTGCGTTATTGTGTAAATAGACACTAACCTAGTACTCCACACTGCATGAAGCCATTAAGACGACATGGATTCAGTGCTCGATGAGGTGCTTTATGGGTGGTATTTGGTTTGCTTTCACACTTTCACTGTGTAAGCAAACCATGAGTCGAAAATCACAAAAGGATTCAGTGTCTAGACGGAGACAGTTTAATGGATATTTGTGGTACAAAACAAATCTTTGGTGTCCATAAAACAGCAGATGAACAGATCTACAGAAACATCTCACTCAGCTCTTTGATCTTTGATCAAAGCTAAAGTCAAGGTTTACAGTACAGTAGAACACAGCAGTGCTTTCTGTTAAATGGGGTGAACTGGAAACACAGACATACATGCACATAGAAACTGGTGCAAACACTGAACACACTCTTAGTGTGTGCAACTGTTCAGAGCCTGTCGGCGGGCTGATCAGTGCTGACCCAGGGGCAGGGATGGTCAGACGTGTCTTCAGAAACACAAAATTAGAACTCCATTGACTCCTGGAGACATTGGGGCGGTGCTTTAAGGAGAGCACCTCCACGATAAGGGTTATGGAAGGAGGAGTGAACAAAGGGAAAGAAGATAAGTGTCTCTTTGATCTTTGCCCTTAAGGCACTTCAGAGGAGGAGGCCACCACACCTAGAATCAAAGCTTCTAGTCCAGGTAAAAGACCCACTCTCATCCTTTGAGCTTGGTTCTCACTCTGGTTCCCCAACCAAAGTTCTAAGCTCCTACCTGGAGTGATGTGATGCCCTTCCCTTCCTCAACTTAAGCTGAACAGGTCTTACTGGTCTGAGTCTTTAGCCTGTCTCGTTTTCTCATCACGTCTTCAGCCAGACTGAAAGGAAGGGCAAGTGCAGAAGTATCAGCAGAACAACTGGTCAGTACAATACTCCGAAACAAGGCTCTACTCTGCAGGGCAGAAGTGGCGTCTCACTACATCACCTGTCTGTAAGGTTCTCTCAGTGAGACAAGCAGATATGGCTGTGTTTTAGTTTGTTTTCAGATCACGCGGTGGTGCCAGCTGTAGCGGGTGGGGGAGTGTGCTGGATGCCATGTCTGGAAAGCAGATCCTGGAGATGGGATACAGTCTGCTGCAGCTCCTTACGCTCCTGCTGGAGGGAACTGACCTCCAGACGCAGCTCTGCCTCGATGGTGGCCAAACCCTCCACGCGCGACTCTAGATAGCGGATCCTGGCGTGGGCCACCTGGGAGAGGACAGAGAGAGATATGAGAGAGAGACTGAGAGGGGTACACATACAGAAAAATAATTCTAAATTAAAACTGCATCCAAATGTGCTCAGTTGTACTGTTGTTCCCTCCCTTGTGTCATGTGACTCAGTTGAAAGGTTCCAGGTGTAAATGGGGATTAGAGCTCTTAAATTTGGTGCTTTGAGTACCAAGGTTTCCAAGGTCACACAGTAGTTTCATAGGACAGGTTCCACACAGAACAGGCCTCGCCAGAGTCGTCGTTGAATCCACAAGTTCGGCGCCATATCCAGAGGTCGGCTTCAAAAAAGAGACGGGTGCTGCCAGCATTGCTGCAGAGGTTGAAGAACTGTCAGTGCTCCGACCACGTGCTACACATTGCATCAACTCGGTGTGCATGGCTGTTGTACCAGAAGGAAGCCTCTTCTGAAGCTGATGCGCAAAAAAGCCTTCGAACAGTTTGCCAAAGACGAGCAGTCCATGGATTCGAATGTTGTTCTGAACGGCTCTGCAGGTGTAGCTTAAGCTGGTATTTTGATCAGATAATCACTGCAGATATGAGCACCATCTCTGTGGCTGCTCCACGTGACACTGTCCACACAGCTGTAGTGGTTCAGAAAACAGAACTTTAATTCTGCAGTTTACTTTCTTACTCCCGTCTTAGACTGGTCCATCCAATCAGCGGAGAGAACATTCTCATGTGGTTTGTTCTGATGCATTTTGGTGCCCTTGGATTTTTTCCAGTGTGAAATCAAGCCAATCCACTCAGGAAAACGCTCCAAGTTCTGAAAATCGTTAACAGATACAAATCAAAGCAACACACTACAGGTGTGAAAATACCCTGAGATTTAATGGGTGCAGTTACGTGAGAGCGTGATGATGAATAGACTAATGCAGGATAAACAGAATTAAAACTGTTGCTTTTAGGATTTTGGCATCACTTAACACAATGTTGAATGTCTTCCACGGGGAAATTTTTGGTCTCACCACTTTACGCCCATCTCTGAAGAACTGAAGTAGAACATAAATCATTTCCAGTTATTACTGAAGCTGACAGAGCAGGATGTGTTGCCACAACAGACCTTCGCTGGCAGATCATTAGTATCACTAATGTTGAAGTAAGAGAAACAATAAACGCTTGGTCTGAAAACAGTCCACCAACCAGACTAACGTGTATTATTTAAGGAGATTGGCTGGATCAGACAGCTTGTTCAGATCAGCCTGCGAGTTACGCAAGTTAGGAAACTGCAATGTTTGGCCCGAAACCATTTCAGGAAAAGTGTGCCAAACTGGCTTCCACTCTCCTCCTGATGATATCATCTTGTAAGCATGCTGCCACGTGTGTGGCAGGTGCAAGGGTACCTGCACTTCCTCCAGCAGGTCAAGGTTCTGCTGTCGGAGGCTTCCATTGGTCTTCTCTAGCTGTGCGGCACGCTGCGATTGGCTGAGAGTGGAAGGCCCATCTAGTAGCTCGTCCTGAAGCACATGGTACTCCACCTCGTAGGCCTGCAGCTGCTTACTGATGTCCATCTCGAAGACCTACACACACACACACACACACACACACACACACACACACACACACACTTAGAACAGTGTATTTATGTATTCTATAGACCAACAGCTTCACGTCAGTGATGCGAGATGAGTGGAGACTGAAAGTGTTAAAATAATAATAAACACTGAGGTCAGGTGAGCTGTAGTGACACTTCACAGCTTATATAACGGTGTGATGTGTGTGACTGACATATCTGTTTTTCTGCGGTGGTTAAAAAGGAGCACTCACCCTTTCAACCACCCTCTAGTTCCCGCCCTGAACACAATTTACAGCAGACAGCTCTTAACTGAAATACTCCAGCAGGAGTTCAGTGTCCGTTTGTATTTACAAGTTTTGAAGCAGATAAATATTAATAAAATTAAACCCACATTTTCTCCTTAATGAAGAGTAATGAACAGAGCTGTGATATCCAGACTGATCAGATAACTGAATTAACTTAGACACTGTAATATAATAAATATCCAGAATAGAATTTAATATTAATATTAGTATTTAACATCCATGAAGATGTTATAATACAATTCTATAATCTGATACATTCAGATTAAGATACAGTTTGAGGATACATTCAGATTAATGCCTAGAATTATGATATTAAAAAGTTAATAATCAGAACAGGTTTATAACAGAATTAAATACAGATATTACATTTTATTACAGTTTCATCCTTAAAATGAACTAAACTTTTAATCATTTGTTTACAACTTCATTCTGAGCAATACTGTCTGAATGCAACTGGGATTAAAGAATATTTTATATAAAGATAAATATGCAGAATTATGTTATAATGACTTTGATTCTAAATAGTTTACTGGTGATCAAATGTTTACTATAAACAAATAAATAAACACCAGGGTGAGAGGGAGGGTGAGAGGGAGGGAGGGAGGGAGAGTGGGTGAGAGGGAGGGAGGGAAGGAGAGTGGGAGGAGAGAGAGAGTGAAAACAATAGAGAATGAGTGGCATGTTTGGCCAATAAAGGAGAAAAGGTTGTAAACCTGAGAAAGCCAATGAGCAGCAGTGCAGAAACGCACATGGGAACAAACATGGAGACTGTAAAAAAACACACACATGCACACGCAAATATGACACCAGCTTTTGATTGCACTCAGCCTACAGCTAAGGAGTGAAACCACAATCAATCAACAACCTAAAACCTGTGTGTGTGTGTGTGTGTGTGTGTGTGTGTGTGTGTGTGTGTGAGAGACAGTTTAAAAAAATAACAATATTTGCATTTGTTGGGAGTAACTGTTTCAACTGTCTAGGGTCTACTAGATTTTGGAACATTGCTGTTTAAGATTTGATTGTATTCAGTGACCAGAACACAGTTCCACTGCTCCACAGCTCAATGCTGGGGGGGCTTTATACCCCTCGAGCCCATGTCTGGCATTAAGCCTTTAGCCAATAGGCTTGTGTTTATTTGCTCCAGAGAGTCCTATTCTACTGGCAATGATTCTCCACAGGAACTAGGTCAGCTGTGTGTGTGTGCATTTGCACATCTGTGTCAGCAAGTAAAAAGTAGTTGAATCCATTCATGAGAAGGGCTGTCCACAATCAGTTATGTGGAGTGAAGCTTCTCACAGAGAAAAGCACTGCAAACAGAAAAACCACCACCGCTGGGCTGTGGAGCAGTGGAAGGCGGTCTCCTCGAGTACGAGAACTTAAATACGGATCCTTCACCACCAATACCTGACGTCTTGTGGATGAATGCAAGCGATTCCTCACAGCAATAAGCAATCGAAATCTAGTGGAACGCTGAAGGGTTTAGGCAGCTACGGCAGTACTACACCATGAACTGACGACTGTGGCTCAGCCAATCAGATTCCAGAACTAGAACTACTCAGACGTCTACCTTTAAGAAGACGTTGGACCCTGACGAGTACACCAACACAAGTACCTGGTTAATGGTTTTCTCCATCTGTACCAGACCCAGGTTGGGCAGAGTGGTTTTGATGAAGTCCACTATAGACTCCAGATTGTCGTGCTGCAGAATGAGCGGCTTGTGGCTCCCCAGAAGACTCAGCGCCACTTTGAAGATGACCTCAGACCCCTGCAGGAACAGCATGTCTGCAATATATACAAAATAAAAGTCTGTTTACAGTCATTTACGGCGTTATAAGTACAGCTCATTACATTTAAACTGAACTGAATTAAGGAGATATTTGCACAACAGACGAACATTCTGGAAAGATCTTTTTCCTCCCTTTGGTCTCTTTATATGAACCGTAAACACGCGCACACCGAACAGGCATCTGTTATCAGACTCCTTCACGTTCACAGTGCAGCTGGTCTGAGGAACCCTCAAGATCAATAACAGACCGAAATTGATTCTTCCTGGACGCTGCAGGTGAGGAGAGGAAGTGTGTTCGTATTTCCTCTAATCTAAAAGGTAAACCCAGGTGAAAAGATAAAATAATAAGTCAGTTCCTTACCCTAGAAGTGAGAGGTGTGTTCAACATTGCACTCATAACTGTCTCTCAAACAACGTCACGGGTTTGTGATTAAACACAACAGTAATAGCGCCAGTCGACAGGCATGACTGACGAAGCATTAACGCTCAATTTGCTCCCGCACGTCCAGAACAAGCAGGCGAGGAAGAGAGATGGAGATGGTGATGTGAAATTTCTCAGGAGGGATAAAGCTGATCCACGCTCTGAAACATCCATGTTCATTCAATTACAATCCAACCGACGTGAAACCGATCAATTACGATCCAACCGACGTGAAACCGATCAATTACAATCCAACTGATGTGCTTTGGAACCAATGCTGATTTTAAGGAGCCGGAAAAGTCAGAAGGCAGACACTGTAATAATGTAAATTTCAGCAGCGCTTAACCGACGAACCCGACTGTAATTTCACAACTGTCATAACGGTTCTCTTTGGAAATATCCACTGAAAGGTGCTTTAGGGCAGGATTTCTCACCTCACGATCCACATGAAAACAGAACTCACTGATTCTGCCTTTTACTTCTCAGTGCACTACGACCTGGACTTACTACGTCCTGATTAATGAGTCCTCATGAAAACATCTGTCCAAAATGTGCCTTACAAAAACAAATACACGTATAGTTGCAAAATATGGGCTGTTAATGTCGGACCCCAATGTCGACAATCCATCTACCTTTTTGTCATTTTCTGAGGAACAGCCTTTCCACTCCGCCGATTAAGATCTTTGGTTTGTCTGTTTCAGGCACCGCGGCTGCATTGTCTCAAACTGACAACGGTTCACTTGAAAACCTGAAACCTCGGCCTCCCCCTGACGACAGGCCTCTGGACCCCTAATGATCTAACAGACCTATCAGAGGCATTTTTACAGTAAACTAGATTTGGATTCAAATTATTTAATAAATCTGAAAATGAGTTTTCATTCTCAGCCGTCTAATAATAATGTCATACTGTAGCAAAGCAGGTTCAAATGCCAGATCACGCTGCTTGCCATCAGCAGCTCGAGTCCGAGAGAGCAAAGCTGATGCTCTCTGGGTGGGCAGATGGCGCTCTGGTCAGCACAGGGGTCTGTAAGACATTGATATTTTCTTACTACAATCATGTTTCTCTTGTTCTAATGTGACAGTCTCCTCCAAGATTTTGTAAACAGTGTTCTTTCGGGGAGCTGCAGCTTTCTCCATGCAACCCTGCCATGCTCACCATAGTTCAGCGTTCTCCTGATGATGGACTCATGAACATGAAGATTAGCCAATGCGAGAAAAGCCTTTAGATGCTCACAAGTTAGCTTGTGACCTCGCAGACCATTACACACCTTGCTGTTGGTGTGATCGTTTGTTGGTGGAGCATTTCTGAGGAAGGTAATAAGGCTCGTGAATTTCCTCCATTAGTACACGATCAGAGTCAAATCTCTTCAGAGATGGTTTTATAAGCTTTTCCAGCCTGATGAACAATTTATAGTAGGTCCTTGTTTCTCACTCCATCAACCAGAGTAATCAATGACGTAAAGCAGCAGCAGACATAAATAGCCTGTTTTTGGCTTTGCTGTGCGTGGACGTGTCAAAGGATCCACATCTATTCAGTGGAAAAAATGTTTTTCATTTTCGGAATAATCTGCGATATAATCTGTCACCCAACGTGCCAACCTGGATCAGGAAATCAGACACATTATATGCACGATTGTTTAAAGTTAAACCTTCGATCTAACAAATGTGTCCTATTTCAACACTAATAACCTGTTAACCCCGTAATTTACACCATGCAAACAAATTCCTGGTAAGGCCTGGAACATCAGTGCACGTACACATTCCACACGACAGCCACAGTTATGATGCCGTTCCACTACAAAGACTGCTGTGTACCGTACAGCAATTCAGATCTGAATCACTACGTCTGTAAGAAACGAACCTCCCACTGAAAGCTGTTCACCTCTAACCAGTGATGAAGGATGTCCTCTTTAAGTCAAGCTGGCTGCAACAGACTGTGCCTGCAGGTCCTGTATCCACTGTAACTGTAGTTTAAACCTTATTTATAAACGGAAACAAAAGGAATCCGTTGTGAATTCGGCACAACACCTGGAAAGGCAACTCGCCACGCTGAAAAATTCAGACACTAGACGCACTCCCCTCTACATAGCAATCGATGTGAAGTACAGGACGGCGCAGCCCGTGTAGTTTATGATGACAGCAAACAGACCTCTCTAAACTGCAGCGCAAGGCCAGAGCTAATCCAACCAAATGTGCACAATGTTACGCAAACACAGACCTCGGTTTGTACCTTGGTCCAGACTTTTAGGTGTAAAAATTCCGGGAACTGTGTTAACTTACGTAGAAGGAGTATAACCTTTAACACAAAGCTATTAGTAAGATGTTTCTGCGTGTGTGTGTAAATGTGTGTACCAAAGACTCTGGCCACAAAACCCAGAGGGAAGTGTGAGGCGAAGGCAGTGAGGAACCATGGAGCAGCGTAGAGGCTCGGCCCGATCTCATACTGCTCCAGGTGAGTGTACAACTCCCTGTGGTAGTCGTGTAATAGACGAGACAACTGATACATCTGGATCTGAGAGAGAGAGAGAGAGAGAGAGAGAGAGAGAGAATGGTCATGTGTATGGTCACATCACACTCATTGGTACTTCAGGGACCTAAACGTTGGTCTCTGATGGGCAATAAACCGTAGCAGTGCACGTCTACCTGCAGAATGATCATATCGGGTCGGTACTGTTTCCGCAGGCCCATATCGTACATGAGGAACTTCAGCATGCTGAATGCGTCCTCCTCACTCATGTGGAGCAGTAGAACTCCAGCCACAAAGCTCAGCCCCTGACAGTAGCCCACCTCCGGGTCCAACAGAGAGTAGGCCTTCAGCAGGTTGTACAGAGAGAGCTGACCTGCACCCAACTGAGCGCTGAAGTACGGGTGTGTGGGGAAAGTGCGGCCTGCGAGAGAGAAAGAGAGAGAGATTAAAGTCTAGACAGTTTGGTCTCTGTTAGGAACTTTGAGTGGGGAAGCTATTACACCTCAAACAGTGTAAGCTAAAGAATATAAGATCTTTAAAGCAGTGGCATCAGAGCTTTGGAATGTGTCCCTGCAGGGACGTCAGGCATTACTAGTAATGTACTTTCCTTTAAATAGGCTAGTTTGCTCTGCAAATCTAGGTTACTGGGGTAAACGTCTATAGGCTGAAAATAAGACCTGTTTGTAGAACCTGCACTTTCAGGAGAGCATCTCAGACTGCTTCTGGTCATTCGGGTCACTCAATCTGCAGAAGCACGGAGCCTTATCGTAGTTGTGGATGACCAGTTATTGTTCTCGGCTCATGTTGCAAACATGACTCGGTCGTGCAGATTTCTCCTTCACAACATCAGGAGAATTCCACCCTTTCTGTCTAGAGAGGAGCTCAGGTTCTCATTCAGTCATTTCAAGACTAGAACTAGAACTTGCTTCTAGCTGGCCTTCCTATGTGGACCATCAGATTGCAACTCATCCAAAATGCAGCAATGAGGCTCGTCTTCAATGTTCCCAAGTTCAGTCATGTGACTCCTCTGCTGCGTTCCCTTCATTGGCTCCCTGTAGCTGAACATCAGATTTGAACCTTGATGGTGGCCTACAAAACCAAAACTGGATCAGCTCCTCTGTACATGATGACAATGGTCAAAAGTTGAGCTGCACCAAGAGCCCTTCAAGCACCAAGTACAGCTCAACTTGACCCACCGTCCCTCGAATCGCAGGGAAGACAAGCATCCAGACTCTTCTCTGTTCTGGCACCGAAGTGGTGGAATGAACTTCACTCGAGGGACTGAACAGTTGAGTCGCACGCTGTGTTCAAACGCAGACTGAAGATCCATTTATCTACTTAAAGGTTTAATAGTTCTGAACCGTGTAGGCATGGACTCCACAAGAGCTCTGAAGGTGTTCCGTGGTATTTGGAAACCAGACATGAGCAGCAGATGCTTTAAAAATTGAACTTTGATAGGTGGACCTCAATTGGCTCCCCATGACCCTGTCACCGGTTCACTGTTCCTTCTGGTAGGTATCGACCACTGCAAATTGAGAACACAAGACCTGCCTGATGTTGATCCAGTAATCTAGGACATCACAGTTTGGATTTTGTCAAAATGCCTGATTCTTGTCCATTTTCCCTTTTTCCTTCTATTATCACATCAAATTCAAGAACTGACTGTTCACTTCCTGACTAATATATCTCCCCCATGACATGGTTCACGTCACCTGTCAGTCATGCTAATGTAGCATCTGATGGCTGTGTACGCTGGTACTTCTAAAGTTACTTTTTGGAGATACAAAGTTTTGTTCCAGCAGCAACAATACTGATTAAATTTGGCTCCTGAAAGTATTTGCCTTCCTAGAAAACCTACAGCTTTCAATACATTCTTCGTCTCCCTCCCCCGTAACGACATAATTACGGCACTGCATCACGGGCCGAAGGCAGACAGTGTCATCCTTCAGTAAGGCTCAGAGGGGCCAGGTGTGTACGTGTATATGTTACCATTCACTCAGGAATGCGAGTATGAGGCTTTGTTAGGTGTCTGTATGTGTATAATACTGGCTTTCGTCCATAAGAAAACCTGCATCTACGCTTTGTCTGTCCATCTCTTAATCTGTCCATCATCTCCATTTCACCCCCACTCACTCCTCCTGGGGATCATTGTGGTTTGTTTGCTTCATAACAGCGTGATGACTTCAGCGTGAAGAACGGAGGAGGTGGACACACCCATGTAGAGACAGCAGTAATAACCTAGTTTCTGAAGGTGTGTCTGTGTGTACATATAGAGAGGCATAAACCAGAACTTCAAATGAGCCATAACATTAAAACCACTCTTAGGAGAAGTGAAGAACATTGATACTTCAGCCACTGATCAGTGTCCTCATTTAAAACGTCTCTGCTTTTGCTCCACAAACACGGTCATCCTGCCAGCATCCCAAAAGAGATGTTATCTTGTCCTGTGTGCTATTTCATCAACCCCAAGACGACAGGACGACGCTGTTTGGAGCTCTGAATGTATCACTGATATGCATCACTGATAATGCACAGGTTTGATGAGTATTGTCATGTGATTTATAGACTTTTAAGAGAATAATCATGAGGGTAAGAATAGACGTAGCTGTTCCTAAGAGGCATCTGTTTAACGGTAAAGATATGCTGCAGTCACTGTCTGTGTTCGTGCTGACGTACGTTAAAATGCAAAAAAACACGTTTGAGTCATTGGTGGGAAATAAGCAGTATATACTGGAGTCTATCCTTCAAACGAGGCAGAACTAATTTCAGTTCCACCTTAAATGGTGCTGCTGATCATGCACATTCTAGTGCCAGAATGAAGCTGCTGCATCATTTAAGGTGGAACCTTAAACCTCCGTAAGTGAGAAGGTGTGCACATAATCCTCACCCAGGTCTATGAGGATAGCATGCTGTTGGGAGGTGAGTTGCTTCAGTAGCTCTTTGTAAGGTGTGTCGTTGTTGGGGGGTTTACTGGTGGGCACTTGTTGCCGGAGTAGATATTGCTCAGAAAGAAACTTCCAGATTTCACCTCTGTGCTGCCGAGGAACACCTGAGAGAGTGAGAGCGAGAGAGAGAGCGAGAGAGAGAGAGAGAGACAGAGAGAGAGAGAGAGAGAGAGATATGAGCATTTCTAATCTAAGCTATAGTATTAATAAGTGGTTACTATGTTGTTGTTAGGTTGCCGTTATGGTATCCCAGAGGGTTTGTTATGGTGTTGCAAAGTGTTAATAGGTGGTTGCTATGGGGTTACTATGGCATCCCTAGCAGGCCACTAATATGCTGCTAAATGGTTGCTCGGTGGTGTTACACAGGAATTGCTATGGTATCACCCTCTGGTATCTAGAGGTTGGTATGGTGTTACAATGTGATTAATAGATTAGTGCTGTAGGCAGTTACTGCGGTATCCCACATGTGCCTCTGGTGGTTGGTAATATGTTGGCAAGTGGTTGCTGTCATCACAACATGCAAAGAGTGCTACATAGTGTGCATACACTTAAGATGCTTTCATTTGCACAGCGCCAGTAATCCTTAAATCCACACAGTGTTTACAGTAATGGCACATCCATCACGTCAAGCAGGAACAGGCATGACCGTGCACCTACAATGAGCATGCATCCGTGAGTGTGTGTGTGTGTGTGTGTGTGTGTTTGTGAGAAAGTTCAGGCCTTCTGCAGTTGTGAATTTCTCCAAAACCCTTTCAAAACAGCTGCTAACGTCACTCTGCTGATCAGTAAAGGATCACTCAAACCTTATATGCCATATCAATATTTTATGGCTGCTGAATACGAGAGTCCCACAGGGGTGTTTAAGATAGAGGAGTATCTGAGTTTGGAGGAGATACGAGCGGTTGATCTTCAGAACTTCAGAGGATGGTCATCATGAGTGAACAGCAGCTCATTTTAAAGGTTAGTTTTTAAAATATCAGATAGGTCAGGAGTTCACTAAGGCTGTAGTGATATATCAGAGACCCAGCAAAGTATGCAACCAGCTACTCTTCCCCCGGGTTTGTAGAGCCCCCACGGTTACTGTAATCCAGTGTTTCCCGACCTTGGTCCTGGAGGCACCCCTGCCCTGCACATTCTATCTTAAACACATCCCATGTAACTCTGAAGGGCTTGTTCTAAAGTGCCTTCGACTGTAAATGAGATTTAGACCGTATTCACATTTATATATCAGATGAGACATTTCTTTAAGAAGCAGAATGTTTCACAAAGAAACCTGAGAACACTGCCACTCTGAAAGTGCAATGCAAACATGTGTGTGTGTGTGTGTGTGTGTGTTGTGTGTGTGTTACCTTGTCCAACAGCTGTGTGTATTCTTTCAGTATCGAATTTAAACTTGGAGCGTCCCACAGTGCTGAGCATCTTCTCCCACACCAACGTAACATCCTTTAAACATGGCGTGATCTCCTCATAGTCCAGCTTCAGCCGCCTGCTCTGCAGATCACTTTCTGAGGCTACACACACACACACACACACACACACACACACACACACACACACACACACAAAAGGAATGATGAATATATTAAGACTATAGTATGACCACAGGCATGCAACTGACGTCTTCATCTTTATCTTATTAACACCAAACAGTCATAACATTATGACCACCTCCTTATTTCTACTTGCACACTCTGTCCAGTTGATCGGCTCCTCTGACCACACAGGAAAACTTTGTAGTTCAATAATTACAGACTCCAGTCCATCTGTTTCTCTGCATACTGTGTTAATCTGCTTTCACCCTGATCTTCAATGGTCAGGACCCCACCTGCATTTTAGGGTTTGGAGAGTTGACTCAACTTGACCCCACGGACTTAAGAAACAACTCTCAGCCAAGGCAAGAGAACTGAAGTATATCAGGTTTGCAAGACTGCTAGCTTCTTATATGGGACAGCAGTGGTCTGGTTGTTACAGAACCTGTCTTGTGACTGGAAGGTTGCTGAGTTGTATCCCTGAACTGGTAGGACATGACTGAAGTGCCCTTGAGAATGGCAGTGCCCAGCTGCTCCCCGGTCGCGATGGATAGGGCTGCCCACTACTCCAGGCATGTGCGCTCACTGCCCCTTAGTGTGTGTGTGTTCACTAGTGTGTATGTGAGTGTATCGGCGTGTGTGTATGTATATGGTTAAATCTTGAGGAGAAACCTCTAAGAGCACCTTTACCTCACTCACCTACCATGCGAAACCTCCCCGCTGATAAAGGAAAGCGTAACAGGGCTCAGCTACCGCCACACATTCATGACAATAGACTGACTGTTATTTATATTTATGACGATTATTTCCTACAAAACAAAACTTTAATTATGACGAATTATAATTATAGTAGAAATGGTGTTTCAGAGAAACAGAGAGTAGCTTGCGGTGCTTTTGTGGTCTAACCGCAGGAAGACACTAAACACGCGTTATTGTGTGAGCAGTGACTCACGGCCCAGCAGAAAGATACTGGGTGGAACAAAGAAAGGGAACTTCCCATAATGCTTTCATGTGTGTGGTAATAAAGCTGACCCACATTCCCCATTTCTGGTGATTGATATACTCTGTCTCTGTCTTTCTGCATGAAGAAGTTCTTGTTGCATTTACTGTTGGAGACTAACGTCTGAGCTTCTGTTCTGTCCTCCAGGCTTCATTGTAAAAAGAAAGGTTTGTTGTTTGAAGCTGTGCCACATCCTGACAGGTTATGAGTTTGCAGCTAATAAGAATTAATATTCTGAATATTTTCATTCCCAAAAACTTCAGGATCTATTCAGACGTGCACTCTGGACACACCTTAAAGCCTAAACATTTGACTGAGACTCACACCCCAGAAATTTCACTCACACTTGATCCCTGTGAGTCATCTGAACGAGATCTGCACCCCATGTCTTTGAGTCATACTTGAGACTCCTGAGGCTTTACACTCTGGTTGGACTTCACACAGAGTTCAGACTCCTCTTGGACTCGCATCCCACACTCGACTTGAAATCGAAAGCCAGAGACCCGACTTCAACTCACACTCCAGAGACTCGGAAAACGCTTGTTACCTGAAGCTGTCAAACCTGACAGGTTTTCAGTGTGAAATATTTAATACAGTCAAATCTGATCCTCACACTAGCCCACTCTGCCTCAGATCACGCTCTTCACGCAACAAAATAAAAGGGACAACACATGTCTGAAAGTCTGAAATGGGTGCTTTCTGTCTCTCATTAGTCACTGTATTTGAGCACCATAAGCCTTGCGCCAAAGGTAAATATCCCTCTACGTCAGCACTGACCCAGTTTCCATTAGGCAGCACCTCCTCTGCTTTTGTAATTCTTCCATTCTGTCAAGAGGCAAGCCTCGACTCAGGCTTAGAAGCATAAGAGTGTAAGGGTGTGTTAAGCAGGTCAGGTGGCACGCCCATAGCTGAGCAATAACTGTGCCTACATGCTCTTTTTGTAGAAACAAGATAAGCTTGTGTGATGTGTTGTCTTCAGTGGGACGTGTGCTCGCATATTTCCATCAAGTCAGTTGTTAACATATTAAAAGAGGAGGATCTGGGGCGTGTGCACTTGTTTGAACTCAGTTGCTTCAGTGGCTCTGAAAGGCAACCTAACGAAGGGAATGATGTTGATAAGAAATCACTCTGATATTTAACACTTTAGAGAAAGGAAAGGGTAGAATCAAACATTTCAATTAATACTGTAATTATATGTCTATTGATATTCATTTAAATATTCTTCTAAACATGATAAAGTATTTTCAGTATTTAATTAGTAATTTTGATGTCTGTTCTCAGGCTTGTGATGATAATTAATTTATTGTCGTACAATAAATGGACACCAATCACAATCATTTTTCAAATCGACGATTTCGATCGATCTATGTTGATTATGTTTCAAAAGTGTTTGAGGTTTTATTTCTTCTGGATATTTTACCCCTGATTTTCTCCCCCACAAATCTGGAAGTGCCAATTCCTCAACCCCACTATCATTTTCACTCTCGCACCTCACACGAGATGATCCCGACGCTAGATCTGACGCAATGGCTAACAGACGGCTGTGCCGACCAGAATCACATTGAGTGTGATGTGGGGAAAGTGCGTCATCTACCCACCCAAACAGGAAGAGCAGGCCAATTTAGCTCTCTCAGGCTCCAGCTGCCAATGGCAAGCAGCAAGACCTGGGACTCGAACCTATGATGCTCAGATTGTAGCGCTTTAGACCAAAACAAATTTACAATTTACAAAAATGAAAACACATTTACAAGCTGTGACACACTTACCAGAAAAGCAACCCCTCTTGGGAGTGTGACTACAATGTTTACAGGAAATTGCAAATGATGACTTTAATTTTAATCATCAATGAGGAAAGTCTTCTAGTTGACATAACTAGAGAAAAGCACATCAGCAGAGCTCACAAGACATTTCACAGCCTGATACTGCAGTCAGGCACTAAAGAGAAGGTTCTTCTCTTAACTGACAAATATCAGCAGCACTTCCTGTGTATTGTACCTGTTCCTTCTGATTCGCCTTCTGGAAATGTGTTTGGACCATTTGTGAAAGTGTTTCGACCCTTTGTAAAGGTGTTTTGGGCTGGTAAAGGTGTTTCAACCCTTTGTAAAGGTGTTCTGACCCTTTGTAAAGGTGTTTTGACCCTTTGTAAAGGTGTTTTGACCCTTTGTAAAGGTGTTTCAAACAGAATTGATATTGAAGGGGAAAGAGCGAGAAACACAGACTTAAACTTCAAAACACAAGTAATTAAATACATAATTCAGTGTGTAATTATGTATCTGCATTGAACCAGATGTGGTATATAAAGGTTATCTAAAGCAAAGGCTTGTAAGGGTAAACAGCTGTGTTTATATAAATGCAAATCTCACCATTATCTTTTAAATATTCAGGATCAAGAAAAAGCTCAGGGTGAGCCTCTGGTCAGGTTTAGGGTTACAGAAATTCAGCTGAATTCTGGAAATACAATGAATGTTTGACTACGTGCTACCTGACAATCCCTGTGGCAGCGGGTGGGGCACAAAGCGATTCTGTGGAACTGGAGGAGGAACCTCAAAGCAGGTTTACTGTGGGCAACATCTACCGTACAGCATTGTTGAGATGGTTTTGCATGAATGCCTTCAATGCTATCAGTCTGAGACTCTGAGCATAAACTCATCTACCGTTACGAGTCTTTCGCCCAACTGGTACAACGACTGCACAAAATACAAAGGAAAGAATGAAGCTACGGGAGTCAGAATGCCAACAGAGAGAATGCAGAAAACAGCTGTACTCGCGTCAGTATGAAACATCAATGTCCGATTCAGGCTGGACCTATTTGAGCTTCTGCTCAGGAATGGTTTGAGGAACATGAGAGTCTCAATCTGATCGACCATCTGTGGAATGTGCTGGACAAACAAGTCATCTTGCTCCCAAATACCACAGGACACCTACAGTCGTGTGGAGGCCATGCTCTGATGGGTCAGAGCTGTTCTGGCAGCACAAGAGTGACCGTAACAAATGAAATGGTTGATCAGCGTATCTGACCGATCCTCTTTACTAAATCAGAATCGGAGCTGCAGCAGTTTGCAGCGTCGGGAGCAGACGTTAGAGAGAAACTGTAAAGCGACTGATCTCTTGGGGTTAGCCTTCAGCAGGGCCACCAGCCTGCCTGCAGTTATCTGAGTGCTGCGTGGTGATGTTCTCACAGGCAAAACACGCTGCTGAGAAGAACCGCTTTTTCAAGTGTATATCTGTGACTGTTGATATCAATGCTGGTACATAAACACAGAAAGATAAATAAATGAATTAAAGTGGGGAAGAGTGGGTGAAAAAAACAACCGAGGGGATGTGCAGATATTTTCATCTCTATCGGGACACAATCTTTCCCCAACATATGAAATAAATGTACTTTTAAATAAAATGAATGTCACATTTAGAAATTAGTAATCAAACCAATGCAGCTGTAATGTGGACAGGTGTCACGTGAGCCCTCATTTGTGACCTTCAGCATCAGGATTCTCTCTGCAGCTGGATTTCTGGCGATGGAGATGTTTAGTGGGCCAGAGAAAGAGCGTCACACGAACTCAGACAGGAAGCACACCATATAAATATTTCCAGACTGATAAAATACCATCTTAATAAAACGATGTTGCTTATGTTGGCTTTGAAGCCAAGTCCACTGATGAGGATGATGCACTGAAACGAGGGCTTTGTGTTTATGTCTCTCACCCTGTAGTTTCTGGTTCTCTCTCTCCATTCTCAGAAGCAGGATCTGCTGAAGAATGGCTTTGCGCCATAACTCTCGTAGCTCCTCCCCACTTCTCCTTCGCCTCTCCTCGGGCACTGCCCCGAGAGGACAGTCTCCGCCTCCGCCCCCACTTCCAATGGTCAGTCGTCCACCAACCTCCAGAGAAGCTTCTCCTCTTTCTGAGAAAGGGAAAAGACAGAGACAGTTAGTGTACATCAGAAACAAGAGTGTGAGCACACTCAAACATGTACACCAATCAGCCACAACAATAAAACCACTAGCGTCAGGTGGGAACATCATGTGGTTCCAGTGGCACCTGACAAGGGGTGGATATATGAGGCAGCAAGTGAACGGTCAGTTGCGGAAGTTGTGTTGAAGCAGGACAAATGAGGTGTAAGATTCTGAGACACTTTGACAAAGAACAAACTGAGATGTTCCAGACCTGGGACACAACGTCAAAACGTGATCAGTCCCCAAAAAGTGCATCAAGGAATGACCAGAGAACCAGCTGCAGAGACACGAGAGACACAGGGAGTGTTGGTAAGATCTGGTCTGATACTACGAAACGTGATTGTGAAACACTGCTACAGCCAAAGTACCCCATCCATAGCAACAGTATTCCCATATGGCAACAGCCTCTTTCAGCAGGATCATGCAGACATCTGCTCTGAAAAAGCTGACTTGGTCTCCAAATCCCCCAAATCTCAATCTGATTGAGCATCTGTGGGATGTGCTGGACAAACAAGTCTTTGCACGACAGCGATTTGATGAACATCTTGCTCCCAAATACCACAGGACACCTACAGTCGTGTGGAGGCCATGCTCTGATGAGTCAGAGCTGTTCTGGCAGCACAAGAGTGACCGTAACAAATGAAATGGTTGATCAGCGTATCTGACCGATCCTCTTTACTAAATCAGAATCGGAGCTGCAGCAGTTTGCAGCGTCGGGAGCAGACGTTAGAGAGAAACTGTAAACCGACTGATCTCTTGGGGTTACCCTTCAGCAGGGCCACCAGCCTGCCTGCAGTTATCTGAGTGCGGCGTGGTGATGTTCTCACAGGCAAAACACGCTGCTGAGTAGAACCGCTTTAAAACGTTTTCTTATAGCCGACTTCTACACTGTACTGTACACACACACACACACACACACACTCTCACTATCGCACACTCTCACTATCACATACTCTCACTATCACACACTCTCACTATCACATACTCGATTCCAGAGAACAGTTCTTTGATATCGTTTCATCAGATGATCTCAGGTGTAACTAAACTAAAGCTGCGTTTGGGACTCGCTGACTCTCTTCTCTCACTCACTTTAAAAAAAAAGAAAAAGAAAAAAAGTGGTATTTTGAGGTTTGGGATCCACCCTGTCGTTTGGGTGGTGTCTTCAATTTTATGTTTTTTTTATTTTTAACACTTTCTGTGCACGCGCACACACACACACACACACACACACACACACACACACACACACACACGCACGCACCAGTTTAGGCGCCTAAGCACATTATTTAAAATGTGATCATTTCGAACCCTTTATTGAAATAAGTGTGATTTAACACTCAAATCCAGCACCGAGTAACAGCTGCAGATAATACTCTGCTTCTTTTGGGACTGTTTTGTAAGTCAAATCAGACACTGAGCTCTCATATCTACTGACACGTTTACAGGGTCTGTAGCTACTCAAACATAACATTTTTGGGTCACGACGCTGCACAGTTTGGACGTTTCTAAAGCCCAGACAGGATGTGGAGGAGATGTGAAGGAAATGTGGGGAGCTCACTACACTGCACTCCTGTAACAGTCATCGTGCTGTGATGTGATCTCTTGATTAACAACCTGCTGCCCCATACTGGGGGTTGAGAAACGTCTGACCGGTACTGTATGAGAATGTCATCTGCATTTGCATGAACTCAAAGTTCCCTTTTTAACCAGAGCCGACAAATAACACAGCTACCCACCAAAACATGTGTTTATCACAAATAAATAAGGGTTTAATTGATAGAATATAGAGCAGGGTTTCTAAACCAGTGACCACCAGAGTACTCTCTAGTGGTCTGCAGACCCTTTCTCACTTGAGAGGAGAAACTAGTCACAGTTGGCGGTAGAAACACTTTAAATCTATACTTTTGAGTAAGTAAACAACAACATTCGAGTTCCAGATATTAAATGTGAAAAATGTCAAATAAATGTAGGAAATAGACAAAACTTACTGCAGAAGTAAAACAGAAGGCAAAGGAAATCACGTTTGAGACCACATGGCAGGTTCTGATACAGTTTCTTAAACTAGAGTTGATCCTGTTCTCAGAACATGCAAAAAATCATCTGCAAGAGCCACCCAGACCAGACACGATGTGATTTGCTCGCATGAGGTCCGACAGTCCAAGCAGAAAGAAGCTCTGATAACCCTCCTGGCCTACAGCCACTGAGTGGTTGGCCAGAAGTGACCATCTATGGTGGGTTGGGACTGTGGCAAGCGCCAAAATGAACCAGGTACCAGGGGCCAAGCAGCGGTCAGTGGAGTAAGGGCAGAGTAGGGCAAGAAGTAGGGTAGGTAGGTTGGAAGTGAGACTGAAGTGGGACAGGTAAGGACAG
Organism: Acestrorhynchus altus; assembly: GCA_034509495.1. Taxonomy (NCBI): domain Eukaryota; kingdom Metazoa; phylum Chordata; class Actinopteri; order Characiformes; family Acestrorhynchidae; genus Acestrorhynchus; species Acestrorhynchus altus. Next base: position 15,705,151 of record CM067525.1, on the reverse strand, counting down.
TAAGGGCAGGTAGGAAGAGTAGGGCAGAGTAAGGACGGAGTAGGGCAGAGTGGGACAGGTGGGGCAGAGTGGGGCAGAGTGGGACAGAGTAGGGCCAGAGTAGGGCCAGAGTAGGGTGGGTGAGGTAGGGCCAGAGTAGGGTGGGGTGGGAGTAGGGCCATTCAGGGAAGAAATTAAAGGGCAGGGAGTAGGGCGGGAGTAGGGTGGGGTAGAGTGAGACCCAGGAGTAGGGAAGAGGTAGGGCCAGGTAGGGTGAGGTGAGGTGGTTGAGTGGGGTAGAGATTTAGAGTAGGGAAGAGTGGGGCCAGGTAGGGCAGAGTAGGGTAGGGTAGAGAGTAGGGCGGGAGGTAGAACAGAGTGGGGCAGGTAGGGTGGGATTGGGGTAGGGCCCAGAGTGGGGTGCTAGAGATGGTAGGGCAGAGTAGTGCAGGTGGTGTGGCAGGTAGGGTAGGGTAGAGTAGGGCGGAGTAGGGTGGGCTAGAGTGGGCGGGTGGGGTGGGTAGGGCAGGTAGGGCAGAGAGGGCACACGTGACTGGCGACATGACTCTGATTTCCTAATCTAGGTCGAAAACCTTCTCACGAAACACGAAATCTCGACCAACACACTAAACACAGGTGACCTGGTGTTCAAGCTGTGTTCGTGTGTGTTATTCTGATGTTAATAGCATATAAATTCTGCAAGCAACACACACACACACACACACACACACACACACACACACACACACACACACAAACACACACACACACACACACATGTTGCATGCTCGCCATCTTCACAAACACAAACAGCCGTGGGCCACTCCCTCTGCAAATAAGCTACCCTACAGCCTCAACTAACGCCCAGTGTACACACACGCGGGCGCATGCACACACACACACTTACACTTAAATGGGTCAATAAGGTTGGCGCTTTCCTCTGGCAGCCTGTCAACATGACCTCCAGCAAAACACAGGGTGGAACACACCCACACCCATCATACACACACTGCTTCTTTTTTTTTTATTTCGAACATCCTTCCAGTTACACACACACACAAACACACACACACACACACACACACACACACACACACACACACACACACACACACACACACACACACAGAGTGTAACATGCTTCTCTAAGAGCACATGACCATGACTAACAGAGTTTCCACATAAACAGAGATGTCTGGCAGTTCTTCATCATAAAATAACTGATCATCTCGAGTGTGTGGTCAGTTCATGTCCAAGTTCATTACTGACCTCATAGGGTTTCATACAGGTTTCATATTAATTGTCGCATACAGGCCTGAACGTCTCTTAAACCAAGCCTTAGACTGGTCTTAGTAGGGATGGAAGCATCAACAGGACACAGATCAGAAATCCACTGAAATCCGCTCAGCAGCTCGAGTTACAGAGAGGAAAAGATGGCGTTCTCTCCTCACATCACAGACTGTATCGGAGGCAGTGGCTTCACATACATCGGAGGAAGCAGGTGATGGTCTTTACTCTCGTAGTGTCCAGAGTATCGTATGAGCCCTAACAGGGACAGAATGTCTGAATTGGGAGGAAGAATGGAACAAAAAGACAGAAAAAAAGACTTTTCGGTTTGAAATATAACGTTTGAACGTTTTGAGTCTAAGACGAATTTGAACTTCAGTTTGTCCAGCAATGTTGCATTTGTTGTCTCAAACTGGTTTAATGAGCTTGACAATGATGCTCTTCTCTTCTTCAGTGGTCTTCCCAGTAACGAATCCTACTCCAACAGAATGTGGAAGCATGAAACTCCGGATGCAATCATGAAACAGACTCTGATTGGACCTCATTCAGGCCCAATCAGAATAATTCACTACTTTAAACGTAGTGAATATTAAAGTGCATTTTTGAATGAAATGATCTAAAACCTTTTCCACAGTATTATAATGTTTTGAGATGCATTTGTAAATGTCAGACTATTAGCTGTTACAGTTTCTCAACACCGTATAAGACCATTAAATCACCACCAGGTGGACGTTAATATAAATTACTTAAAGTTGGCTACTATTACTACTATTAGTGGTGTGAGAGTAACTTCACTCAAACATTAGTACGAGTTCTGTAAAATCGGCCCAAACATCATAATGAAGGTTACCTCAGGCTCCCCAAGCGTATGAAATGTGTCATAACGGTGTAATTTTCTAGCTGCTATAAATCTACCGTCGATTACTAACAGATCTAATGCTGATGCTGAGATTTCCGTTGGGAGGGCAAGGATGGACAGGATTAGAAATGAGCAGATCAGAGGGACAGTGAAGGTGGATCAGTTTGGAGATAAAGCCAGAGATGCAAGGTTGAGATGGTTTGGACATGTGTTGAGGAGGAATAGTGGATATATTGGACAGAGAATGTTGGAGATGGAGCTAAAAAACATCCTACCAAAGCCAATAATATACAAATAACTACTAACCAGGTTTTAAACACAGCTTTATTTAATGTTGTTCCCGATGAGCACTCTAAACTGCAGCCGAACCCAGGTAGACCGAAAAGCTACGTCACAAAGATCACAAAATGTTTAGCTTTGCATTTTTGCATCATAGGAAAAACGTTATTTCTGTTTAATAGCTACACCTATTATTAATTCTAGTAGTTGTAATTATCATAGAAGGTCTCCCATCTGTAGGTGCTCAATTATAAACCATTTAAAGTCAAAGATAAAGTCAAATTATGTCCCTCTTACTGGAAGATGATGAACGCTAATGTTACAAAAACAGACGTTCCTAAAATTTGCGCAAACATCACGAAGCCTGACACCACCATCCGTCCTGACAGCGGAGTCAACAGGGCTCTACTTAGCATTTATACCAGCTAGAATCAGGTTTCGTGTTACTCTGCAGCGACACACCCAATGCCGCTCGCAACAGGTTTCATAAATAGCAAACTAAATGATTCATTTGTGTTGGGCGGAGAAAAAACAAACTCCATGACTGGAAAATCATCAGGGCAAAGCTACTTATGCAATAATGCAAATGTCATGAAGTAGAAAGAGTTCATGACCTCGTAGCATCTGTTTGTCCTGTTATCACCCACTTACACATACACAAAACAAAAAACACCACAAGAATTCATTAAATGTCCATTGTCGCACTTAACCCACACGGAAATTAAATATTTATACATGAATTTATAAACATTTGAAAAATCCTTAAAGTACTGCAGCTGTTTGAGAAAGACTTTTAAACATCTGACATATAAAGAAATCAAAGTCCATCCATCTGCATTCTTTTACACACCAGAGTGACTGTAGATGTCTGGCCATGCGTGATAAACCTCACTCTCACAGACAGAGCAACAGGTTCCTGTGCTGTCAGCTGTGTCCTGATCCACACTGCACTGGGCTGAGTGATGTCCTCTCACTGAGGATCATGTTAATGTACTCCTTACTCTGCTTCACCAAGACGCAGAATTAGTCTGATCAGAAATTCAACCAGGACATAAACCCTCTGAATCACTTTTCCCCTCAAAATTCTACACACAACAAAGTTCATTTGAGGTTTCTGCAAATGTATTAAAAATAAAAACGCAAATAGAACATGTACATAAGTATCTGCAGCCATTGCCATGACACTCAACATTGAGCTCAGGTGCATCTCATTTCCTCTTATGGTCATTCAGATGTTTCTACGGCTTGATTGGACACCTGTGGTCAATTCAGTTGATTGGACATGATTTGTAAAGTCACACCTGTTTATATAAGGTCTCTTAGCAGACAGTGCAGGTCAGAGACAAACCAACCATGAAGTCTAATGAACTGCCTGTAGACCTCAGAGACAGGACTAAAAATGTCTGTGCCCCGACGCTCCTCATCCATTCTGATGGAGCTCGAGATGAATCTTTCCCCAAAACAGGTGTCGAGCTTGTAGCATCAGACTCACAAAGACTTGAGGCTGTAATTGCTGCCAAAGATCCTTCAACAGAGCTTTGAGCAAAGGCAGTGAAAACGTACGTGGGTTATATTTTTGTACTTTATTTTTTGTGCAGTGTTTTTATGTCTGATTCTTTCTTTATTTTTCTGTTTAAGCAAAATTAGCTTTTTAACAAAACTGTATGTATGCGTTGTGCTGTACCAGTTTGCACGCCCTTAACAAATGTAGAAACAAACAAACAGCTAAATGTTTCGGAGCTCTCTGCCTGGGGGAAATGACAAAAAGACTTTTTTCCTCTCTTTCTTTCTCTCTCGTCTTCACACCCACATCCAGACGTCCGTCCCCCCCCCAGGGTGTGTTTTGACAGCCAACTGAATGTTTGCCATCTCCTCTGAAGCACTGCCAACCCCAGTTAACCAAACATGCCTGCTGTATAATCATGGTACGAGAGAGAGAGAGAGCGAGAGCGAGAGGAAGAGAGAAAGAAAGAAAGAGTTGAGGGTAGATAGGAAGACAAAGAAGAAAGAAAGGCAGAAAGGCCGACAGAAACAACATCAATCCGTCAGCTTTCTGGCACGTGGAACAGGTACTTGCTCAACTGGGGGAAAGCACACAAATCCTTTGCTGACAGGCTCATTAGCACACTTCACCTGAAGAACCATCTCCACACACTAACCTACAGATTCCGTTCAGCTAGATCATCTGCGACTGACGATGGCTTAGTGTTTCACTTTACATCCACCAACCATAACATTATGACAATCACCTTACTTCTACACATCATACACATTCTGCTAAATGACACTGACCATACAGACCCACAGACTGCCGTCCATCTGTGTCCCTGCAAACGTTATTCTCCTCTGTCCAGCCTGATCTTCAGTGCTCAGGACCCCACAGGACCACCACAGAGCAGCTATTATGTGGGTGGTGGGTCATTCTCAGCACTGCAGTGCTGCTGGAGTGTTTAAACCGCTCAGTGTCACAGCTGGACTGAGAACAGTCCACCAACCAGAAATGTCCAGCTGACAGCGTCCTGTGGGCAGCGTCCGGTGAGCACTGATGAAGGACTAGAGGACGACCAACACAAACTGTGCAGAAACAGATGAGCTTCTGTCTCTGACTTTACATCTACAAGGTGGAGACACTCAGTAGGAATGTCTAATAGAGTAGACAGTAAGTGGACACAGTGTTTAGGCACTGCTTTATCTGATCCACTTGTACCAGAACGACACACACACACAAAGTCACCACCACGTCAGTGTGACTGCAGTGCTGAGAATGACCCACCACCCACATAATATCCGCTCTGTGGTGGTCCTGTGGGGTCCTGATCATTGAAGATCAGGGTGAAAGGAGGAGAATAAGGTCTGCAGAGAAACAGATGAACTACAATCTGGAATTATAGAACTACAACGTCCTCCTGGATGGTCAGTGTATAAACCACAGTACAGCTAATGTTCTAAACAGAGGTATGAATGAACGAGCCTGATGTACATTATAGCAGCACTGCACAACACACTGCTACAAGCTCTTACATGACACCACTTGACCATCCTGACGTCTCAGTGCAATCAGTAGATCAAGTCAGGTTTGGTGGTTATCTGCCAAAAATAGAGATACGTCCATTCCAGGGCCAGATTGAGATCTCCAGGAGCCCCTGGGCCATTTATTTGGTCTGCGTCTCACACGTAGATGCCACGTCCACCAAATCAAAGCTCGAATATTTGTGGCTAGATAGTAAATCTGACTATATGTGAATAAAAAGCAAGCTAGACCTTTCAACGTACTCTTTACATCAACATTTAAAGTCCTGGACAATCACTCGGGTAGAAATTTCAATCATTTGGTTGATGTGGCCACAATCTCTTCTAAACTCACCCAAAACACTTGTTAAACATCAGTGTAAGACATATATGACAGTTTAAAAACGATAACACTTGAGGAGCATCCGCCCACGGTTAGGGATTGAGACACCACCGTCCAACAAACCTTGAGGTTGAATATTTACGGCTTAACTGCTGTTATCATGCACATCTAGATGTACAGTATGTTACATATCTCTTGCACCTTATTCCCACCATTCATCTCACTTCTTTGTACCAATCGGTATTGTACTGTCCTGTCCTGTCTGTTGAACTGTCTCTTGTTCACTGTATTTATTGTATTTATTGTACTGTTTGCACTTTATGTCGTCCAATTGTATTGCTGCTCCATGTTGCACCTTGGTTCCGGAGGAACGCAATTTCATTGCACTGTGTACCTGTACTCGGTTGTAATGACAATAAAAAGCCTTGACTTGACTTGACCTTGACTTGACTTGATTAGACTGTCTAGTCTGGTGTGTGAACAGGTTTAAAGAGGGCTGAACCTTTCACCAAGGCTTTTACTTTCATAGCAACCTTCTGATGCCCCTGGATGACACATATCGCTCATTTGGTAGATCAGGCCAGAATCCCTTCCTTCAAACTCACCCAACATGGTTGTTAAACATCAGTGTAAAATATATCACGGCGAAAAAGAATAAATAAATAAATAAATATTGTTTTGAGGAACATCTGCCCCATCTACTGGACATCACCTATAATAACAAGCTTATTAGCATATCAGCTGTGAGTTTACAGCAGTTTTATTATTCAGACAGTTGATTTGAGAGCATCTATGGCATTTCAGAGTTTATCATTTCTAATTAGCCTCTCAAAACCGGGAACTGAATCAATCACTAAATGGAACCGTATTACATTCACTCTGTGTGTCGGAGTATTGTTCCTCAACCCTGGACCTGGAGGCACCCCTGCTGAGTATGTTTCCCCCTGCACCTCTGAAGGGTTTGTTAATGTGCTGAAATGTGCAGGAAAAGCACTGAAATACAGAGGGTAGGGGTTCCTCCATATGATTTATTAACTGGGCACTGAAGCCTAATCAGAACTTTAGCAGCTCCCGGCAGAATTATTGGTGAAAGGAGGGCAAGGAGAAGAAGGTGGCTGAAGAAAACTTCAGGAAGAAGTCAAAAGAAAGTTTATATTCACAAGCATTAGATTTGTATGTCTGGATCCGGGACATGGATGGAGTACTGGCTTTTACGGCTGATGCCGCACATCCACGATCCTGACATCAATAGTTTGTACTTTGAGATGTCACGTGGTTGTAGGTGCCATGCCCATTGCCACTGTTGCAGCCTTCAGCAAGGTCCTGAACAGGGACGCCACAGCACGGCTGGCACTCTGATCACCGCTTTCTAAGACAATGTCGTGACACGGAATAAAGTATAAAAGCATATAACAGGATACACCACATGGGAAAAAAGGTTTTGGTATCTGCTCATTCAGTGTTTCTTCTGAAATCAAGGGCTTTATAAAGGATTAGCCTGTCACTGTTAAGGTAACAGTCTATTTTTTCGCTCTACTTGAGCTACAAGTTGTGAGGTCAGGATGTTAGATGAACACCACCCCAACAATATTGTGCTCCACACCTCAACGCTGGGGGTCAATGGGTTCATGTTTATCTGCTCTATACAGTCCTAGTGGCAGCACTTCTCTGTGGGGATTACAGACGGACTCCAGCTGTCGTCGTTAAGTGATGAAGCTTCTTTTAATTCCAGAGCTTAAAAAACAAACACCTGCTGACGTTGGGGTGAAATTCTGCAGTGGTAGGTTTTAGAGAAAGTAAACACTGGTGAGTCTATAGAAGACTGTTTGATTTACGCTGGAAGCAGGCCTCGGTATTCTCTGCCCCTGTTTGAGGAGTGTAAATAAAGTGCTTTAAAGAAACCTGATCACTTGTTGTTGCAGCTAAGGACCTGTCCTTCAGCAAACGCGGATCTCAGCCTACAGGACGGTGGGTTACAGGCAGGGCAGGGTGAAGGAGTGAAAGAGGGAGACGGAGTGAGAGAGTGAGCATGAGGCCACAGGAAAAGTTTGATGAACCGCATGCAAACTAAGGAAGCAGGTTCTCGCAGTGAAAACTGATAAACAACACGCCCTCGCAAAGCACTTTTCTGGCTGTTTTGTTAACAAGCATGTTTCAGACATTTCGCTGAAGGACAGGTGTTGATGCTGCTGTTTTCTGAAGGGCTTTGATCAGATAGATTAGGTAATTCCTCAGGAATGATTAGGTCATAACAATGTAGAACAGCAACAAGCGCATGTTTACTTAATGCAGAGTGTCTCAGAGTCACCGACACGGTTAAATAAAAATCAGAAAATGGAATCGGTTCAGGTTCCACCACACCTACAAGCAAACAAGGCTTGTATTGTAGTACATGCTCTTACAGCTACCAAACCTTTCACAAACTGACTTCTGTAGCTCATATATCTGTGTGGGTGGAAAATCAGATGGTATCATTGTTGGGGCCAAATTTATAGTCTGTGGGATCCACAATCAGACATTTCTGAGAACATGAGCCCAAAGAATCAGGAGGCTTTTCTAAGTGGCTCATCTGGTATTAAGCAGAGGTTAAACAGGTGTGCTATGTTGCTGCTTTGGTGTCTCATGAATAAATCCACAAGGCTGTGTGGAGAGTCTGCGAATGCAAACAGGACCTTTTAATATAGTCTGGAACATGTCGCTGCCATTGCCCTCGCTGGATCTTGGTGATGGCAACGTTGGAAACGTTCAGATTTGAGAAAATATTGTGGAACAATAATAAACATTGTGATTCATTCTAATATGGCTACAGCAAGACTTCAACATTCCAGCACTTAAGACAGCAAAGCTCCCACTGATTGGATTTAAAAACATCCCATCTGATGTTTTTAAATGTCGGAGACATTTAACAACCAAAATCACTTTTAACACAGAAGATTTACGGCAATGAGCAAGTATTTCGGGAGAAAACAGAGTTAAAAAGAAAACCTCTACAACTATTAAACACGGGGGTGGATGCATCATGCATGGACTTGTGTTGCAGCCAGTGGCCTGGAAAACATTTCTCTGGTAGAGGAAAGAATGGATTCAATTAAATACCAGTAAACTCTGGAAGATCTCACCATCTGTAAAAAAACAAGAGGATGGCTTCTACAGCAGGATAATGATCCTAACACACCACAGATGCCACAACTTTGTAGCTTAAGAGGCACAAGATGAAGATCTGCCACGGGTCTCACAATCCCCAGAGCTTAGAAGACCTCAAAAGAGCTGTGCAGCAAGGCTGGAGAAAACCATTCACAAGGAAAAGTGGATAAAAACACCCCAACAAGAATCGAAAGCAACCTGTCTTACTAAAAAATAACGTCAGAAGGTATTTACAGTGAATTATCACAGAACGTATATTGAATTACTCCCTGAAGATCACTGGGTAAAAGGAAGACTCTTCACGCTCTGTGAGATTTTATCTGTCGCTACCTGCTCCTGCTCAGAACACGGCAGCAAAGCAAATGGCTTTTTTATTATTCTGCAGTCCAGCAGTGACTGGCTTCTCTCTGTGAGTGACGGGTTCCTATAAGCTTAAGTCTTTGCCAAAGCTATGGTGAATACCGAATCTACCTGGCATACGCTGGCATTTCATACCTGCAACCAGGAAAAATCACACCACAACAGGATAATTCACTGGTGATCAGTTCAGTAATTCCATATTTACCTTTAACATGGCCACGCTGTGAGTCATTCTGATGGTTGGGCTTTTAGCAGTCAAACTGTAATGTGGTTATTTTCCCTTTGTGTAAACTGTAACATACTTTCAAAGAAAGTCTTTCAAAGAAAAGAGGAGGCTCGCAGAAATGCCACTGGGCAGATATGGAGTAGACATATAATTCAGTTCATTTTGCCTTCAGTCCTGGGTGGAGTTGGTTTAAGCCTCTTGTGTTTGAAATTAAGGGTGTTTTCACACAGCGTTTTTCAGGTGTTGCTCCGAGATGTTGGTATGTTTGGTTAAGAGTGAAGGCCGTTGTCAAGCCGATTCTCCGGTCCTCCCAAAATCTGTGGTCTGGGGTTCACTCAAGTGTGTGGTCGCCTCACTGGTTGATTTTGTCACATGACCGTTTGAACTTGTTCGCCTGCATGGCTAAAAACACTCTTCCTCTGAGAATGGTACACTGTCTGCACATGCTCCTGTACGGTGAAATGCTGTACTTCACGCTTGATGGTTTGTATCCAAGAATAAAAAGAGATGAACTGCTGAAGCTAATCTCAACCTTTCGGTAAAAAAGGCACATAGAAAAGTTACCTCTGAAATTGTGCAACTGATCAAGCGTTCTGTGGGAATCACTGTTAATGAAAGGGATGATGGAGGGATCGTGGAAAAAAAACAGAAGCTCTGTTTGTACTGGCTGGTTGTCGTCACTGCACTGGTCCACAGCAGACGTCCAGCACAGCACAGAATAATTTAATTTAGCTTTGTTTTGAGCAGCGTTACAGCTGCAGAGTAATTATTTGTTTAACCGTCTCAGTGGCCAGAGCTGCTGTTCTGACGAAGTTCTCCTGCTAGCAGTGCTTCATGACTAATGTTACCTTTCAGCCTTCTCTCAGCCTGGCTACAGCTGTGTGGACCCTTTAAGCCAATTTTGGGGGTGCAAATAAAATAAGTCAAGACTGTGACATAACAGTTTTGGCGTTTTGGAATCGACCCATTTCACAGTTCTGTTCTTTTGAATGAACTCCATTATTCAATCCAGAGGTAAATACGGTTCTCCACAGAAGGTCACCTTTTAAAGCCATTCACGTGTGATATCAATCAGAAAATGCCATTGTTTCACACTTCTACGACTGTGACGGCATAAACGTCAGGATTTAGAGGTAGTTACCGATGATGTCGGTGAGAAAGAGTTGATATTGTGCTGTTATTGGTAATTAATATCAGCAATCTGAGAATAAAGTGTCACTTTGAAGTAGTGATCAGCAGGCCTCTGAAACCTCCACAACAGGTGTTGGGGTCTCGAAGCTTAATATAATATAATATTTGTTTATGATAAAGTGTGCAATCAAACACTGAAAACATCAGCATTAGTCTGCATTTGTCTCAACAGCCCCTTAAATACATCAGGATTAAAGGCCAGTACCTAATAATAGACTCACCTTATCACTGAGTCAACACACACATTCCTTATGTTCTACAGTCATCTCATAGGGCACACACACACACACACACACACACACACACACACACACACACACACACACACACGTCATAAAGGAATGTGCACTGTACATTTGCACAGTGTGTGTGTATGCAGGTGTTACCTGCTGTATCGGAGCCCTTCTGTGGCGTTGCAACTCTGAGGAAGATCTGTTGTCTCCATGAGTGTCTGCGATTGCGTAGAGGACTGTCCTCTCCCACCACACACACCGCTCTAGGACTAGAGAGGGCTGCAACATCCCTGCACACACACACAAACACACACACACTTTAAAATTAGTCACCTGTAACAACTACATCCTCACCACCAAATCATACAGATTCAGTTATCAACTGGCACCCTCTAGTGGTGTCGTGCTGCTTCTGCAACCCTATTTCATCCACCTCTATAGTAGGAAACAGACAGGAGCGTGAAAGACAGAGTGACAGAATAACGAGACAAATGAAGGGAAGAGACAGAGAGAGAGAGCCAGTGATGGAGTACCTCTTTCTCTGAGAGATGGAGGAGTCATCATGCTCCTCTACAGGGGCAAGAAACTTGAGGAAGTTTGGAACAGAGGAAGAGGAGTGCAGCCGGGCTCTCAAGCCACTCAGCCCTGACGGACTAAGAGAGAGAGCGAGTGAGAGAGAACGAGAGAGAGACAGACAGTCAGAAAGGCAGAGAGAGAGAAATGGATAAGGAAAGATGGTGAGAGGAAAGTAAGGTGAGGAACATGGTTGGAGATGTTTGAGCCAAAACAAGAGGAAGAGAAAGTTTAGGGCTCGTATAGACACTAATATTAGGGAGCAAAAATGTTTCGTAGAACATTTTATAATAATGTTACAATAATGCTGCTGCAAGTGAAGCGATAAAACGGGTCAATGAGATAAAATTGAACAACATTTGGTCACCTTGCAGCAAAAAGCTTCTGCTTTCTGAACGATTTAGAGATATTTAGCCTTGAAGTCTTCATAATGACACTGAGCAGCACAGACGATAGACAGTACACTCAGAAACCACATCCCGATACGATACGATACTGTGACACTGGCCCTCCGTGGTTAAGAGCGGGGGCCCCTGGGATCAGGTGTATAAGTCATTACTAAGGACACTTCACACCTGAAAGTCTTTGTTTAGTTACATTTAAAAGCTCGGTTTAGTTTGGTTCACTTTCACAATGCAGTTTAACAAGGACAAGGTTTGGGAATCACATGAAGGAGAGTCAGATTTCAGTACAACACAGCTCATTATCAGCTCATTATCGCCGTCTGTTGTTTGATTTATTACGACAGCCCATCTCAACTTCCTGTAATAGGTCCGAAAGTCTGGACCGGGGTTCACAGTACCTGTCAGATCTGCTATTTTGCTTTGGTTCAAACTAAAAGTTCCAAAAGGCCAAACAGGACGGGTGTGAAATCCAGAAATCTCAAAACAGTTCATAAAATAAGTGTTTTACTTCGTGTTAATCAGCAGCTCCTCTCGTCTAAACCGTGGGGCTGTAATTAACCCGCAGATCAATATCAGCTGATACTCAGCATTCAGAGACTCGATCAGGGGTCAAAACAGCCTGACTGGCACATCCCTAATCAGCACATACTGGATAAAAGACATGCAGACAAATCCTCAGACACACTACCTCCATTTATAGGGTCGACTTAGCTGCTCGAGGGCCAAAACTCTCGGCTTGAACCTCGGAAAAACAGGAGAGGAAGAGGAGGAGGAGAGATGGGAGGAAGAAGCAGAGAGAAGGCAGCTTGCATCATCAGCGTTAGGCGGCCTGATGGTGGAGCGTTGAGCAGAGGGAGAAAAAGAGGAATGAAGAGAAAGGGATAACAGAAACAGAACAAGGGCACAGGACGTGCACTACACCACCGTGAGAATACAGACCACAGGAAGCAATGATTACCAAACAGAAAGTGTCTGAGCAGGAGAAGGGAAGTGAAAGGGCAGAGAGCATCTCTAATACAGCAGATTTTATGGGTTCTAAAGAGCTGAGCTCCGGAAGGAAACGCACGAGCTGTTTACTGAGGATAAAGAGAAACTCAGCGGACAGTGAGAACCAAAACACTCCCTTTATCCTCCTCAGAGTCACTGCAGTAACTGTTAACTCACAGACAAACTGGTGTGTTTTCTTTAACTGGGAGAGTTTGTGAAAGTCAAAACGACAAAGATCCACTTCTCTAATGCATCGCTTTCACTCAGACTGAGCCCAACCTGGACTAATGTGTAGCGATACTGACATAATACTACTGACTTTAGTTCAATTTAATCCAAGCCTGACTTAAACCATGCTGTGGGTGAAGTTTCATATGATGGTCAGATCACCTTCGGTCTTCATAATAGAAACCAGCGTTACGTTAATGAGATTCTGCAAGCAGTGATTCTACCTTCTCTAAACACACACTCCCGGTTCTCTATTTCAACAGGACGATGCTCCTCCACACACTGCTGCCGTCTCAAGATCTCGTCTTGAAGACACAGATACTACGCCATGGTCGGTCTCATCTCCAGACCTGTGCCTGACTGATAATGTGTGGATGCTATTGGACGCTCTATCAACACTCCACCCCTACCACACCATCTGCAGAACTGAGTGAGAACATTCAAGCTGCATGGGATGGATCATCACAGGACACCATTAGGAACCTCTACACCTCCATGCAGAGACGTCTGGCATGTTGCGTTAAACCCGACGCCGTACTGAGAGACACCACTTCTGTATGAGTAGATCAATAAATATTGATCAGATCAGTTTATATTTATAATCAGTTATTGATCCTGATCAGCTTTAACTTATCAAATCAAATTTCCAATGACATATTTCCAAACAGGCTTGTGATATGTTTGTTTGAAAACAACAGAATTTTGTGACTGGCCGAACTTTTTGAGGGTCTTTTGCAGAGAAACAGAAGTTCACCTTTATAATCACATTTACATTTGCAGCATTTGACGACAGCGAGTGACTCGGCTGTTCGGACCCCTACCACCTGCCAGTTATCCTGCTGGATGAGGGTTTAATTCTCAGCTCTGTTCATGCCCTCTGTACGGTGGAGGAGAACATAATTCTCCCACACAGGCCAAGAAAACAGTACAGTCTCTTCCAGAGACAGGCGTCCATCACCGTACGGTTTATAGAGAGTTAATATGGACACACTAACGTTCTCAGCTGGACTGATTCCTGTATTAATAAATGTAACTCAATCTGAATGAATGGTCCTGATTTATAAAAATCCTTTTACCACAGAGGGGTTTGAACACTGGTATCAGTATCGTTGTATTATAGTACTGTGGCAGCTCTAACGTACACACACTCACTTGCTCTGATGTGGCGAGTCAGTGCTGACAGAGTAGTGTCGTACGAGTTTGGGTTTGGTGGCGGCTGTGGGTTGGGCGGAGGGGATGGTCAGGGGGGACACAGAGAGAGATGGAGAGTGACTGATTGTACTCGCTCTTCTCCTGAAACCCTGAGCTTGGGGGTCATAACCGCCGTCTCCGGACTCCAGGCGCTTCAGGTCTCCGGTTGAATTGTGAGAACGGAGGGGGCTGGACGGGAGGAGAGGTGGAGATGGAGGCTCCACCAATAGGATGTCCTGGGGAAACATAAGGCAGGTGTTGCTGTCAGAACATCTAAGGTATTGCTCTACATTTGGAAGAATGTGGCCAAAATGATATTTGTGATATTGATAAATCCATAAACTGTCAAACAACAAATCAGGAAAATTTGAACTGGTTGAATAAATGTCTTTACTGGTAACACACCTGGTGAGTGCTGTTGATCGTCGAAGTAGAGGAGGTGCTGTCGCCTTCACTGTTCTCCCTCTGGGGCTTTGACTTACTGCCACCCTGTGTCACACACACACACCCACACACACAATTACTTTCTTTACTGACTGTGTTCTGTGCGTGTGTGTGTGGGTGTGCGTGTGCGTGTACCTTCCATATCCCCTCCAGTGACTCAGCGAGTGATCTCTTGGCTCGGCTCTTCAGCTGCTCCAGACGCAGTCGGCTGCTGCTCATGCTGCCCTCAACACCTGCGCATGCTTCCTCGTATACCACTGGAGTTTCCTACCACACGTGTGAGAAAGTTAGAACACCCCATGAAAACCTTTTAAACAACTGAAGTTCATTTTAACATGGAGAAATGGAGGTGATCCCACTAAACACACACAACTGAAGAAATGTCATAAATAATGTCAGGACGCTCCCACAGTTAGTCGATCATTAGTACCGGGGGCAGCATATGATGACCATTCCACGTCACTTTACACGGAGATAACAAGCCACTTCCTTCACAGAGCAAACATAAAATAAAGAGTGCAGGATGGTACACAGAGCTGAGGCTCTATATACAGTTACTGCACACTGTTAGACACTGTACAGTGTGGGTGTTGGACAGTGTGGTATTAACATATGAAATATTGTGCAGTAGGTGAGTAAGAGGTTCAGGGTTTGAGAGGTTAGACTATAAATCTCTGCCCGTGTGAGTGCAGAGTGGTTACGAATCAGACGATTACACCATCGTTAGAGACGATTTTAAATGAGGCCGTCTTCGTAAGACCTCAGACATTAGTCTGATTGGCTCTTTCAGGATTTTAAAGAGAAGACTTTATGGTTCCATCAATTATGACTCCAAGTCCTGCAGAAGCTTAGCCTCATGAATATGTCTTTAAATTAAGACGACAAAATTGGTAGGATTTATCTGAGACACTTCTAGGAAGGTTAACCTCTCGCGGAGGTAAGACTAACAGATTTCAGTGACATTGTCTGGCATCTGTATTCAAATCTCTTTACAACGAAGGACATCGTGAGCTGCTTTTTGGAACCTCCAAACCATCTTCATGCTGCCATACAGGTGACGTTTAGATTATGAGAACATGAACAGAGAAGATCGTTTAGAACATGAGTGGAGGTAATTACGGCTGGGTGGGGTAGTGGAAGTGAACCCAACTGTCAGCTGAATTTGGTTAAGGATGATTTAACAGATAAGGCTACTTCCACATGGACGATTAAAATAAATATTTATCTCAATAAACTGAGTTAAACGGCTGCAGTGAGTGTTTACTTGTGCAGCTGGAGGACCTGAAACGTGACAAATGCAAAAATGGAAGAAAGTGTGAAGTCCTTTTGCCCTGTATGAACATAGACTAAACTATACGTGTATACAGAACGTATGAGTAACACAAGAGAACTCAGTACCTGCTTTGTCTGTCCATTGTGTATATGTGTGTGTGTCCTCTGTCTCTCTTCATACAGTCGCCGCAGACATGACACTACAAGCTCATTCTCCTCCTGGTCAGACCTCGGCCTGGATTTCTGCTCACAACAAGAGAAAAGAAGCTCTATGACAGACACTTTCAGAGTCCATTTAGTCCCAGGACTGAGACGGAGTACAAACGAGGCATCTAACCGTTGACGCCACTTCTCTCCACCAGGTGGCACCATCGTACAATTCACCTGCAGCACCATGGCTTCTGTCCGTTACCCAAACACACTTAAGTTGCTTGTAACGAATGAGGGCTACATGAGGCCAAACCATGATTCACAAAGCTTTTGAAGGAGGTCATTCTGTCACTCTCGCAGTCATGAGTCAAACGAGGCTGTCTGAAGCTTTCAGCAATGATTCGGGAAATGACTCGACGACTTCTACTCTCCTGGAACATGATCCAAACGAGAAACCACAGAGGTTAAATGAACTTTGCATGTGCCTTTTCAGGAAGCTGCTCTCCAGTGGTCATATACATGTAACCTGGATGACAGTGATCAGATTTGATTCTCTATATTCAAAATCAGTGGCTTATTTAATCATTTTAATCGTCCTCGACCGACAGGTGAAGGTGTTTGATTTAAGATAAACAGCCAATTAAATCAATATATGATTTGTCCAGCGAGGTGTTTGAGAGTATGTTTTGGCCTGTCACTTAGTGTCCTAAGGCCTCAACATACTTCTTGTGGCTTGGGCGAACAAAGTGACACGATCGCAGAGAAAGCAAACAAGGCTGTGCTCGCTGTGTCGCGCACATGGTGGTTGGGAAACCTGCGTGATGAAGCCTGTGATTGGCTGGTTAAAAAGGTGTGTTGCAACCGTTTTGAGGAGCAGGTCTCAGAGCCGGTACAGAGGTATCTGTGACTCGAACCACAGAAAATTAGAGCCACTATAGAGGCACTCTGGCGACGAGCTGATGACACATCCGAGCCTCAACGTAGTGTCCCTTAGTCGGCCAGCCCGGAAAGAAACAAACGACACAAAACAGCATCGAAATGAAACCAGGCAGATGTAACAAGGCAGCTAAATTGCAACAGCGTCCTTTAAACTGAACGCAACTCATGAGCTAAAGAAACTCAAGGAATGCAAATCTCAGCAGGCAACCTCAACAAGCATATCAGCAATGAAATCCTGCCTGAGGATGTGAACCATTAACTCAGGCATTCACAAGTGGCATAACAGGTTCTAAGGGCACACCCTCCATCAAGAAAACACATTCCCTGTCCACCACCAGCCCTGCGGAAGGCATGCTGGAGCAGATGGGCCTTTACCCTCAGCCATCAGGGAAACACACGGCTGCAGTCTCACCATGAGACTGTTAACCCCGTCTCATGGTGGCGAGAATAAGCTGTAGGCAGTGTGAAAGTGTAAACATCTTCGCAGCTTAGTTTAATTTAATTCCTTAAATGCAGCAAAATCGTTTGGTGTTTGAAGTTCGCTTCTTTAGTTTTAGTTCAGACTCTAGCTACTAACAGACAAACTGTTAGGACTCTTTCCCCATCACATACGATGTCCCTCCTCCACCTCTGGACAGCATCTAACAGACATCTGTGCACCTGCACTGAATGCGATGAGGGACAGAGCAGCATCTACCGGGCTGCTAAACTCCGGCTGCTGGTGGCAAACATCATGACCCTGGATTCGACCCGTCGATGCTCGGACCGTAGTGCGAACGAATTACTACCTCAAAGTCTGATCTCGAATCCAAGATGGCTGCTGCACTTGGTCAGTGGTAAATGCAGCTGCAGTACAGTTTAAATCAGGGGTCAACAATGTGAGTCCAGCACAGTCCTGCTCTAACAGACCCAGTAAACATGGAAGGTTGAATCAGGTCTGCTTCAGCAAGAAGAGCACAGAAGTGTGCAGAGATCCAGCCTTCAGGACGGGAACTGCTCACCCCTGGATTAACTCGTGTACATGATCTACACCATGACACGGAGTATC
The DNA here is from genome assembly GCA_034509495.1 of Acestrorhynchus altus. NCBI lineage: Eukaryota > Metazoa > Chordata > Actinopteri > Characiformes > Acestrorhynchidae > Acestrorhynchus > Acestrorhynchus altus. The sequence goes on along the minus strand of CM067525.1, from coordinate 15,687,005 downwards.
ATGCGAGGCCATTTTAATTGTTACAATTTATTGCTGCTTGTTACAAAAGTTAAATTCAATTTCCACGACAGATCAACTTTCTCTTCTTTATATTCTATCTAAACAGATCCTTTCTTCCCAATATCATTTCTTTTCTGCAATCTTTGATACACAAAGATTAATCTCACGACAGCTTGGATCACTGACTTTAGAGAACTCTGGGGCTTCATTCCACTTAACTGATGTTTGGCACTGTCCGCTGTAACCCACGGCTCAAGTTAAGCTCTTCCGGAGTGTCCCGTTCTATTGGCTACTGAACTAATTATAAGGAGTCTCCAGAAACTTTGGGACATGGGGCAAACAACACGGGTAATGTCAGGAGTGATGACACGTTATGCAGTTTGTAACAGGGATGTCAAACCCACCAGAGTGGTCTCAAACACAGAGGCCTGCTCCTGGTTGTCCAGACCAGCCACGTGCTTCTGCAATTCCAGCTTAATTTTGGACGCATGGAGACCTAAAAAAAGAAACAGTCGCACAGAGAAGGAGCTGATTATCTGTCTGATAATGCTGACCGATACTGATGACCTAATAACAATGATAAAAAAGTAACTACATCCAAGCACAGTGAGCACAGACTATCCACACTAGATCTGCGTCATCTTTTAGAAAAGTTGTCGGAAGATTCTGACCCTCAATGCGGTCACACAGCCTGTGAAGCTGCTGCATAGGGCAGGTGTCGCACTGGAAGTTCTGCACCCTGCTGCTCTTCTGCAGGGCTGCGACGGAGAACGCCTGCTTCAGTGTCAGCATGATCTCATCCACCTGGGAACAGCGGGAGAGAAGGTGTTGAATGTTTTTGGGTTTCGCAGGTTAAATCATCCCCGTCATTATGTACTGAATACAGACTCCACTGAGCAGACGGCTGGAAACACTCACTGAGCACTTTATTAGGAACAAAATCAGGAACCCGACATGGTCTTCTACTGTTGCAGCTCATCCTCATCAAGGGTGGGCACAACTGCACAGAGCGGTCAACTGAGTTATGATAACCTTTCTGTTCTGGTCAGCTCCAACCAGCATTGCTGCCACATGATTTACTGATTAGATTAGGTTGTAACAAAGTGCTCTGTGCAGTTGTGTCACACTCTTCATGTATCACATTTAATGTTCTGTTCTTCAATCAGTGCATCCTCACCAAAGCCTCATTGGTGCACTGAAACACGTAGCAAACAAACTGGCAGCTCCCTCCGTCCACCGACTCTCGACAGATGAATCCAAAATGATCCACGTGCCTTATACCCTGCAGAGAGATGGACAGACCTTAGCAGGTACAAATGTTCAGCACATTCACTTTCAACAAAGCAAAACATCAATTTATTTGTTTGTTTACAACAATTTTCACACTTGTACGCCTTGTTTCCTTTGGGTAAATGAGGACTGTCCAGCAAAAACTAACATTGTAGGAGAACACAAAGCTTCTCTAAGTGAAAGTTACATTACTGTCTCACATTTGCCTTTTTTGATTTTGCTGATATGAAAAGCTGGGAAAGCTGGTTTACTCTGTATTTAATTGTTGTTACTGTATTAAAAGAAAAGTTCATTAAGCAACAAATATCTGAATACGAGAACCAAACCTGGGAGCAGAAGGAGATTTCTCTGAAACTCTTTTCAATGGCCACTTTCTTACTGTCTGGACTCACCAGGAAGATCTGAGAATGCCCAATCTGTAAAAAACACGGAGACATATCAGAGTGTGTGTGTGTGTGTGTGTGTGTGTGTGTGTGTGTGTGTGGTTATACTAGCAAATAATGACCACATGCATTTTTACTCAATGAGTTGAGACGTCTGGTTAACCACTGAGTTAGAGAGAGAGAGAGAGAGAGAGAGAGAGAGAGAGAGAGAGAGAGAGAGAGAGAGGGAAGGAGGGAGAGAGGTAGAGCGAGAGAGAGAGAGGTAGAGCGAGAGAGAGAGAGAGAGAAGGAGAGAGACTGATGGTCTCTCGTCCATCTTCTTACTGTACTGTAGTCCATAATTGCTGTCTGGGTCTTCAAAACACTGTAATCCTTTAATAACAGCTTCCTTCTAAGGGTGGGTTTGTAACCGCGATCAGTTCTCTCACTCTCTCCGTTTCCCTCACTGTCTCTCTAATGCAAATGTCCACCACAAACAGCTACAGCATCGTCCGTCATCACTGGATCTTCACCAGAAGATCACATTACCCTACATTATGCCTGTTACCGTTGTGGACGTGCACTCCAACAAACTGTGATATTCATATAACTGCAAAGGTAATAAAAGATGGAAGAGAGTGAAAGAACGGTGTAAAAATAAATAATAATTAGACCAAAATGAACGTGGGCAGCAGGACTGGAATCAGGAAGCAAAAAAAAGTATATAATGAGAGAACAGATATATCTATAAATAACAGATAATATCAGCTTGAGCAGAAAAGGTCTACCCAACATCAGCTACTCTTTAAAATGTAACATCTAGAGCACTAACCCTGCTCCTGGACAACCAACCCTAATCCACCACCTGATGCAACTAATTACTGCCTTCAGAAGATCTGGGAGGAGTGGAAACCTGCAGGAGCAGAGCTGGTGACCCCTGATCTACAGAGACAGTGTGTCCAACATCTATCTGATTTTAGACTTGATTAGATTGAGATTCCACTCTGACAGGGCCTGGAGATGCTGTGCTGGACAGCACTGACTCTCCACTAGACTGACGTTGTGTGTAGGTTGACGGGAAGATGACAGACCGTTCTATTATTGTAGGTGAAAGAGGAATTTAACGGAGCTCCTCGCTGGTACAAAACCAGACACTCCGTAACTTCTCCTCTAGAACTTCCCCATCAGGACTTAGATCACCTCCCAATAAATAACAGTTCCTTCCTTTTATGAGCGAAGCTTTGTTTCCATGTTTCCAAACCTAACCTCTGTGAGATGCGAGGTCAGGAACACTGAATTCACAGCCTCGAGCAGTAGAGCCGAGTGCGGCCTCAGTGACAATACGCGCAGCAGCACTTACGCTTACTTACACACACACACACACACACACACACACACACACACACACACACACAAATTCAATCAGCTGCAATGGTGTCGCCCCAGACAGTCACAGAGTCTCTCAGAATGGATCATCTTCAAAGATGAGTCCCACTTTTGTCTTGATGGAAATGACCAACGAATCGGTGTGCAGAGACACTGTGGTCAGAGTCAAGATCAGTGGTTTGCTGTCAAGCCTCACACTTCCATAAGCTCTGGTGTCATGGTGTGGGTGCAATTTCACACAATGCCAGATCACCTTTGTTCTTCAATACAAGCTTTGCTCCTCAAACTAGCTCTCAAGATCTCATCTGATTTCTTCACAAAGAGAAATCCTTCTTCATTTTCATCATATTTATGTTGGTCTGCTCTAACGGAATCTGGAGTTTTACACTAAAAACCCTCTTATTGATCAAAGATTTATCATTTGCTTAACATAAATTATTATTTAATTATTAAAATAAAACTTTAACACTGATTACACAGGCATGAAGAGCTTATGCACAAACCTGCAGATCCCTGCTTCAGGAACCTTTACGTCTCAGGTTTGGTGGAATGAGACTGGACATTCTGAAAGTGCTTTAAAAACTTGTTCAATATCCTCCAAACTCTGACACCCACAAGCGCACGGTTGGTGGGCTGTATCTGCGTGGCCACAGGGAAGCCTTCGAACCGTGATTTAATCTAATGACTGTGTTCTCCTTCACTTTCACGCTGGTTTATTTAACTCTCTTCTTTTCCTGAACGTTCAAAAGTCAACTACATTAGCAAGCTGGTATCTGCAGGAGAATGCTGGGTCTGTGTGCCAAGAGCTTCAGATGTTGTCCTTCAGGCTGACACACATGAGGGAGTCTACCTACCCTCACGCTATCCCACATTCCAAAAGGAGGAGGGGAGGCTGCTGGGGGAGCACAGCAACACAACATCTCATATCCATATGTAAAGAAGAGAGAGAGAGACAGAGAGAGACAGAGAGAGAGAGAGAGAGAGCGAGAGAGTGAGAGAGTGTGAGAGAGCGAGAGAGTGAGAGAGTGTGAGAGAGAGAGAGAGAGAGAGAGAGAGAGAGGAGAATTAAAGTGAGGGTAGCTGAGGTTCAGAGATCAGTGGGAGTGATTAACACATTCTGCCCACTGTAGTGACCTTCCAGTTCACTATACTGGAATAAAGTGTCTAAAGTTAGCTCTCAGTTATGACCAAACACACCAGTACACTGGAACTACTCAAAGTGTTAATGGCTAAGACATTATGTAGACGGGCTGTAGATCAGTGTGAAAAGGCTGGCAGCGTCTGGAGAAGATCACGTGCAGGAAGCACGGCTGAGAGACAGATCTCTGAGCATGAACATTAAGGTCATTTCATCGGTACAGCAGGAAGAAAAGGATCTGCGTCAGCAGAGCGGGAGATAAACGTAGCCCAAGTCCCATCGTTTTCATCATGTGACCTAAATGTGTCATTTGTGTGGCAGCATGAGTCCGACATCGTTTCCAGTTGTGATTTGGTCCGATTTTGTTTCTCTCACGCAGCCGGACAAACTAATGTTTCACCTGATGTTTGACTGAACAGTCTGCACAGCCAAACTCAAAGGGATCACTCTGGACTTTCATTTTCATGACTTTCGGTTTAAGTTTCTTTAAACTTTGCTTTCAAGCTTTTTGATTTCCTTTGAAAAGGACGCCGCCGTGTTCGGCCACTTCATTAGGAACACAGCGTGGTTTCGTTTTGAGACATCTCCCCAAGTCTGTTACTCCTCAATCCCAGAACTGATTCCCTCCCTCGCTGTCATCATCCATTTCCCCCTCTCCTCCATCTGCCTTTCTGAGGAACGCAGAGCTGTATTGACCTAAAAGTCACAAATTCCAGTCTGGCTGTTCAGAATGAGACGTACTGCCACAAATCAGACACGTATCAGATTTCAACACCATATATGGAAGTGTCTCGACACATTTGTACTTGCTGTGTGAACGCAGCCTTTCACAAAACACACAGGGTCTAACGGGTGGAGCACTATTCTACTGTGCAGCGACTCCTGCTCTAATAAGATCTTCATGGATGAATAATGTCTCCAAAGTATTGGAGAAGTAAGTCCTGTGGACTGATAAAGACAACAGTGGAGGACAGTGGTGTGGTATGTGTGTAACACTCACTGTAAACAGCATGGTCCGGTTCTCCTGCAGGCTGGTCGGCTGCACTCCAGCAGCTCCGTTCACAGATCGACGCTGCAGCTCCGGAGAGAGGCCATTCTCATCCAGTGCGTGCAGAGAAGGAAAACTGGGATCCCTTCGGAAAAACAGAGGCTTCTTCCCTCCTCCATCTCCTGCCTCATTGCATCCGTTCATCACCTGTGGGACGTTGCAGAGCAGGAACGTTACCCAGCTAAGCTGTTAAGTCATCAAACATCAGTCTCAGTGCAGTGTGTGAATACCGTCCCTCACCTGCGTCAGTGAGAAGGCCCGTCTGAAACCAGCAGCCAGTGACCCCGTCACGCTCGCTCGGCCAAACTTTTCTATACACTCGTCTATCAGCGCCGGCGGCGCGTTCTTCTGGGCCACCACCACCCGTCCGCAGAACAGAACCTCAAACTTTTTGGCGAAGGCGGTTGCTGCATCTCCGCCGGGCGGCATGGGGAAAGCAGCGTCATTGCGAATGTTGTCTTGGTGGCTGCCGTTAGGCTTGGCTGTGGGCGTGTCCTCCTGGCGGGCAGAGCTTTTACTGGCCTGCCTGAGAGTGCTGATGATTTCTGGGACCTGAAACAGGAAAGAGAGTAAAACACATGAATCCATGATGAATGGATGGAATCAACACAGATTACAGTGGTAAGTACATTTAATCAAGAACACAAGGAGAATTTTTTGTCAATCGCATCACACACGGTACATGAGGTGGAATGAAATTATGAACTCGATGTCCCAGATACACCCAAAAAGCAAAATGTTTAAAAACAGAAATAAACAGTATATAAAAATGTAATGAGGAAGTACAATAACAATAAATAACAATAAATTAAATGCAGTAAACAGCAACAAACTCTGCAGTAGAGCAGAACGCTCTACATCTGTAAAAGGAGGTGAGGACCGAGCTCACGAGTCACGCAGACCTCAACCACCTGAGGCAGTACAGCCGCTGATGTGCCTTCCTGGTCAGACCTGAAGTGTCGTTGCCCCAGGTGAGACTGTTACTCACGAGCAAACCCATGTGCTGCAGGTTTCTGTGATAAACACAGAGTTACACAGGTAATAATTAAGACTCCATGATGCTGGAAATATTACAAAAATACAAGGATTTTCAAGAGATTTATGGATCCAAAATGTATGATATTCATATGGCGCTCTGTGTATATAATCACTGATCCAGGGCAGGGATATCAGCTTCTGTTGGACTGGTCAGTTCCTCTTGCATGAAGCAAGTTAACATGACTAAGCAGGTCGACGTGTCTTACATGTCTTGCGAGATCCAGAAACAATACTTTGTGAAAACGTTCTCTCCACTGATGGGAAACTACTTCTTTCGGCTGCTCCCTTTAGGGGTCAACACAGCAGATCATCTGCCTCTGTCTTCCTCTATCGCCTGCCTCCTCTACTGTTACACCTAACCATCCTTCTAACCCGCCTTCCTCCTCTCCTCCTCAATAATCTTCGACCTACAGTAGTCCAATTTCTACTACTATTATTAAAAGGACACGAAATCCTGAGAGTCAACTACAGGCACAGTTTCAGCACGACTCCTTGCCCTCTGGAAGTATGTGTAGATATGTTCAAAACATAACGAGCAACACCTCCATCCACCCACCCCTCAAGAAGAATGATCATAAAGCAGTAAACATATCTGAGCAGTCACTGTGAAGGTCACCATCTCCAATAAAATCCTTAACCACCTGCTGTTCCTCTAAATTCCAGATTGGGGACAGAGTCGGAGCTGTTAACCATAAGCATGTGATGTTTTTCTCACAGTGAAGAAATGAAGGTGTTTTTCTGCCTGTTTTCTACACATCAATGATTAAACCCACAACTGGCCGGATGTGTCAGCTTGTAAAAGGCTGAATGTTCACCCGAGCGCCACAAACTGGTGTTTAGTTTTACAGCAGAAATGAAGGGACCGCAGGTATGTAATTTTATCAGATTACAAGAATGTAACCCAGTGTGTGCCTGCGAGAGCGGTGTAGCTACCCCGAGCAATCGACTCCCAGAATTCTGAAGATAATAAACTGGTGAGATCAGTGACGATCCACATCCAGTGTTTATTAGTGACACCGTACTCCACGTGACAGAAGTACACATCAGACATCAAACATGTCTTGGCTCACTGAAGTAAGTAATAGTTAATTAAGTAATTAATGAATTAATAAAAAATGAATAAGTAATCAATTATATAAATGCATTTTCATGAAGCCATTCCTTTAAGTCATGCGTGAGCGACATGAACGATACTGCCTTAACACATATCTTGCTCTGCTGATATCCCGATATACAATATACAGATATATTGCCCAGCCCTACACTGATTGCAATCAAATCCTCACAGCAGTGCTCCAGAATGAAGCAGAAAGTCTTCTCTGGACAGTAGAGACAGTAGCTTGGTCAAGTCAGGAACAGAGGTTCGGTGATCGTGCAGGTTGTGCCTCGTACAGCTGTCACACTGACACTTCGGGAGGGTCAGGGTTGTGTTCTGCTTGAGAATGAAGCACAATGTTAAGGGAATGGTGGGCTAAAATGCTCTCCAGCAACTGGTGTAATTCCTTTCTAACTGGACAGTGTGGTTATAGAGGGTACCGATGGGAGTCACTGCGTCCCGCTGAGCGACTGTGTTGCTTTAATTAACAGCACATGAGCAGCTGCCGTCACAGAAACACCAGAATTCACCCAGGACAGAATGCCACACACACACACACACACACACACACACACACACACACACACACAATGTAGAGTAGCCAAGTCAGCCGATCCCTGTTTGGAAACTCCACCCAGATAGGGCCTTGCACCCAAGACCCCAGTGCTGGGTGGTGAATGTGCTAACCACCAAGCCATCGCACCAGCCAAACGTGGCTGCTGCGTCAAAGACAAATAAACAGAATAAAAGCAAACTTTAAAGAAACCAAGAAGACAAACCAAAGCAGTCCTGAGCCCAGCAGTCAGTCGCACTGTGACGGCTGCTGAACATGAAAATCAGCTCGCAATAACGAGTGTGTGAACAGTCAAACATAAGATCAGAGTCGGTGAGAAAAACAGAGTTAGGACACGTTTCCTGCTGTTTTCTTTGGTTTGGACAGATCACTGCCGAGTCCAGCTGCCTTTGACTGGAGCAGATAATCACTTGTTTATTTCCCAGTTTGGCTTTTTCCCCCATTAAACGCAGCCAAGCTGGCTTATGCCACTCAGTCAGACTTGGGGTGTGTGACGTAAATGCACACCCTCTAAGCTACAGGGACGCACATCCAAGAATAGAGGAAGAAAATATGCATACAGTCATTTCCTGCTTCTATCAGAGATCACGTGAGCTGAATGGACATCATCCACAGCATCTGCTGGTCTATTCCTGTTCAAACTGTTTAATCCTGACTAACGTGTTCAAACAGTGAAATGTCATCCACTCCACACTTTACATTCAATAAACGTCAGCATCTTCTGATCAATGTCCTTTGATTTTCTAAGGTTTATCTTCTCAGCTTCAGTTTGCACAATTTTATGGTTCCCAAAAGGTCATCGTTGACCATTTTACCGGCGTGATCAAAAGGATGGGAGTGTAGACGTCTATATGAGGTTGCACAGATGACATCATGGGGTACAGTGGTAAACCATCGCTACTAAAGCAACGTGTTGTCACACGTTTCACCGTGAACTGCCCTCTAGTTAATGCTCATCATCCATACCAGCGTTAAGGACAACAAAGTATGTGGGCAGTGCCTGTTACGTCGTCTGGAACGGACCTATTCGTTTTCTTCAGACATTCAGAAACAGAGCTGTTAATGCCACCAATTACACATTAAACGTATTTCTGAAAGCCTGCCATTCGTATTTAAGTTATTGCAGGTGGCAAGACAACCTAGGGGACAAGGACAGAGGCTTCAGAGGCTTCGTTTTGGGGAGTAATTTAAGAAATATCCCTTGTTTACATTCTCCGCCAGCAGCCAGGAGGAATTTCACTGAAGGTAAATAAGAGTGTAGACTCACAGTTTGGCCTTTTACACCAGTTCGGAACCGACTCCGTGTGACGTATCCTCGATTGCACTGACACTAGTGTAAACACAACGTTTCTTATAAGCCTGAACAGAACCAGTTGAAGAACCAGAGGTCTTTTGGTGGAAAAGGCCCAAGTGTGGAGATTTTACAGCAGATCAAGGAAAAATTACGTGATATCTGAAAGTATATAATGGTCAGGACCGTATCGTCTGATACTCAGCATTAAGAGAAAAATAACTAGTTAACCCCGTCGATCAGAAAACAGAATGAACTGTGATCCAATACACGCTTGGAAGCTAAACTAACTCTGTTCAACAGGGTCTAGTCAGCTGTCTGATCCCACAGACACTTCGCTCACGTCCCATTGTCCTCCTTTTGAATTGTGACTCACTGCTGTCACTCTGGCTCGTGTCACAGAAGACATCCTGCTCTGCTAAAACAAACTGCTCATTGCTGACACAGCACAATCGAACAGCTCGCGCAGAAAAGAAAGCAAAGAAAAACGGCTTCCTCAGTCATACCAGTGGACTTTCCTACATGATTTGATCTTTCTCAGGATGTTCCACCACATTTCTACTGGTTTAAGGTCTGGACTCTGACTTGCCCATTGCAAAATGTTCAATTTCTTGCGATTCATCCTTTGCTTTGCAGATTTATTTGTGTGTTTAGGGTCATCGTCTTGCTGCACGACCCAACGGCAGTAAAGCTTCGGATTATAGCCGATACCCTGATGCTCTTTTATGAAACTTGAGGGCGCAATCCAGAACTCAAATGTCCATCAGTAATGGCAAGCTGTCCTGGTCCAAAGGCAGAAAAGCAGACCCAACACACGGTACCTCCATCCCCATGCTGAACAGGTGGAATGGTGTTCTAATGTCGGGATATTCTGGAAGGCTCGGTCTCACTTTCGGCCAATCCGTAGGGTCAGTGTTTGCCCGATGGCTCACTCATGAACACTGACATTAATCAATCCAAGAGATGCACGTCTTAGGTTGAGCTGTATGCTGATTTTGGCAGCCAATCAGCAGAAGAACGGGATAAAATCAGCAGCACTGCACGAACGTAAACAATCAAACACTCTTATTCTCGGTGTCTTGCTGATGCAGCTGCAGTTTGCCTTTCTAAGAAAAGAAAAACGCTGATGGGATTAGCAGGCGGGTGATGGAGATTACAGGGCAGACCACCCACTAATTTCTACGGCAGAGGAACTGCTGAATTGGTTCTGTATGACGAGCCCTTTTTTAACCCATACGAACCGACTGCATGTGTCGAAATCCAGGACAAATAACGATTAAGTGATTTATTAACAGTCACCACCATTTAAGAGGACTGGGCTTGTATTTCACTGGGACTTCTGAAGGGGTCTGAAGGGTCTTTCCAGCCAGTGAAAGGTCCGTTTTTTTAAGTTTAACACTTCTCAGACTAAATCTGTCCATAAAAAAGAAAAACAGTCCGTTCTGGTGAGAACTGACAGGAAACAAGCCCAGGGCTTAAAACAGGGGCCGAACCATCTTCACTAAATCACAATTCTGAGATGAGATCAGCACCTGCGACACAGCAAACAACCCAACGCTGGAGCCGTGCAGATACAGCCACCACAATTCGTACTGAAACATACCGCATAACTGGAGCAAATCCAAGACACTGATTCTTTTCATCTACAGTCACCTCTGTGAGCTGAAGCAGGAAAACTAAAGTGAGAGAATCGGAGACAGTTTGATAAGAACCAATCTGTGAGGTTCTAGACCCGGATTTATGAACCTGTGGGCGAGGGACCACCAGTGGACTGTGAAGCACTTTCTGGCAGTCCACAGGCCCATCTCAGGGGGAGGCAGTAGCTCATGGTGGGCTGTTAAAAGCACTTTAAACTGTAAACGTACATGAAAAAATTATTTAGTGTAAGTAAAAATGGAGAGATCAGCCATGCTCAAACGATAAACGTTATATGAACATTAATAATCAGTGGCAGATTAACACAGGGCAAAGTAAACGTAATCCGCTGTGAGCACCTGTTGCAAACACACGCCGGCCTTTGGGTGATAAGATGTAGAAGACAAGGACGTATGAGGTGAATGATATGTGACTGCTCCTCGTTCCTACTCGCAGAAAGAGAGAAAGAGAGAGAGAGAGAGAGAGAGAGAGAGGGAAGGAGGGAGGGTGTGGATGACAGTGGGTGTAGATGGCATGTAGGTCTTGCTGAGTCTTGCCTGCATAACAAAGGCAACGTGCACTAGAACACTGAACATCTCAACCAGTGCAGTAACTTCACAGACAGAGAGACAGAGCTGTCAGGCGGACAAACAGAGAGACAGACAGATATATATATATATAACATGAGTGAGGGCTGCTCATTTGATTTTGATTTTGGCATCATTAGGACTGAACAAAAGACCTAATCCTAAATCTACCCATATGAACCCTAACTTTAACTCTACACACACACACACACACACACACACACACACACACATTCTTGAAATAAGGGTCTAAAAACCAGCCTTAATGACATTTAAAGCCAGTTTACCAGAGTAAGTGCCCTGATGTAATGAAACAGTCCACACACACACACACACACACACACACACACATATGAATGAGTGCTTTGTATCAGAGGCAATGAGAGAAACATGAACTGAGGCACACCCATCCACTAAACAGGTAACTGTGCGTATTTGTGCTCTCTCTCACACACACACACACGCACACACGCACACACGCACACACAAGAATCAATACTTTGGTGCCAAGCTGATACCAAAATTTTGTCAATGCTATGGTTCTTGACTCCCGCAGTTCCGGGAATCTGGTTTTACAGATCTTCCAGACCACAAGAGGGCAGCATAATAAGACTAGCCTACATGCAAAGGGTAGATACAAATGTAGATGCAATGGGGAGAAGAATGCAACAACAACAGGTGGGCTGGGGCTTGTTGAAAAAAATCAATGATTGAAAGCGCAAAGCCAACACGTAAACAGTGTTTGCTAAAGGAGGATTTTAGCGAAGCACCTCAAAAGACAGACATCCAGAGTTCAATGTGAGCAAGTTGTCAAAGCGTTTGTAACCTGAAATGTTAGTCATTGTTTATTAAAATAAAATCTATATCATTCACGTAATAATGTGGAAATAAATCGCCGTCACTTGAACACAGCACCTAAGCATGCTGTTAACAACAGACGCTGCGGTACGAGGAAGACAGATGAACACAGGAATATGTTGAGCATGAGCGCGTGTTTAAAGCGGCGTCACCTTATTGTATTTAGGAATCGGAAGCCAATACAACTTCCCGGTGTTTCAGCAGCTCTTTACCCAATGATCAGAGAGGGCTGCGGCTTTTCAAAAATCTACAGGGATATTTTCCACTGCAGACATGTGGCTACATTCTGATGTGGGAAACACAGGGTTTAGGAATTCATGAAAAGTGAAATCTTCAAACGTACACGTTCTGAATCAACAAATTATCCAAAGCATTTTCTGTTGCCTGAATTACACACAGATGTATCGCAAAGCAGCAGTGTTAACAGTCACTGCTCATTGCAGTGTGAAACCTGTACAAATACACCCGGAACAATGATATAAATACAAAACAGTCTTCATAATAATGAACACTTAATAATACAATCATCACCCTAGAAACAGAGGTGGGTATGTTCGGTCCAGCGACTCAAAATCCACTGAATGTCGGTGTCTCTGCTGTGACTCAGCCATGAACTCAAGGTGGATTATGAGTGGACTTGGACTGCGAGTAATCCTGGGCCAAAGAGTAAAAATCCTCCCGAGTGTTTTGTTCTGATACCCGCGTGTCTCTAAACACCCACATCTGGGAAATCATGAATCACCAACAGGCCATAACGGTGTTGACCTGAACCAGACTCACACACTCAGGCCAATCAGGCCATCAGCGCAACAATAACAATAACAGCAATAACAGAAAAACAGACGGCTGTTCTCATGTCATGGACATAATTACATTTCATAAGGGCCAAAATCTGCCTCCGTTCACACTCCTCTTATTAGCCCAGTCAGACAGAGGGAGCGAGTAATCTGATTGGCTTGTCCGCACTGCAGAAGAATAACCCGATTGGCTGGCATCGTCAACAACAACAACAAGCTGCTGTGAGGACAGTGATGAACAGCTGATGCTCATTTGATTTCAGATCGTGACCCAATAACCTGCGGCCTATGTTCCCCTCAGCTCACACTCGCACACGCTGCTAAACAGACGAGGCGGTCACGTGCACCTGCCCGATGGAGCACACCTGAAAACACCTGAAGTGTGTGGACGGTGGTGGTGGTTGATACAAAGATGGAAAAGACAGCAAACATGTCTGATGTTTCGCACTGCAGTCAGGTGTTCATGAGCTGAAATGAGAATTCCACTTATTTTATTTTTGAACGTGATGCCTTATTCATGCCTTTAGAGAGGAAGAGAATTAAAAAGAGTTCATAAATGTCTTTACTGTCCAGGGAAAATGATTTTCCACAATATTGGGAAAAGGCTGCATTACAATATTTTGTTGTTCTGCAATATTTGTTGTGATATTAAAAAATACACGATTTTTCACCAGAAGAACTTTCATCAAAGACTGGAGTAAAAGCAACAATACGGGGAAAATTTAATCTGCATCTGTTCCAAGTTTTTTTCTAAACCCAAACCGATTCTCTCTTTTTCACATTTAGGTAAGACTATCTTACTTCTGATTGGCTGATAAAAATTAAATATCAGCGAATTGAATCCCTGTAATATCCGTTCACGTGTCCATCCTCTTTCACCAATTCAAAACGATGCCATATTCACAATCCAGAATGGGGTGAGTAAACAATCCCATTGTTCATGACGTCTTCAATCCATTCAATAATGAATGAAATCGTGAAACTAGTGCCAGCGTTCCTGCACAGGACAAACCACAGCTCTCGCTTCACAGCGGAGCTCACGTGGAGCCGAATCTGCTGCACACAGCGGTCACTACATTTACAGCATCCTTTACATAAAATCACTGTCCAGATAATAAAACTCCACCGTGTGCCAGTAAGACATTACACCACCAGCACATCTCGAAAGCTGTTTCAGCAGGAGCTGAAGACTCACTCAGGAACTCGTGAAACGTCCCTAAAGTCTATTCCAGGTCGAGCTCACAGAGTTCACTACGAGACAGTAAACGTGCCTGCTGTGCGGTTCACAGCAAGAATCACATTTAAACAGAAGGTGAACAGTCTCGGCGGACAGTCTCGGCGGACAGTCTCGGCGGACAGTCTCGGAGGACAGTCTCGGAGGACAGTCTCGGAGGACAGTCTCGGAGGACAGTCTCGGAGGACAGTCTCGGCCGACCTTCTCAGTGAACAGTCTCGGGGGACAGTCTCGGCAGACAATTTTTTATACTAAATCAAATAATAGTTTATACTAAACAAATGTTAAACAGCCACAGCTCTGATAAAAACGCTGAAATTCAATAATTACCTGACCTTCATAATTACCTGACCTTCACAGTTTACAAAACCAGAACAATGAACGGAGATGACGTCTGCTCATGAAGACAGATCGTTACACCAGAGATCGTTATGAGCCTCTGGATGCTGTAAAGCCAATAAGTGTTGAAGAGGAATAGTGGATATATCGGACACAGAATGTTGGAGATGGAGCTGCCGGGCAGAAGGAGAAGAGGAAGACCTCAGAGAAGGTTTATGGATATAGTGAAGGTGGACATGATCCGCTGTGGCCATCCCTAAAGAGAGCAGCCGAAAGAAGAAGAAGAAAGATGCTGAGCATTTATGGGAACAGCTGGGATGCCAGCTTTGACACCCTATCAGTGTGCAGGATCTACAGGCCCAGCCACAACATCTGTGGGTACATGTGCTGAAGATGCCGTATAGAACCTGCACCTCCAATCCAACAGTGTCTCATCTCATATCCAGGTTCAAGGACCAACAGGGAACTAGAGTCTCCTATCAGTTCTACAGTTTTCCCCAATAAACTCATGCTTTACTCTAAAGTTTTATTCCAACACCTCTGTCTTACTGTTATTTAAACTACAAAGATTTACGCTGTCAGCTCCGTCCATCTCTTTACAGATATCATGATGCAGCTGTTTCACTGGTGAAACCGATACAGATGCTGATACTGAAATCTGATGTGAACTGAAAGCGGCAGCATCTAGTGGTAGACCACTAATCCCGACCTACTGAACCACCACCCCCAGAAAATGCCCACAAATTTAACCACATCCTGTCTCCAGCAGAAGCCCTGACTAACGCTGATCACCAGTCCCCCAAATACCGCCTCTATTAAACACTAAGAAAACAATGGTAACAATAAGCAAACGGAGTCAGGACTGAGTCAGGGAGTGCGTCTGTGACTCTCTCTGAAAGGCTGATAAAGGCAGTTCCCTGAAGAACACGGCTTACGCTCACCTTGTTCAGCCAGCTGAAGACTGAAGGCATGGCCAAATCCCGGTCCTCACGTCTTTATCTCACTCTCTCTTTTTACGTCTCCTACATGTCTCTCTCTCTCTCTCTCTCTCTCTCTCTCTCTCTCTCTCTCGATTTCTAATCAAAGCTCCTATAATCCACAAGGCCAAAACAAGAGCTAGAACAACTTCTTCCTTCTTTCTTTCCCTTTTTTTCTTCTCCCTCACTCCCACCTCTCCCTTTCTGAGTCTTGCAGGAACTAGTCTTCTCTCTCTCCTTTCTCCTCCTCCTCCTTCTGAGCTGAGTCTGAACACGTGCTTCAAATCCAAGGAATATTTCACATCGTAACAGGCTGGTGATGTCACTGAGAGCACCTTTCGTCTGCAGACATTCTCTGGACGTTCTCCGGCCATTCGGGAAAAAGCAGAGCAAACCTGTCTGTCTGTCTGTCTCACTCTCACTCTCACACCAGGAATCCATACAAGACCTAAAAACATTCAAGTCACACAAGCCCACACAGTAGAACAGTCACGAATCCAACAGCCCAGAGAACCGGAGTCTCAGTGGGCTTGGCAGCAGGATATCAACAGAAGTGCTGAAGGCCACATTGTATGGGCAAAAGTATTGGGACACCTGCTCATTCACTGTTTCTAACAAAATGAAGGATATTAAAAAGAACTGAGCCTGCTTCTTTAACTGTCCCCAATGAGTAAGCTTTGTAATAGATTCTGGAACACTGCTGTGATGATTTGATGAATTTATTTTCCATTCATCGACACAGAGTGTTAGTGAGGTCCTATGGTTTTTTTGATGATGACCCAACTCATCCCAAAACTACCGGTACTAGATGAAGCAACTTCATTCCAGAGAACACAGAACACAGGCGTTATACCCCACTAGCCCACCTGGCATTAGGCATGGTGCCAACATGAGTTTATCTGCTCCAGGGAGTCCAATTCAAATGGCAACATTTCCCTACAGGGACTAGACAAGCTGTGTGTGTGCATTTGCACATCTGTGTCACCAATGGGTGCACCTTAGTAGCTGAATGCATTCATTAGAAGGGGTGACCACAGTGTCTCAACAGTGGTCCGAGGATTGCTGGTCAAATTCCCGACCATGCTGCCTGTTTCTTCCTACAAGCACACTGGCTGCGTGGTAATGATGCAATGATGGTAGATCGAAAAGAGGGCTGATCTGGGTCGATAGATAGATAGAACGTTATTGATCCCTTTGGAAGGTTCCCTCAGAGAAGAAAAAATGGTAAAGAAAGCTCTTGTTCTGGCCTCGTAGATTATAGGAGCTTTGATTAGAAATCGAAAGAGAAAGCGAGAGAGAAAGAGAGAGCGAGAGAGAAAGAGAGAGAGAGAGAGATGTAAAAGAGGTAAAAAGGGAGAGTGCGTTAAAGACGTCAGGACCGGGATTTGGCCATGCCTTCAGTCTTCAGCTGGCTGAGTAAGGGTGAGTGTAAGCAGTGTTCTTCAGGGAACTGTCTGGGACTATTCTTACTAAGACACCGGTTCAGTTTATACCGTCCACACCTGTTATAATTCACACTGAACACAGTCGCACCTTTACAAGAAAAGGACCTGAAACCTGAACTTTTCTAAACATTCTGGATAGAACTGTGCAGTCTTTGGTATGAAACACCACAGGGTACGCACAGGGTACGCACAGGGTACGCACAGGGTACACACAGGGTACACACAGGGTACACACAGGGTACGCACAGGGTACACACAGGGTACACACAGGGTACACACAGGGTACGCACAGGGTACGCACAGGGTATAAATGTCCTTCTCACTCTTGAATAAATGACGTGAAAGAGTGCAGTGGCAGTAGACTACAGCAGCTGTATTCCAGACAGCTGTGGGAGATTGGTGGAGTTTATCCGAAGTGCAGGGGCGGGTGATTGCGGATTACTCTGCTCTGAGTGTACAGAGGAACCCAACGCACTCTATCCTACATGATGGACGTTGTTGTCAGCTCACAGACCCGAGCTCGCCTCAGGCGGAGATCAGCTGAGAGAACAAAACAGCACATGCAGCTGAACAGAAAACTGAAAATGCCACGCAGGAAAGAGAAAGTGGAGATTTGTTGGAGAATGAGGAATAAAAGGGTGTTTGAGGGAGATAGTAAAGGGCAGAGAGAGTGAGGGAATGAAGGAGAGAGGGAGAGAGACAAGTGGCTGTGTGTTTACAGAGTGGGTGGAGATTTGTTCAAACTTCCAGCTTAGATGCCAAGGCGGGAAATCTCAGCTTAACTAAGAGAGGGGGGGGGGTAGAGAGAGAGTGAGAGAGAGAGAGAGAGAGGGAGAGAGAGGGATAGGAGAGAGAGAGAGGATAGAGAGAGAGAGGAGAGGGGGGATAGTGAGAGAGGGGATAGAAGAGAGGGGGGGGGGATAGAGAGAGAGACAGAGGGAGAGAGAGAGAGAGTGGGGGGGAGATAGAGAGAGAGGGATAGAGTGAGAGAGTATGGTGGGGGAATTCCGCTCTAGTTTCTCATGTTTTCGAAGTGCAGACTCACAGGAGTGATGTCAAGTCTAGAGGTCAAAGGTCACAGTGGAAGGCAGAGTAAGGAAAACACACTGATGTCATTCAGGTTCACCTCTGTGCCTTAAAATCCCCCAAACACACACACACACACACACACACACACACACACACACACACACACACACAAACACACACACACACACACACACACACACACACACACACACACTGATGTCATTCAGGTTCACCTCTGTGCCTTAATAATAAGCTCTATAATAAGCTCTGATTTTATACCCCTTATACCACACACTCCTGTCAGCAGGTCTAATGTGTGGTGTGGGCTAGAGGAGTATAAAGCCCCCCGCACTGAGCTGTGGGGTAGTGAAACTCTGGAATCATGGCGCTCCATACAGTACTTTGGGATGAGGTGGGGGGTCAGGATGGTGGGATGGTGTTCGTCCAACATCGTGACCACACTGACAGTCACTGCAGAAATAAAACAGTGATGAACCTTTACGAACTGATTCGGAAAAAGACAAATAACTGCATTAATAATTGTATTGCAGCACATTTGGCACCAGTGCCACTTGATATTTTATCCACCAACCAAGAGACACACTTCCCTGTTCCACCACACCGTGTCCCAAATTAACTTTTTGACTCACTGGCCAAATGGATGGGTACAGTAAAAAATCCACCGGGCAAACTTATTTTTTACTGCCTGGAATAATACGATGACTGAAATTAGGCCAAATTACTCTCCGAGCAGAAGATCAGGAGTTCATTTTGGACCCTGACCACACAGTGGTCTTCTAGAAGTGACCAGCTACTGATGAATGAGCTAAATGTGAGAACTGCTCAGCAGTTGATCATGTTTTCATTTTGATCTTCTGAACTCCACGGTCCGTTTTTACAGATTAAATCATCCCTGTGAGAAGTCAAAATAAACTTAGACACTGCCTCAATCATTTTTTGTAATCGAGGTACTCCGATTATTCGAGGAATCGTTCCACCCCTAACAGCCATGATTTCAGAAGAAACGATGAATAAGCAGGTCTCCTAAGATTTGACCTAATTAAGCTGAAGAGACTGAAGCTAAGAAATCCTCTCTCTCATACACACACACACACACACACACACACACACACACACACACACACACACACACACACACACACACACGTTATCTACAACCCAGTGAATGTCAGCAGACCTTGTCAGCAATACTGCTGATACAGAGTAACTCAAGCTCAAGCAAAACACAAACACACACACAGACGTCACCTACACAAGGTCCGTTTTTACTAACAAATCCTTTATCTTTGCTCTCTCACTCACACACACACACACACACACACACACACACACACACAAAGTATTACCCGTAATAACACAAGGCCGTGACATCACAGCCATCATACTGGCACCTCTAAGTTCAGTTATGATCCGAAATCTACAGAACATGAACATGGACATCTGAGCATGGTCTCCTACTTTTACTCCTGAAGTTTCAAACCTTACAGACACGGCAGATGACCACCAGAAATGGCCACTGTGTGGTCAGGCGACTCCTGACTGCTCTGATTGCTCTTCAAAAGTGCCCTGACCTGGCTGGAGCACACCTGTTCAACTCACTGGACATTGTTTGTGATTGCACACAACTGAGCCTGTAAGAACCTGCATACAGACTCTGACTGATCAGAGAGAGGGGGCGGGGCTGACGCTCAACCTGCATAGAGA
Organism: Acestrorhynchus altus; assembly: GCA_034509495.1. Taxonomy (NCBI): domain Eukaryota; kingdom Metazoa; phylum Chordata; class Actinopteri; order Characiformes; family Acestrorhynchidae; genus Acestrorhynchus; species Acestrorhynchus altus. Next base: position 15,667,156 of record CM067525.1, on the reverse strand, counting down.
CTCTGACTGATCAGAGAGAGGGGGCGGGGCTGATGCTCAACCTGCATACAGACTCTGACTGATCAGAGAGAGGGGGCGGGGCTGACGCTCAACCTGCATACAGACTCTGACTGATCAGAGAGAGGGGGCGGGGCTGATGCTCAACTTGCGCACAGACTCACAGGGTGGACGATGTACCTCAGCCTGTCCAACAGTAGCATGTGAACAACCTTAGAGTGGAGCGTTAACAGCTGACTGTCCAGTCAGGAGGTTATAATCAGTTGGTCCAAACTGTACAAATGACCATTAATACTTAACAGGACCACACCTACTAACCCGACCCCAACAAACAGGACTTCAGCAGGAAGAGAGAGATAAAGTCTGAAGGAGGTAAAAAAAAAAAAAAAAAAAAAAAAAAGGGAGTTAGAGGCAGGGGGAGGTAAATATAGGCAGTAAATGAAGGCATTTAGAGTCAGGAAGAGGTGAATAGAGGCAGTTAAGAGGCAGGAGGAGGTGAATAAAGGCAGTTAGAGGTGAATAAAGGCAGTTGGGGTCAGTTTGAGGTAAATAGAGGCAGTTAGAGGCAGTGTGAGGGGACCGTTGGAGTTGTTAGCACGCCGGCTAAAACACCTCAGATCTGTTTGACAGTCGGTTTAACTTCCCCAAAGTTCCCCCTCCAACCTCTCACTACACCCCTCACTACACCCTACCTACACCCCACTGCACCCTGAGTCCACAGCGTACTCACATCGACTTTCTCCGTCCGGACCTCTCTCCTCAGTAAGTTCTGGAAGCGCGCTTTCATCGCCTCAGTCTTTCTCTCCGGACCGGAGAGAGTCCGCTTCACCGCCGAGCCCGACACAGCAGACCCGACTCACTGAGCCGACTCTCTCTCCGACTCACAGACTCACTCAGCCCGACACAGCAGACCCGACTCACTGAGCCGACTCTCTCTCCGACTCCCTGACTCACTCAGCCCGACACAGCAGACCCGACTCACTGAGCCGGTTCACTAAGCCGACTCCCCAACTCCCTCAGCCCGACACAGCAGACATGACTCACTGAGCCGATTCACTGATCCGAATCACTCACTGAGCCCTACACAGCAGACCCGACTCACAGACTCACTGAACCGGTTCACTGACCCGACTCCCTCTCTGACTCACTGAGCCAGTTCACTGACCCGACCCCCTCTAACTCCACTCACTGAGCCCGATACAGCAGACCCAACTCACTGAACCGGTTCACTGACTGACCCCCTTTCTGACTCCACTCCCTGAGCCCGATACAGCAGACCCAACTCACTGAACCGGTTCACTGACCCGACCCCCTCTCTGACTCCACTCCCTGAGCCCGATACAGCAGACCCGACTCATTGACTCACTGAACTCTATTCTCTGAGTCGACTCACTGAACCAGTTCACTGAGTCCAATCCCTGATTCTCTGATTCCCCCTTTCAACCCAGTGTTTATCTAGAAACAGTACTAACACTTCCGAGAGGCTTCACACAACTGTGTGTAATTTTCACACATAAATAATACATGAAATTATACAGTAATGCATTAAGTAATTACATCAGAATCAGAAAAGCCATTTATATAAAAGAATAAACAGAACTAATAAATAATAAGCAGATAAACACTGAAATACACACGTTAAATGAAAAGGCCGTGGTTATGAACAGTGTGGGCCGGAGAGTATAAAGGGTTAAATGGTAGTTAACCATTAACACAAACATCACAGAATCTGAGCATCATACTGCCGTAAAAGGGCAAGTCCACCAAATTACTGCATACGTTTTTATACAAACTAGTTACAAATTGCCCGAAGTTTCCTTTGTGTAAAAAAATAGTGGCACTCAGACGGAAGTGTGGGGTTGCAATCCTGTTGGAAAGGAAGATAAAGGTTATTGATCTACACATACAGACGTCGTGTCTCTCAGTACGGTGTCCAGTTTAACACAAGTTGTAGAGGTTCCTAATGGTGTCCTGTGATGATCCATCCCATGCAGCTTGAATGTTCTCACTCAGTTCTGCAGATGGTGTGGTAGTGGTGGAGTGTTGATAGAGCGTCCAACAGCGTCCCACACATTTTAAATCAGGGACAGGTCTGGAGATGAGACCGACCACGGGACAGTATCTGTGTCTTCAAGATAAGTGATGGAATAGAGCACGGGAGTCGGACCACTGGTTGTAGGACCTCATTAATGTAAGGTTGGTCTGTCAATGTGCCTGTAATGAAGACCAAAAGTGATCTGTCATGTCCACACCATGACACCACACCTGGACATGTGACCACAGGCCATTGACACTGACCAAGGTGCCTCCATACACACAGATTTGTGGTCGTCACTCCTCACCTGCTGCCTTTCTGAGTGACTCTATGACTGGACTGATTCTTTCTGGGTGCAATTTGTTGACACTGAGAGACCTTTATGAAACCCCTTCATGGTGGAGGGACACATACGGGACGTTCTTTACTCTCAAACTGCTGAATGACTTCAAATTTCAAAGTTTGCTGAACAGCTCCACCTAGTGGCTGAAAGGTGCCCATACACATACTCCTGTAATTAAGCCTCCTGGTGAGCTGAAACAGGAAAACCACAAAAATGTGCATCATATCGAACTGAGAAGCAGAAGCAATGGTTCCTACATTCACAAAGGAAGGAAGATCACAGCTGATACAGCTCAGATTGTAACGAAGGAACATCTGTATTCATCATTTGCTTGTGAACAAAGAGTGACCCAATACCTTATTGCACATCATGTAAGTGGTATGTTCTGGTGCTATGACACACATAGATCAGTGTGTGGGACAGCGCTATTCTCCTTGATGTGTCCATGTAAAGTGCCTTTATGGATCCAGTTCAAACCTGTTGGAAATTTTGCTGATTGGCTTCCATTACAAATGTGTTTCCAGGTCCATTCTGTTCTTTTCTAAGCACAGGAACATGAATCAAATATCCTGAGCTTGAGAAGATGCACCTTCCGATGAAGACAGTGAGGTCAAACGCAGTGCAATTGAGTCCACGCCCCCTGTGATTCACTGTGGTTTGAACTGCGAGCCTTGAGGTTGAAAGCACATACAGACGTTCTGCATTAGAATCGATTGAGAAATGGAGACGTTATTGTGTCTTTTAACCCGTGTGTCTTTAAGTGTCAAAAATGATCTTTTCTCAGCATGAAATTTTATTGAGTTGCCTTTAATTAAGTGTCTCCAAGATTGGAAAATTAACTGTTTATATTTCCATGACAGCTGTATTTTATGCCTCAAACTTAAATCATATTCAGCGGAGCAAAAAAGTATTTAGTCAAACACTGATTGTGCAGGTTCTCCTGCTTATAAAGGTGAGAGACGTCTGTAATTTCCATCATAGGTTCACTTCAACCACGAGACACAAAATGAGAAACAAATCCAGGAAATCACTCTGAAGGATTTTTAAAGAATTTATTTGAAAATTATGCTGGAAAATAAGTATTTGTTCAACAACAAAAGTTTAACTCAATACTTTGTGACATAACCTTTGTTGGCAATGACGGAGGTCAAAGGTTTCCTGTAAGTCTTGACCAGGTTTGCACACACTGCAGCTGGAATTTTGGCCCGTTCCTCCATGCAGATCTTCTCTAGAGCAGTGATGTTTTGGGCCTGTCGCTGGGCAACACAGACTTTCAACTCCCTCCACAGATTTTCTGTGGGGTTGAGGTCTGGAGACTCGCTGGGTCACTCCAGGACCTTGAAATGCTTTTTCGGAGCCACTCCTTCGTTGCCCGAGCGGTGTGTTTGAGTTCATTGTCATGCTGGAAGATCCAGACACATTCCATCTTCAATGCTCTCGCTGATGGAAAGAGGTTTTGGTGTAAAATCTCATAATACATGAAACCATTCCTTCTTCCCTTAACACGGATTAATCGTCCCCTTCGCAGAAAAACAGCCCCAAAGCAGGATGTTTCCACCCTCATGCTTCACGGTAAGTATGGTGTTCTTGAGATGCAACTCAGCATTTTTCTTCCTCCAAAAACGGCAAGTTATGTTGTTACCAAAAAGTTCTATTTTGGTTTCATCTGACCACATGAAATTCAGGATCATCCAAATGCTCTCTGGCAAACTTCAGATGGGCCCAGACATGTATTGGCTTAAGCAGGGGGACACACCTGGCACTGCAGGATTCGAGTCCCTCTCGGTGTAGTTTGTTACTGATTGTAGCCTTTGTTTCTTTGTTCCCAGTTCTCTGCAGGTCATTCATCAGGTCCCTGGGATTTTTGCTCACCATTCTCATGATCATTTTGATCCTACAGGATGAGATCTTCCGTGGGGCCCCAGATCGAGGGAGATTACCAATGTTCTTGTAAGTCTTTTATTTTCTTATCATTGCTGTTGATTTATTCACACCAACCTGCTCGCCCAGTGTAGATTCACTCTTCCCAGACTGGTGCAGGTCTTCAGTTTTCTTCTTGGTGTCCTTCGACGGCTCTTTGGCCGTGGTTAAGTTTGGAGTCTGACTGTTTGAGGCTGTGGACAGGTGTCGTATACAGACAATGAGGTCAAACAGGTGCCAGAGGACAGAAGAGCTTCTTCCCGAAGAAGATACAGGTCTGTGAGAGCCAGAAATATTGCTTGTTTATGGGACCAAAAACTTATTTTCCACCATAACTTACAAATAAATTCTTTAAAAATCCTACAGAGTGATTTCCTGGATCTTGTTTCTCATTTTGTCTCTCAAAGTTGAAGTGAACCTATGATGGAAATTACAGATCTCTCTCACCTTTATAAGCAGGACCAGTCAGAGAAGGGCCACTGCAGGTATCTGTGCTGGATTATAAATCTAACCCCATATTTGACTGGATACAACCTGGAATTGAATTACAGAGTATTTTCTACAACACTAACACAGTTACGGTATGCGATGCTTTGCCACATGGCTTCTGTCTGACCTCCTTGAGGAGTTAAAGCCTGGAGCCTCCTGGAAAAACACAGCACAGCTGAGAACGGACTCACGATGACTCACATGAAGAACGCTGAGTTACACTGACAGAAACAGATAATGACCCTGTCTGGACTTAAAGTAAGACTGCATTAACTATAAGAACAATAAAGTGACCGGTGAGTGGACGCACAAGGTAGGTGTTTCTAATAAAGTGGCCAGTGAGTGGAAGCACAAAGAAGGTGTTTCTAGTAAAGTGGCCAGTGAGGGAAAGTATGGTATGGTAGATGTCAAACCACTGCCTCATGGCTACAGGAAATGGTTGCTATGGCAACCCAGACTGACATCCTGTTTGGGTAGCAGGCTGAAGAGAAAAGGCTGATGAGCAATGTTCACCCACCTCCCTCCGACTTCGAGCTTTGTTCACAGTCCGCTCGCATGGACGTTTCTGTAGCTGTAAAAACCGCTTATGTGTCTCTTTCACAATCCAACAACAAAAATAACCCTCATTTCACTTCTGCTTGCATTCGAGTTCCTGGTTTCATTCTTCACTGATTTGAAACGTTACACTGACAACTATCATAAAAGCAGATGTCTGAAGGAAGTGTTTAAACAGTGTGTCCACTCCCTGTCCACTCGAGGAGACACTCCTACTTAGTGTCTCCACCTTGTAGATGTAAAGTCAGAGACATCAGGGTGAGAGAAGGGTCAGGGTGTGTGTGTGTGTGTGTGTGTACTGTATGGGACATCTCCGGTTACAAGCCAAGATGATACAGTCCACGATGCTGTATCTGATACCGTGCAAAACAAATGCTAGTGAGGTCACACACACACACACACACACACTCCTTTTTATAGATGGGCTGGCAGGCGCTCTTTCCTGGGAGGGGGGGGAGAGGGGTACAGCCCCCTTTTCGAACTCTCCTTCCTCTATCTCTTCTTTTTCATCCTCTCTTTCTCATCTTTGTCTCTGTCCTCAAGTGACCCCACTGTATCTGCTCTCTCTCTCTCTCTCTCTCTCTCTCTCTCTCTCTCTCTCTCTCTCTCTCTCACACACACACACACACACACACAGAGCTGGCTGACATTCAGAGATCTGAACTCAACTCAACATCAAAGCTCTTGCTCTTCAAAGCAGCGCTGAAGGCCACTGATCTACTGCTCAAATATTTATCTGCAGATCAGTGAGACCAGCCCTCATTTATTCATCACATTACCGTTGGTTGCGACCCATAATCACGTCCTAATGGGACGCGTTTGTCTGCATTATATCACTTCATAATGACCTGATCATCTCTAACGGACACTGAGGGAGCTCGGCTTCTAAATACAGTCATGTGAAAAAGTCAAGACACCCATGAACACCTTCGGCTTTTTAAACACATCTGATTGTCGTGGGGCCTGTTTTGAGAGACGGAGGTGACATGAACAAACACATACAACTGAAGAAATGTCAGTCTTCTCCTCAAGCCCCCCTCTGATACAATGATTTCACAGTGGTTTCTATGACGGAGAGCAAAGCAGCACCGAACCCTGACGCTCCCACCACCATGCTTCACAGCTGGCATGGCTACTGTTAACGTTGGATTCATCCGTCCACAGTACATTGTTCCAGAAGTCTTTGTCTAGATGTTCTCTGGCAAACGTTTGTCTTGCGCCAATGTTTTTTGGGCTCCATGATGACTCTCCCATTGGTCATCGTAGTGCGTGAAGCAGAAAAGCCTCTGATTGGCTGCCTCCTACCCTGCTCCTCACTATGCCCTGCCTCTGCACACTTGTTCTCAACCCTCAATCATGCATTTTTCAAACAAGTTGGTCCTACAGAACATCTAGAGAGGCCACGTAGGTTTTGTAAACAAATGCTGGGGACTGATGAAGTTAAAATGCCATCTATGAAGCATGGGGGTGGAGGTATCATACTTTGAGGTTGTGTGGTTAGACCTTAAGCAAGTCGTGCAGCACGATGACCCAAGTTAATTCTCCAGGTGTGTATTCTGTGTGCGTTTTCTTTGTACCTCGTGTTGGTCGTGGCACCGGAACAGGTAGCATGCGGCCCTCCTGTCGTCCCTCAGCAGGCAGCCGAAGTAGCTCGGGTCCTGGCTGTTGTGGATCAGTTTGGTTACACGGTGAGGTCTGTGCTCGAACAGGACTGGATACTGCAGGGGGTCCCACTGCCTCCCCGGACCCGCCATGTCCAGAACGCAGCGCACGGAAGAAGCTGAAATCTGCAGAATTACCGGATGGTCTCGTACCTGCATCCCAGAACAGACACTGTGTTTTCAGACGTTGTTTCAGTGATAAAGAATTAAAACTGCATAACAGAACAGGGTTTTGAAGGAATCTCCAGACAAAGTTAAAGAACTGGGAACTGGTTGATTCATAACATGAGTCTCCAGAAGGTCCACTCTGAGATGGAGATGGTAGGGGAGATCGTTGAAATCTGATATCTAACCAAACTTTCGCTTTAGTCCCAGTCACTAATCCCAGTTAAGCTCTTTCAGCAGGACTGACCTCCAAAGTTCGGGTTCCACCGGGGCTGGTGCTGAAGCTCCTCTGCTTCAGACGTGGCTTCCGAATCTCAGCCACCACCCATGGAAGCATGGCCATGGTGGTCTGCGGATGTACCACTAGTGAGCCCACTAGTGTTAGTCTGTACTGGATCTCCTGCTCATCCTGCTCTTCGTCTGTGCCGTTATCTCCTGAATCAGCGGGGGGCTTGGATGAAGGGCTGGGAACAGGCTGGGAGAAGGCAGGGTCAGCTCTGGGCTTGACTTGAAAGCAGATGCCCTCCATGACCCCTGTGCAAGCAGACAGAATTGATGTTCATTTTTGATTGGACGTTAATTTCGTGGTAATTTTGTAGATGAAGGTTTGTGCACCGTGTTTGTGTTTTTATGACACTACAGTGACAACAGAAACTATCCGGCATACCATACCAACTGCATAGCAACCACTTGAGACACCATAGCAACCACTCGAAAGTGTAACTGCCAGGTCACTGCATAAAATACCTTGAACACCAAAGCAATAACTGCTTAGCAACCACTTATCAACACCCTAGGAACCACCTGAGAACTGCATGAGCTGTTCAATCACCCGAGTTATTTTTATTCCTTTATAACCAAAATATGTAATATATGTAAATCATCTCTCATCTGATTGGTCGCCCTGAACTGTACTGCATCCAAAAGTACTGTATATAAAATTATACATCCATGAAACTAAATACTGTATTATAAATATAGAATTACACTATGTGGACAGAAGTTTTGGGACACCTCCACATTCACTCTTTCTTCAAAGGTATCCTTTTGTTGGAGTAACTGTCTCTACTGTCTGTTAGACTTTCTGTTAGATTTTGGAACATTGCTGTGAGGTTTTGATTGCATTCAATTACAATGTTGGACCACCATCCCTTCACTCCGCAACTAATCCCAAAAGAACTGATCCATATCTGATATGGTTCCATATCTGTGTCAACAATGGGTGCAACTTAAAGTAGCAGAATGTTTTCATTTGTATGGGGTGTCCAAAAACTTTTGGACATGTAGAGTATGTTGCATATATGAATATAATGACCTGGAATTTCTATTATAGGACATGTTGATCCTATTTAATACAGTAATACTGACACTGACATGGTTGACCAGTATCAGGATTACAGCTAAACTGCATGAAGGTCAGGCTGGTCTTCAGAAGTTAACGTGAGGCCTGCTGGTCTGACCTGTGCTTGTCCTTGTTGCACTTCACTACCGAGGCCTCCTTCAGGACCACTAGTGTTTCAGTCAACACACACATAACTTATGTCATCACACACATGTTTGGGTGTGTATGGGGGGGCTAAAGGTAAAGAGAGAGAGAGAGAGAGAGAGAGAGAGAGAGAGAGAAGAGAGAGGGAGGGAGAGAGAGAGGGGGGGAGGGGGGGGCAATGGTTTAATTTATGTTCATTTCAATGGTGAACAGATTCAAATCCATATCTTTGCCCCAGTTGGCAAACCTCTCTCTCTCTCTCTCTCTCTCTCTCTCTCTCTCACTCTCTCTCTCTCTCTCTCTCTTTCAGGCATGCACTCTGAAGTCAGAGGCCAGTATAAATAGCAAGGCATGTCATTAAAGCTACAAACTCTTATTTTGTCTTTGGTCAGGCGGTCAAACAGTAGAGGGTGGACAATAATAAAGACCACCACAAAAAAACAAACCAAAGGGCAGCAGTGGAGTGAGCTCACAGTAGGGTTGGCATGAAGGGGCAGCAGCTTTATAAGTGGCATCAGTGGTAAATGCAGTAATAATGAACTTGACTGTGAAGCAGCGAAGCTCAGCGGGGAAAATACGCTGTGTCCAAATGTTTGTGGACACCCTTTCTAATGAATGCATTCAGCTACTTAAGTTGCAAGCATTGCTGACACAGATGTCTGGTCCTTGAGTTCTTGGTCACCTCCCTGACTAAGGCTCTTCTACCACGATCACTCAGTTTGGTGACCAGCTCTATGAAGAGTCCTAGTGGTTCCAAACTTCTGCCATTTACAGATGATGGAGGCCACTGTGCTCACTGAGATCTTCAATGCAGCAGAAATGTTTCTGTACCTTCTCCAGACCTGTGTCTCCATACAATCCTGTCTCTGAGGTCTACAGACAGTTCCTTAGACTTCATGTCTTGGTTTGTCTCTGACCTGCACTGTCCACTATGAGACCTTATATAAACAGGTGTGTCTTTCCAAATCATGTCCAATCAACTGAATTGACCACAGGTGTCCAATCAAGCTGTAGAAACATCTAAAGGATGATCTGGCAAAGGCTGCAAAAACTTATGTACATGTTACATTATATATAGATGTGTGTATGTGTGTGTGTGTGACACTAAACAATAAACCATACACTAATATTGATATCATGTTTATTTAATAAGAACTGATGATGAACATTTTCCATAAATGTGCATCAAACCTATGATGTGTGTGTCACACTATAGGACATGACGTCACACCTGATTTGGTGTTGAAGAGGAGGAAGCCAGAGGTTCAGAAGGTCTTCTAGGAGATCAGCCTTGAAGCTCCAGTGCAGCAGACCTGTTGCACACAGTCAGTGAGGGTCACCACTTTCACACTCGTCCAGCCTCTGGTCAGAAGACTCCTCTGACAGTTTCTGACCTACCTTCAGCTCTGCAGCAGAGGAAGCTCCTCACAAAGCCTCCTGAGATGTGGCAGAAAGTTGGATGAGAGGGGTCTGGAGTCCCCTGAAACGCCTGATGACCTGTGCACTCCGCAGAACCTCCATCTGACCGTGCGGAAGGTCAGACTGAGCCCTCATGTGCGGGACGTGTCTTCAGTCTCCGCTGTGACGCTCCGATCAGCGCTCTGAGCGCCCCGGCGGACAAGCCGCGACCGTTTTGCGCCAGGCCCCGCCCACCCGCGCTCGGATTGGCTGGAAGTTCACACGCTGCTGCGCTTCCAACCAATCAGAGCGAGTGAGAGCGCGGCGCCGGCTGAATGCGGGTGGAAACGGAGACGCAGGAAAACCTGCGATCTACAAATGACGTGTGAGAGCAGAGATGGAGAGGAGATGATCTATAGATCTGATCTCAGAGCCAAATTCCCCTCCAGAGTCTTCATCTTTAATCTGCTGATAGTCCGGCGGTTTACTGCACAACACACACACTACATATACTAATGTGTGTGTGTGTGTGTGTGTGTGTGTGTATACATGTGCACAGGGGTTGGACAATGAAACTGAAACACCTGTCATTGTATTGTGGGAGGTTTCATGGTTAAATTGGAGCAGCCTGGTGGTCAATCTTCATTAATTGCACCAGTAAGAGCAGAGTGTGAAGGTTCAATTAGCAGGTAAGAGCACAGTTTTGCTCAAAATATTGCAATGAACACAACATTATGGGGACATACCAGCGTTCAAAAGAGGACAAATTGTTGGTGCACGTCTTGCTGGCGCATCTGTGACCAAGACAGCAAGTCTTTGTGATGTATCAAGAGCCACGGTATCCAGGGTAACGTCAGCACCACCAAGAAGAACCAACCACATCCAACAGGATTAACTGTGGACGCAAGAGGAAGCTGTCTGAAAGGGATGTTGGGGTGCTAACCCGGATTGTATCCAAAAATGTCATTCCCAAGACGAATCGGCGCTGTACTGGCTGCAAAAGGAGTCTCTAGAACACCATACTAATCAATTATTGTGGTCTAAAACCAGGTGATTCAGTTTCATTGTCCATTGTTTTGCCCTCTGGCTCCATGTTGCCCCCACATATGGATGCCCACCAGCTCAGTGAAAGAACCAAGGGGTTAAACACCACACATCGGGTCCTAGGCTCATATAAGATTAAGATGAGTTGTGTAAACAATGGGGGACATTTGGGAAGCCCACCTGGGTCCCAGGTTTCAGTCATGTGAGACCCACATGAGCATGGTGGCTGGGTTGTGTGTGTGTGCTGCTTGCCTTGCTGTGCTATAAATAACCCTGTGAGACAGCAGTGACCCAGTCAGAGCTCTCCAGAGAAAAGCAGCTTCCTGACCAAAGAGTCATGATTTAATTTGGAGGATAATTGTGTTTATAATTTGTCTGAAACCCAGCTGAAAAAGCCTCACCAGATAAGACTGGTTAAACTGGCTGACCAGCTTAGTTTTTCATAAAGTATAGGATGTTTCTGTTTGACCTGATCAAGCTACAAAACCAGTTTGACCAAACTGGATGACCAGCAGGACCAAGCTAGTGGACGAGCAGGACACCATGAATAAGTTGGATGACCAGCATGGCCAGCATCACCAGCTTCACCAAATTGGTGGACTGGCATTGACCATATAACCAAGCTGACCATGCTGGTAGATGAGCATGACCAAGCTGACTGACCAGTAAGGCCAGCTTGACCAAGTTGGCCAACTTGTATGAATAGCTTGGTCCAGCCAACAGGAGGTGTAAAATATAATGTCCACTGACTGGACAATTAATCTGAGCTGATGCGAAGCAAACATGTATTATATATATTGTAAAGGAACATTAATGTAATGCTCATTTTAAGTTTCCACAACAACCAGTATATAAAAGTGCTGGGTGTGAATTGTAATAAAATCAGCCAGTTCTGAGGGTCTGAAGATGATGAAGACACTCTCACAGAGAACCCACCCCTGAATCCAGACTTCAGAATCACCAAATGTGTCAGGAATGTTCTGGAAGGTGAGAAGCAGAAAATGCAACAAGTTTACGTCTCCATTGTGGAGAAGTTGTAGCTTGCTGAACATAAGCCCACCTGGCAATATAGTAGCCCCCTTGCTGCACCACCACAGACCAGGTGAATGGGCAGGACCCCCAGGGTGAGAACCACTGCTGTAGAGGACTCTTATATCTTAATTATCCAGACATGCACTGTATGGGCAAATGTTTATGGACACCCCCCTCTAATGAATGGACTCTCTGGAGCAGATAAACATGATACTATTGGCACCATGTCTAATGCCAGGAGTGGGCTACCTGGGCTGTGGAGTAGTGGAATTGTGTTCTCTGGAGTTATGGCATTCCATCCAGTACTTTTGAGATGAGGTGAGATGGTCATCATCCATCTTCTCCAACTGGACATCACTAACTTGTAGCTCTTACTGCTGAATGCCATCAAATCCTCACAGCAATGCTCCGAAATCTAGTAGAAGTTCTTCCCTGGACAGTAGACACAGTTACTCCAGCAAGAGCAGAAAAAACTGTTAACACCTTTGATTTCAGATAAGTCTCAATACTCTTGTCCACGTTGTGGAAGTTGTCGTCTGGTTCCCTAATGTCCAGTACATTTCTATTACTGGTTTCAGTTGACCAAGGCCTGTGTCATTATTCAGGATACACATATGGTCATGAAACTGCCCCATGTTTTCATATCCTTACAGGGACCCCAGTAAAAATGACATGGACACACACGAAGACCGTAGGACACTGAAGGTACTGCATCTTGCTGTTTATTAAGGCAAAGTAAACTGTGACTTACAGTGAAACCATCACAATCAGGCCCGACGCGGACATGAACTACAGTATTACAGAAGAAACGTGGTCAGGGTTATTGAGGCCAGTAAGCTCAACTAAACATCAAAGAGTCGCTGGTGCAAAACCGGTGTACGATAACCGGTGGGAGGTGGGAATCCCAAGACTGTGGTCCAACTCAGTGGGAGGCTCCTCTGCAGAGTTCTTCTGGACCTGGATTAGCCGACTCTGACCGTTACAGTACAGTGGTGAAGTATCTCGGTGTAGCCGGACTGGTTACTCAGTTTACACACGTGACGTCTCGAGCTTTACCTCTGAGAGTATTACAGGATGGTAATCGTCCAGGATTGCGGCTGTTCTGGATTTAACTGTATCAAACATTTTAGACAAACACTGAGATGGCTTGTTGGGCGGTTGCCATGGAATTGCTGGGGTGTTCAGCAAGCCAGCTGCTTTGGGATCCCAGACGGTTGCCAAAGTATCACAGATCACTGCTACTGTGTTGCTGAGGTGTAGCTATAATCTTACATGGTTGCTCCAACAACCCAAGGTATCTGTGCCATAGACAGCCGTACTGAACACCTCCTCAAGTGCCTCCATGCGTCAGAAAACCTCAGTGTTTACACACGTTGATTCACACCAGATAATATAACCTGAGATTATTTTATGGCTTGTTTTATGAAGGTTGTGGTATCGATACTGACGTCGGAGCACAGTCAGTAAAAATGCCCGACATGATACAATCAGACGGGAATAAAATCCACCTCCCGAACTAAAACTATTCCCATCCAAACTGAGAGCAGAGCCAGGAAAACATTCAGACTTATTCGGGCGATTCTGCCGTTTTAGTCAAAAGCAGCACAAACGACACTATGTTTTTACACTGTTTTCTAAGTTACTGTAATAAAACTTTATCATTGTTGATATTTGATACAGATTCTGATTGATATGAGTATTACAAGATGAGAATCCCATCTGACTGTACTGACACGTTTACTTTCATATTCCATACTGTAGTTTAATACTCAGATATGATCAGTTCTCAGGGTTCGGTATGGTAGCGTTGGGACATTGTAAATAAAGAAACGAACATCAGAATCCAGGATCTCCAGCTGACTGGCCGCATGTGGGGTCAGCGATCATTTTAATTTGATTCTGTACAAATGTCGTAATACTGTAAGTACAGGAGCACTGAGGAGAGACCGCCACAGTGCTTTGAGTTATCTGTGTTTTATCTCGACTCCGAAGCTAAAGGTTTGAACACAGGATGGTGGTTATTGATTACATTTGCATTGCTGAGGTACAGAGCAGATAAAGTGGGGTTGAACTCGGACTGGGTGGGCTGAGCTGCAGAGCTCAAAACCTCAGTAAAGATGGACCAAACCTATAAAAGTGCAGGTCATCAAAACCAGCTGGAAAATTAGACGCCACAAGGGTCTCGGGCCAAAATATCATCACAGTTTATTAGGTACAAATAATATTAATGTTAATCAAGCAAAGCTGTGGTTAAGCCTCAGTCCCTTCTTTAAAAAGATCACTGGTGTGATTCCTGGAGATGCCAAAGTCATCCGAGGCTGAGTCTCAATCTGCCTGCCCACCTGCCCGCCCGTCCGCCCCTCCTGCAATGATGTCTCATTTCCAGGCAGTCTGAACAGAACTGGCTGTTTGTCTACAGTCGTACAGGAAGCACAGGCAGCATGATGTGACAGATTTGAGAGTCCTAGAGTTAGTGGGTGGGAATTAGGGCTGGGCGATATATCATAAATATCATGATATATTTCATATAATATATAAACATCGTATCTGTGTACGATTTAATTTAACAAAAGAATGAATGACCCTCAACACAGTACAGTCGTGTGAATTATATCATACAATTAAATACTGCTAGTTAACATTTTCTTTATTAAGCTTTTCATCACAATTTCTCTTAAACCTTTTGTTTACGGTGTGAATTTGAAAACTGGACTGGAGAGAATTCAAACAGAGGGGAACATATAAGGACAATGATACAGTGTTGATTTGTTTACGTAAAGCCAGGGGTCGGCAAACCAAAATCAAACCTCAAATCAATGATAAAATCAGATAAATGTTCACTGTGTCAAAGCAACTTCTACTTAAACCTGTTTTCAATTTACAAAGAGTTTCAGTCAAAACACAAAGCAGGTCAGTCATATCACACTCTTACACAGTGTTTTTGAAGATGCCATGTGTTAACAGTTCAGAGATAAAAACTGGTCGTCATGGCGATGGGTCTGATACTGCAGGGTTCAATTAATCTACTCTTAAAGTTAACGACACCCGGAGACACTGGACTGTGGTGTTGCAGCTGCTCTGAACCAAACAGACTGGAAACAACAACAGACTCCCCAGCATGTCAACGATGACTCGATTATGTGATTTAAAAACAAAACATTTAGATTAATTATGATTCTGATCATGTGAGGATTAAACATTATTTATTGTTTGCTTAAAAGGACAATAAACACTTTATATCTCAGAAATCCTGTTAGAAATTGATGATCCAGTATTTTTAAGCTGAAAATTATTTGTAATAAGTTCAAAATAAAAGACAGTGATCCAAAAAAATACAAATAAAATCAACGTGAATGTCTTTGAATGTTTGTATGATTTATATATTTATCAGGATGATCCCTTTCGCATTTTCCTTTATAACCCCCTCTCTGATCAGTCACAGTCTGTGTGCAGGTTGAGCATCAGCCCCGCCCCCTCTCACTGATCAGTCACAGTCTGCATGCAGGTTGATCATCAGCCCCGCCCCCTCTCTCTGATCAGTCACAGTCTGTGTGCAGGTTGAGCATCAGCCCCGCCCCCTCTCTCTGATCAGTCACAGTCTGTGTGCAGGTTGATCATCAGCCCCGCCCCCTCTCTCTGATCAGTCAGAGTCTGTATGCAGGTTGATCATGTTCACGTGGACAGAGCAGTAAACATGCACTGGAAGCTCTTTGGTATTTTAAAGTGAGGATGATTCTACAAGTTGAGGGAAAAGTTTGTCCAATCAGGTAACAGCTGCTGAGGGTAGACAGGTCAACTATATTCTAGTGTAAGAAATTTAGAGCACAGCCAAGAGCTCTACATCCATTACCAGACTTAAGTCTTGAATAGATCTAATGAAATGATATGAAATATTAGATTGAAATGATTTCTCACAGCATGAAAGAAAAAACATTAAGAAAATGATATTGTTCACTGTGTGCAGCTCTTTTATACATTAAAAAACAACATTAAAATAAAGATAACATTGGTCTGATGTAAAATACAGGTCCATTATCATTTATATCAAGTTTAATGAAATGAAACCAAAAATAAAAGCATTATCTTTGTCATCACAGGAAGGTTTTAGGGAAAGAGTGATTAATATATTAATTACCACATGATACTGCAAACAGAAAACCAAAAGAAATGAGACTGCCTAAATACATAATCCATCAAGTCTTATTAACAGATTATTAATTTGGTAAATGATTTTTGAGACCAGTTTTACGCTGCACTGAATAAAACCAGCTGAAACGAGCTGGATTAAGCTCAGACTTTGTTTAACCCTTTAGAAGCTGCAGAGATCACTGTAGGTAACTATACTTCGCTGTAATTATGCATTTCTCAGGTGAAGCTCATTCAAACAGATTCCACACTTTCAGTCCATCCTGCTTTACAGCCTAGAAACAGAGCAGTCTGAGATGAATTCAAATCTGAGTTTAAATTCATGCAATTTATTGTTTGAGAATATCTTCATTTGTTGATGGTGAAACACGTGAAGCTGGATGCTGCCACTCGGGTGCATTCTCACCACACTACTGCTCTTTGAGAATCAACCACCAGGGGGCAGCACTTGCCTCAGGCCTGAGAGAGCAGTTAAGAGTGAGCTGTTCAAATGAAACTCACCAGCACAGCAATTAATGAGGGAACATCTCACTTTCAGCATTATTTAGAACAGTGATCTGATCTGCAACTGTGTGTGTGCGTGTGTGTCTGTGTGTGTGTGTGAGAGAGTGTATGGGACCGTGAGTGTGTGTGTGAGAGTGACAATTGCTCTGTACTTTCCCAGGTTTTGGACCCCGAGACCAATTTGCTGTATGACGCAGAGGGTTTTGAAGGCACTTCTTGACTTTTCCTGCAGAGGGACATCAGTAACCAGCTCCAGATGTGAACGCTATAGCTAACATCAGGAGATGGGAAGTCCCATCCTTCTAGCACCCACTATCATACCCTGGTCATAATCAGACAATTCATGTCTCATAAGTTGTCTCATGTCCCAACTTAAAGGTGTGGGCCATCCCCCGAGGTAACACTAATACTTCACATTAGTCCTAAACATTCTACATAACAGCTGGAGCAGGTGTGTTGGGAGCACTTTTATTCCAGTTCAAGCAAACTCTGGAAAACCACCGATGTGCAGCAATCAGGTGTAAATTAGATTCTGGAGTTGGTTATTGGTCACCTCAAAGCAATGTCGAATGGGGAAGCAGGCAAGACAGGAATGAACTATGTTCGAAATTCATGGTTCTTACTAGTGTATCTAAAAAAAGAATATTGTGAAAATTATTTTATACCCATCATCAAAACTGTCGCATCCAGAAAGAATAACCAGACTGCAATGGTGTCGTCTCAGACGGTCATTCTGAGTCTCTCAGAGAGGCAGCAGTGACGAGTCCGGCTTTCGTCTCTGTGGAGCTGACCAGTCAATCCGTGTCTGAAAGCATCAACGGTCCAAATTGTGGGTGAAGTTTGACATGATGGTCAGATCACCTTCGGGCTTCATTACAGACACTTTAACAGACCAACGTTACGTTAATGAGGTTCTGCAACCAGTGGTTCTAGCTTTTCTGAACACACACTCCGGTGCTCTATTCCAACCGGACGAAGCTCGTCCACACACTGCTGCCGTCTCGAGATCTCGTCTTGAAGATACAGATACTACGCCGTGGTCGGTCTCATCTCCAGACGCTGTATCAACACTTTTAAATGATTTCTTATGATTTGATTTATTAACAAAAAAACTTTCACAATATTCACATTTTTAGATGAACTAGTCCTTAACGAGGACTGTTGCTGATCCAAGGTCAGCTTCCATTGTCCATACATGTGCTTCATTACAGCGGTAGCTTCTGCTCTAGAAATTCAATGTTTTTGTTTTTTTTTAATCAGCAAACCAGACGCAGTTTCTCTGACCCTTCCTGGGCTGGATTACGGGTTTTTGAGCAGGAAATTAAAAAGTGGGATTGGCAAACCTCAGAGGTAGAAGCAGGTTCTGGATCAGTACATTACTTGTTAGATATGAGCCTTTTTTTTTTGTTTCTTTTTAAGAATCTGGACGAGGAGCCAGGTTGTTCTTCTTGGGCTGGAAGAAATTCTCCACGATGGCATCCACCAAGTTATCCAGCTCAGCGTTCAACTGATTCAAATCACTGAGAACAGAGAGAATCAAACAGAACCTGCACATGAAAATCATTCCCTGACCAAGAGGAAACAATAACACTAATCAGAAACATCGGCACGGACAACGTGACTGAAATGACTGTATGACTGGACAGAACAGACCAGAAATGTGACTGGTGGATTAATCACAGCCTTCGCTGAATTTGTAGCCCTCCAGGAGCAGGGTTGGCGACCCCTGGATGAAACTGAATGATGGACTGAACAGAACAACTGGGTTGAACACAGGTAAACACACCTGTTTCCTGGAGCAGCACAAAGCTCGGTGTAGTACTTGATCTTGGGTTCAGTGCCGCTGGTCCTCATCGTGGCCACGCCCCCGTTCGCGAAGGTAAAGGTGATCATCTGACTGCTCTTACTGGTAGGAAGGATCTGTGAGAGAGACGGTGTGTGAATGCTTTATACACCACAGTCTGCATTTCAACACGAATCATTTCATCTCGTCTTCTGCTGCATCTTCTTTCCAGGAGAGCGACAGGCAGCAGTTTCAATCTAGGGTTTTCAGTGAGCCCAAACTGGAGGCTTCTCCAACAGGAATGTGCCCCTGAAGCCTCTGTGTTCGTGTGTTTGTTGCTGAAAATATGCAGTTGACTAGCTTCCTGTGACTCATCTCTGCACTGCTAAAATCTTACATTGTGAAATACATCCGGCCCCACCCTTCATAACTATCCACAGCACAGAAAGACAACACTGCAAGCATTTACAGTCAGACGGCACTTACAGCCTTGTTATCCGGCTGGTTGCTGTCGTAGCCCGTGGTCAGGTCTCGGACAGCAGTGACGGTGAAACCCTGGCACTCCTTAGGGTACGAGTTCTCGCCCTCATAGTTCCTCAAGCGGTCAAACAACTGCTTGATGGTGTTCTGGTCATGGCAGATGAAGTAAGAGTTCTTGGTGATGTGGTAGCCATACCTGCGTACGGAAAGAGACAGATGTGACTCCGGTACACATGCTTTCAGTACGGAATCTGCTGGTGGTGCGTTATCATACGGGGTTGTGTACGTTCAGGGGGGCATTTGTCTACGCAGAAATGTGACTCACTCCTCATAGATAGCTTTGAGCTGCTGAGACAAGGAGGTGCTTTTGGTAGCCAGGTACGAGACCATCTCTCCGGCAATAGCTGCTGCGCTGACCCCGTCCTTATCCAACACCGCTGGGCTGCACATGTAACCTGATGATCACATTGGAAATCTTAGAACCAGCAAAATCGAACTACGTATCTGTGGACACCCCCTCTAATCAATGCATTCAGCTTCTTCAAGTCGAAACCATTGCTGACAGATGTGCAAATGCACACACACAGCTTGTCGAGTCCCTGTAGAGAAGTACTGCCAATAGAATAAGACTATCTGGAGCAAATAAACAAACGTGAACTAATTGGTACCAGGCTTAATGCCAGGCGAGGGGTAGAGGGGTATACAGTAAAATAACATTGAGCTTTGGGGATGAGGTGGGGTGGTGATCATCCAATACCCTGACCTCTCTAAGGCTGTGAACACAATCAAATCCTCATAGCAACGCTCCAAAATCTAGTACAAAGACTTCTCTAGACAGTAGATTTTCCAGAAGAAGCAATGAGGAGGTGTCCCAAAACCTTTGTCCATATAGTGCATCAGGCTAAACACTGTAAGCAGAGGTTTCAATACCAATGGCCTCCTCAAAGGCAAACAGCACCGTCTTGCCCTGATCCAGCAGCTGCTTCGCTCTGTTCCCCATCCACTTAAATCCAGTCAAGGTTTCCTACAGACAACAAAAACAGAGTCAGTTTAACAATGCTGACGCCATCGTTTCTTAATCTGGACATTTAGTCATAACTGAATGTGCGACAGCCATAACAGGGCGTGATATTCACAACCCCACCATGGTGACAATGTAAAACACCACCTCTCTGCCCAGTTACACTCAAACGTCTGAACCGTACAGGTGCAGTCTGTTGGTGGGGTTCAATTACTTCCACATTGGTGATCCCAACTCCAAATAAAGCACATTATGCACATTAGCCCTCTAACCAATCACAGGCTGTTTAACGTTGTGCGCTAGTTTCCAATGGGCGTTTCTAAAATGTTGTGGTGAATCAGTGCGTCAGTTTACATTTATGGCACTGGACTCTTATACAGAACTTTTGAACGGGCAGGTAAACGTAGGGTTAAAAAGCTGCCTTACTGATCTACAGGGGTTGGACAATGAAACCGAAACACCAGGATTTAGACCACAATCATTTATTAGTACGGTATACTAATGGTGTACTGGTGTACCTTTTGCGGCCAATACAGTGTCAATTCATCTTGGGAATGACATTTTTGGATACAAGCCCTTTCAGGCAGCTTCCTCTTGCGTCCACAGTTAATCCTGTTGGATGTGGTTGGTCCTTCTTGGTGGTGCTGACGTTACCCTGGATAACGTGGCTCTTGATACATCACAAAGACTTGCTGTCTTGGTCACAGATGCGCCAGCAAGATGTGCACCAACAGTTTGTCCTCTTTTGAACTCTGGTATGTCCCCCATAATGTTGTGTTCATTGCAATATTTTGAGCAAAACTGTGCTCTTACCTGCTAATTGAACCTTCACACTCTGCTCTTACTGGTGCAATTAATGAAGATTGACCACCAGGCTGCTCCAATTTAGCCATGAAACCTCCCCACACTACAATGACAGGTGTTTCAGTTTCATTGTCCAACCCCTGTATGTGGTGTGCTTTCTGGGCCAATGAATCAAAGCCTAGTAGGGATATAAAAGGTATTGCTTAAAGATGATCTAGAATGTTCTCCTGCATTCATCAATTAAAGGAGAGCATTATGGGAGAACACGTTGTTGATACTGGAAAGCAGCTGATCACCTTCAAACTCTGCTACTTTTGGGAATAAACGTTAGTACAAGAACCAGAAGTGAAGAACCCAGTGAGCACAGCTTCTACTGTTCCAGTATAAACTATATTTAAAACTATAGTTAAAACGATGCTATAAGTGGGTTCCATGAGCTGTTGTCGGTGTCATAAACCAGCCAATCAAAGCAGAGCTTTTTCCAATAAAAAGAAAATTAATGTTTCATTCTAAGGTCAAATAACAGGGTTGATATCGGATCATTTCCACCCCAAACAAAGTCACATGTTTACTATTCATATATCAAACAACAGCTTACAAAATCAAACTCTACATGTGTACACAAAGGTGTGGGTGTGTGTGTGTGTGTGTGTGGTCAGGTGTACCTCAAAGTGGAAGCCCTCTTTCAGCGCGATGGCACGGAGGATTTTGGAGGAAACAGTGCTGGCCAACATGTAGACGTCCTTCACTGCAGCTTTACTCTCGCCCTGCTGCTGCTTCCAGCACTGGAACACCCACCAGCCCAGCAAAGCACCCAGTTCATTACCAGAGAACACTCTCCAGTCACCACTGCAGAGAGAGAGAGAGATTTAACAGTGGCAGCCATAACACACACACACACACACATAACACACACAACACACACACACACACCTTGGCTGTTTCTCGGCTATGGCCAGACGGTCTGCATCAGGGTCGTTGGCAAGAACCACAGTGGCGTCCTCTCTGTCTGCAAGTGCAAAGGACAGGTTCTACACGCACACACGCGCACACGCGCACACACACACACACACACACACACACACAGATATGCCATCTATATATCTATATCAGTTATAACTATATCAGCCCATCACTGTCAGAAAGGAAAATCTGTGTGTGTGTGTGTGTGTGTGTGTGTGTGTGTGTGTGTGTGTGTGTTTACCAGCACTCCTGCCCCCTCTTCAGGGTTGGGGTACTCCACAGTGGGGAAGTCGGGGTCAGGATCTTTCTGCTCTTCAACGGCGTATGGCGTCCGAAGGTCAAACGACTTAAAAGCAGCCTGGACAAACACATGACCAACACCGTGAACAGAGGTGTGCACGATCTTCACCTCTGAAGACTTGTTCACCTCCCTGAAACACAGTGAACGTATAGTAAGCACATTAATAATTAACACAAGCCCATTTCTGACCCATTCATTCAGATTTCAAACTGATGAGAAAAAAAGACAACAATCGTGCAATTTTGTACATAAATCAGAGCTAAAACATCATCAGTAGATAAGAAGAACCAAACCAGGACGGGTGTGAAAGTCTCTGACTGTTGAAAGCAACACTGTATATGATGCCTGCTGTGTGTCTGTACCTGTGGAGGCAGTGCTGTTGTATTGCCTTTAGGTATTCTCTGTGCATGTCCTGGTACGGGTCTTTCAACAGGGGACTCTGAGAGGCTGTATTCGTGTCCCAGGACTCAGGCCAGGGCTCTAGGTTCTCCTCTATGGCTGCTGCAATGCCCTTGTCATGAGGGGGAATGATCTGAGCACCGTTCTCCCAGTACACCTAAAACACACACACACGCACACACATACAGAAACAGTGTTGACAATGATAACAGTAATATGGTAGCGGGTGACCACCACTGAGTCCAAATCCTACAGGTCAAACACGTACCTTATATCCGTTGTCCTGTTTGGGGTTGTGGGAGGCGGTCACCATGATGCCAGCACACAGGCCCAGGTGAGACACGGTGAAGGGCTATAAAAACAAGTGTCCGTCACTGGATTTGAATTCACAACCTTACATCCCACTAATAATGGAACATCACGTTCATCTGCTCATTACTTCCCCAGAAAACCTTCTGCTGCTGCTCTTCAGTGTGCATGTGTTGAGCACATGATCAGGTGGTGCCTGCTCTCCGACTGGCCAATTCTGATTGGCCGGCAGATCACAATTCAGCCTCTGGAGGGCATGGGGTCAGTAAGGCAGCAGATTTGTATGGAAGAGGCTGAACACCCTCCAGCTATGAGCAAGCATTTTTCCAGTGTTTGCCTTTCTATCTGTGAAGTCAAACGCTACTGACCTCCAACCAACGTAGTGCGCAAACATGTTTATGTCATGAGTAGAGGGGGCACTGTTACTACAATGTTACCAGAACGTATGGAAAAATATAGAACTTGGTCTGATGAATGAAGACCTCACTGTTAGACAAATAAAACTAGACAGTTCTCACATAAATAATCCTATTGCACAGGTTCTCAATCCTGGTCCTGGAGCACCACCGCCCTGCTCGCTTCAGAGCTTTCCTGCCAGAACACACCCAGTTCATCTCAGCAAGGGCTCGGCACTTAGTGCTGGAATTAGTGAAAACCCTAAAACAAGCAGGACAGTGGTACTCCAGGAGCAGGACTGAGAACCACTGACCTACTGGAACACTGAGTTTGTTTCAGAAGATGGGGTTCTGTTACGTCTGGTGTAATTCTACAGTTAAATCAACTGTCCAGAATTGCAACAACCATGACTGCAACGGTGTTGTGCCAGACGTTGTGTTGTACTGAGGGACACTACTTCTCTGTGTGTAGCTCCATAAATATTGCCCATTTCAGTCTTAAATACATTTTAACTATGTACTGTTCCTTTGAAAACAGGAACCCTTCCTTCTGGGGCCACCATCCAAACGCATTTTGACGTTGAGCGTATGATCATGGTGGTGGTGTTGTTGTCTAGGCATCTTTCTTTAATGGACAGATAATCAGTCAAACGTGGGCTCTATGAGTTAATATGTGACAGCAGAGTTGATCACTGCTGAATGAATATCCTGAAAGACGCTCTTACATAAACGTGGCTCCGTGTTCCTGACTCTCTATCTAGACCTTTGAGCATATATGGCCTCATTCACACAGCAGGGTGAGTTTCAGCTGATCGAATCTGCTCTGTCTGCTCACACTGCCTTCCTATCTGCTCGCACACGAGGGTAAGATATGAGGGGGTGACATACATACCACGTACGGCGTAGGAGTGAAGACCGAGAAGAGGTACACAGGAACTCCTCGGCTGGTGAAGACGGCTGCAGCGAGCGAGGCAAAGCGCTTACTGCTCCCCCCGCTAGCGGTGTGCTCGCGGGCGTCAAACCCAATCACCACACCTCGCTCCTTCAGGTCCGCAAAACACTGCTCCAGGTACCGACAGAAACCCTGAGAGAGAACAGAGAGAAAGAACCTGAAATAGTACCTAAAAGTACTGGTTCATTCATTTATAGTAATAAAGGTGAAAATATGGTGAAGATAATTTAATAAGAACTTTCTTATCATTTAGTAACGTTTTTAAAGAACGTTTCTGTATTTTTGTCTTCTAACAGTAACCCTCCCTTTCCACTGCCTGCATGAAGAGACAGAGTGCAGCTACAGACGCTGGACGCAACACCGTTTTCCGACCGAGCCGTCTCGAGTCCAGTGTAATGTCTACTTTTGTGTTTTATAAGTAAACCTTTAACAGAAGGTTGGGTCTCACTCACATTCTTTAAATACTGGTTGTAGGACCAGCAGCAAAACCTGGTACAAAGATATCTACAAGAAACAGAGCGGCACTACAAACACGATCGTTTTTAATCGATCAACTCTTATTCAAAATGAAACGTCATGTGATAAAAGAAATACTCCTTTGAATCATACGATTTTGATTCATTTATATTCCGAAAAAGGAATTTCACCAAAACAGTTAATAAAGATATAAAACAACCTTAGAAACCTCGAACTCCAACTTTCAAAAGCCTTGATGAACCAACCCATGAACAACCTCGGCCACTTATACGATGAGAACCGCTCTGACTGTGGGGTCACGAGGTGAGAAAATGTGTTAAGACACCCTTTTCACTCCTGTAAGGGTCATTTTCCATCACTGGGTTCAGAGATGCACCTAACGGTTCTCTGCTGCCTCACACGAAAACTAGCGCCTCCTTCAGGAGAAAGCCAGCGAGGCCGAACAGCATCATACTGAGTTGATTCTACTCAACCGTGTAAACACGTCAGTAAGATTTTCTTTTCCTAATCCTGGTCCTGGAGGCACCCCCGCCCTACACAGTTTAGCTTTAACGTTTAACGTTGCAACTCTGAAGGGCTTGTTAATGAGCTGATTCGTTGAATTAGATGAGCGGGGAGGAGGGAACGCTCTAAAACAGGCCGAGCAGGCGTGTCTCCACTAACAGGGTTGGGAAACACCGGTTTAAGGTGATGGGTTTTTTTATTCCTTGCTGTTAAAATGTTGCAACTTCCTCTTTGTGGTGTCATTTAAAGCTAAAGTACATTATTTATGGGCAAAACATGATTTTTACAACTAAAAGTCTTTTATTTTGAATAAACGTTTCTTATTTAAACAGGGACGTAAACGCGATCTGCAAGATCATGACATGAGACACGAGAAAGCAGCACAATGTTACTCTTTAATAAACACTATTTTGTTGTTAATCATGTTTAGACACTTAAAGAAACAGCCTTGGAAACAGTTTGGCACATTTTTGGTGCTTAATGTAAAGAATGCCTGAGATGTGTCTCTGATCTTACAGCAGGCATCTCTGTGAGTCCTTTAAGGACCTATAAAAAGGACACAACCAAACATCAATATTTCTATCTGCACTCTGTGTGGTAACCATTACATTTCATACACAGTCCACAAGGACACCGTCTCACCTGTGTGGTCTGTATGATGGTCAGGTCGTTCATGCGGGACACTCCAGGTCCCATGGCAGATCTCAGTCCAGCTGTTCCGAACTCCATACGAGCGCCGAAGCACTTCCTCAGCTCGTCCAAAGCCCCGTTCTTCACCATCTCCCGAATGCAGGCCGCAGTCTTGGAATTCTGTTTAGAGACAGACGAGGCTCAGCATTCCAGACTCAAGGCTGTACTTTCTGAAACACAGAAATCTCACTTCTGACCAGTGTTTACAGCATTTCACTGGCTTGTACTTTGTGAGTCAAACACGACTGCAGTCTAACCACACGAATTTAGTCTCTTCTACCTCGAAATCCCAAAACGGCCGGAAATTAGATTTAGGAACTTAATCTAATTCCCTACAGTGTGACCAGAGCCTGCGATTAGGGCCTCACTCAAGTTCTCAGTATGTAAGATTTGGGCTCCCTTCACACAGGGTATCTTTCCTTTTTAATCTAGAACCCATGTTCTTCTGAGCAGTTCACACACCTACACTCACAAACATGCGCAGAAGATCCAATCCCACAGGTTTTTGGTTTCTTCTCTGCCAGAATCACAGGAGTTCCAGTGTCTCAGCGAGGACACATTTGAGCTCACTGTGAAAAGAGCATGGTGTTTGGCCACGCCCACTTCTCAGCTTTGCATTGTTGTTTTTGTCTTTGATGCTTTTTATTTTCCCTCGGCCAAATCCCTCGTTCTTTAGAAACAGAAGTTGTGATATGCGCCTCGACAGACATCATCCAAAATATTTATTTATTTGGTCCCAATTTCCTAATTTTTAAGGGGCCAATTACTGAACCCTGTCAGTACTCGAAGGAAAGCACCGCTACAATGGCTAACAGACGGCTGTGTCGGCCAGCGCTGCACTGGGTGTGACGTGCGCTGGACGTCTCTCTCCACCCAGTTAAAGCAGGAATCTACTTTCTCTCTGAACACAAAGCTCTACTGGTTGAAACGCGAACCTACATGTCATCCAGCTCCAGAGCCCTATATGTTTGTCCCCCTTTGTCTACTCTTGAACAGGAATCCTCGGGTCACACTGGGCTATTAAGCACTAATTGGTTTCCAGCATGGTTGACCCACACCATGTGAGGGACAATCAGTCTCCACTTTGCTCAGAATGCATTTCAATAGTCAGAACGGCAGCAGCTCATCTTCAGTCATGAGTCTTGTCTTGGTGGAGATGAAAAAAACCCTAATCCATGTATGGAGGCACCGTCTTGAACGCCACAACAATGGTGTGTCACGCATGACACGTTTAGAAGGTCTGGTGTCGTGGTGTAGGTGTAATTTCTTACCACGTCAGCCCAACCTTACATTAACGAGGTCCTGCAACCTTTTCCGAACACACACTCCGGTGCTCTATTCCACCAGGATGACGCTCGTCCACATACTGCTGCCGTCTCAGGAACTCTTCTTGAAGACAGATTTCTGAATGTGCCATCAACACTCCGCCCCATTCCGAGACGTCTGGGATGTTGCGATAAATCCGAGGCCGTACAGAGACACAACGTCTGTGTGAGTGGATCAATAAATACTGATATCCTTGCAATCTCACACTTCCTCCAGGGTGCAACTATTTGAGCAACTTGAGTGTACCTGTAGTATTCACATAGACCAGCCAGTTCCAGAGTCCTACTTTAGTTGGCACCCTCATAATCTAGTCCAGAGCATCCTGTTCTAGACTCACCCACACCCCCATCCTCTTTCCCCGTCAGCAGCACACTGGAAGAAATCCCAAAACCGGCAGAGGCCGGTGCTGGGTGTCCCTGTGCTACGTATGTGATGAACTTCTCTCCTTCCAGTGTTCAAAAAAATCCACTGTCCACCACAGGTCAGGGTGGATTTAGAGACGGAGACTCTGTTATATCCATTCCTGGGTTTTCATCACAAGAAAAACGGATTCCTTATTAAATCGGTTTTGATTAAAGAGCTCATTTCCATTTACAGACAATGAATGACTTTCACGTGTCCCGGGCAGATCAGCACGCCTCTCCAATTACTACCACTGAGCACATGTTCAGTAACTGGTTCACTGGTTCACTGGTCCACTAGCAAATTGGTCCACTGGTCCACTAGCACATTGGTCCACTGGTCCACTAGCACATTGGTCCACTGGTAAACAGGTTCACTGATCCACTGGTAAACTGGTCTACTGATAAACAGGTTCACCGGTAAACTGGCCTACTGGTTCACTCGTAAACAGGTTCACTGGTTTATGGATCCACAGGTAAACTGGCCTACTGCTTCACTGGTCCACTGGTAAACTGGCCTACTGCTTCTGTGGTCCACTGATAAACAGGTTCACTGGTAAACTGGTCTACTGGTTCATTGGTCCACTGGGACCCGTACACGGTGCTGAGAGAGTCCAGTGTGGGCTGTGAGCTGTGTTTCCAGTTCACCAGTAAGAGAGGAAATGATTCACACACCAGTACTCAGCTGGTGTTGTGAACCCATTAGCAGACCCCTCACTGGGACTGTGTCTCACTGGTCTGTCCGTAACACAGACAGAGACGCAGAGACTGAACTGTGATGTTACCGGTGTCTCTCCGTGTCTCCTGTACT
Source organism: Acestrorhynchus altus (assembly GCA_034509495.1). NCBI lineage: Eukaryota > Metazoa > Chordata > Actinopteri > Characiformes > Acestrorhynchidae > Acestrorhynchus > Acestrorhynchus altus. The sequence goes on along the minus strand of CM067525.1, from coordinate 15,638,765 downwards.
GGGCAGACTGGGCAGGAAGTCCTTCAGTCTGGACGCTAAAGCGCGTCACTGTGACTCACCTGGTCGAACTGTAACCACTGAGAGACGGCGGAGTCCAAGCGCGGGTCTCCGGTGCTCTGCAGGCCGGGCTCCATGCTGCTGCTCAGCCGCGAGGGTCCACACACTGACCGAGGGTCTGTGAACCGACTCAACGTGTCTGAACCGACTCACCAAGTCCGGACATCCAGCGAGGAGGCGTTTCCACTCGCGCGACACGCTGGCGATTTCTCCAACCCGATTGGCTGGTGAAGTCTGACGTCAGGGTGATAACCGTGATTGACAACTGTTTAAAAAAATAAATACATTATTATTATTATTATTATTATTATTATTATTATTGCTGTTGATGTTATTTATTATTATTATTATTATTATTGCTGTTGTTTTTATTTATTATTGTTTTATTTATTATTGTTGTTATTTATTATTGTTATTATTATTATTATTATTATTATTGCTGTTGTTTTTATTTATTATTGTTATTATTATTATTATTATTGCTGTTGTTTTTATTTATTATTGTTATTATTATTATTATTATTATTATTAGTGTTGTTGTTGTTATTATTATTGTTATTATTATTGTTATTATTATTATTCATTATAATATAATTGTCATAGTCTCCCAGAATTCAGACACGTGTAAGATGCAGTTTGAATAGTTTATTACTATAATAACCAAATAGGGAATGGAGTAAAGTCTCTCAAAGTCAAACACCAGTAAACAAGGGCAACAAAGACAAAACCATACCGTGGTCAGGAAACAGTCCAGGGGTCAAACAAGAAAATCCAAACAGCAAGGGACAAGGCAAGAATCAGAGTAACGGGCAAGCACGGTCATACACAGAGCAAAGAATATCAGACAGGAAGGCCTTGAAATGCCAGGATAACCAAACAATTCTCGGCACAGGTCAGCGTGAGAATGGTCCTTTTATACTGCCACTAATTAGTACTCAGGGCTCCCTGGACTGTCAGGTGTGAGGTCACGTGTTTGTGTGTGGAAGTGATGTCATAGTGTGGTGCGTTCTGGGTTGAGTAGTGATGTCATTGTGTAGTGCGTTCTGGGTTGAGTAGTGTTCAGACTGGAGATCGCAGGTAGAGCTGAGTGTAGGAGGAATGGGAGCAGTCTCCGCACCAGACGTGACAATAATATATATATACTATACTATATACTATACTATATATAATAATAATACATACATTAAAATGTAAATAAATAACAATAATAATAAATCATTAAAATAATAGTAGCATTATTTTTATATACATAATATTTATAATAATAATAATAATAATAATAATAATAATAATAATAATAACACATTATTAAATAATATGACATTAATAATTAAATAAAAAGTTTAATTATATATTATAAATATATATAATTAAGGTATAAGTAATAAGTAGGAGTACAGTACATATATGTATATATATATATATATGTGTGTGTGTGTGTGTGTGTGTGTGTGTGTGTGTGTGTGTGTGCTGTTTCACTTATTTAATGTTTTAAGCCTTTAGGTCTATTTATCTCCTTTGTATAACCCATTAGTTTTAATACACACACCATAAGCTGTTCAAGCCTGAAGAGTCTGAGCAGAGTCCAGCAGACCTAGTGTACCTGGTGATTGACAGGTGAGCTGAATCAGGTGTGCTTGGGCAGCATCTGGCGCTCCAGGACTGGAGTTCCTCACCGCTGGTCTAAAGCTTAAGCCTATTCATGTCTGATATATAAAGCAAACGTTTATTCAATATAACATATAAATCCTACATACTAGTTAACTATCAACTTTAAAATTCATTTGTAAATGAGTGATATATAACCCACTGGATAGTCACATAAGATATTGGTGGTGAAAGTTTATATGTGTTAGAATGAAATTTTGTTTTAGTCTAAATCTAAAACTCAATGTCCTGGGTCAGGCTGCTTGCCATCAGCAGCTGGAGTCTGAGAGAGAGAGAAATTGGCCACGCTCTCTAGGTTGCACTCGGGGCCAGTGGGCACACATCCCTGGAGTAGTGGGCAGCCCTATCCACTGCACCCGGGGAGCAGCTGGGGAGTTAAGTGCCTTCCAGTTCAGGGCTGGTTCCCTAACCACCAGGCCACGGCTGCCCCTAATGCCCCTGCCTGCCTACTTCCCCTCCTTGGCTAAATTGGGAATTCCTTGGAATTTCCTCCAATCATTTGTTGAAGGGAGAGAGGGAAATTGTACAAGACCCCAAAGTGGCCGATATTTGGACTGTCCAACGATAGGGGACCTAAGTTAAACATCATTGCATGTGGCTGAAACTAAAACACTGCTGCTGTGACGGTATCACACCAGTTACAGCCCTCGTCCAAAATCACCAGCACAGAGTCAGCATGCTGTCCATGGGCCTCATCTCACATCACTACTGCGGCATTAGTGCACCAGTAGCCCTGTCCCTGCTCATGTCACATCACAAGATTTAAACCTAAAGCTATCATAAGACTATTTTCTGAGATTCTCTGTAAGAAGACATTATTTGTGTGTAAAAATACAACCAGCTACCAGTGTTTCAGTAACTTTACTGCTGTTGCTCTTTAAACCTGAAGACCTGCAGTGTATGCACTTATGATAAGTGCTCATATTTCTTTAAGATCACAGTGTGCGAGAGCTTAAGAAATGGACAAAAATCATTTCATGTTTCCTTTTAATTGAGTGAATACTGCATTACAAAGCAAGAGATTGCAATTCATCATCTCTACATTCATCCACTAAACCCATTCACTCGTCCAGTTGAGCCACTGGCTCATCCAGTCAACAGTCAGGTCATGCTTTTGTTCCTGCATGCATTCCTCCAGTTCTGACCGTATTTGGTAAAGTACAGTATGTGTATGGTTCGCAGCATGCCTGATAGGGACGGTGCACAGCAGCTTCCAGGTATGTCCACACATCACTAATGTTACACTAATGTGGTATGAAGGTGTCCCTCCTTGGTAAGAGCTCATTCCTCCAGACTTGCTGAGTTTCTGTTTCACTCAAAGAGAAAGACTTCCACCAGATTCCACCAATTCTCTTCGTCTGGCATGTCAGGCATTCAGAAACTGCTGGATGCCCAGTCACAATTGTGCTCCATAACAGTCCTGAAGCACATGAAACCTGTGATGGAAATGGGAGCACATCCAGACACTCCCACATACCTGGCCCCAAACAAGTCGGGGGCCTGCGTGGCAAAGTACTCGCGACTGGCAAGGGAGGCCCCAAGTGGAGCACTGATCAGAACAAAAGCAGTTAATAAGAAAGTCCACTCATTCTCAACTTTTCTGCATAACTCAGTCATTATTGGCTGATCCTAACAGGCCCCTAATACTGGCCACTTAGGCGTAATGTCTGGTTCATCTCCTCAATCTTCCTCAAATTGATTGGCTAAGGGAGAGAGAGGACATGAGCAAGACGCTCAAATGGTCATTTTTTTAACAGCTGATGTTTGGTGTTCTGGGATCAAAGTATATTTATAATACACTGGTAGGAACATGTAGAGTTAAGGGTCTTGCCTAAGGATTCTTACTGGTGTAAGGTGGTCTGCTTGTGCAGCCAGGCATCTGAAACCTAGATATACAATGCTCCATCTCAGAGAAACATACCAAATTAAACGTTCAGAGTGATGGTCAATGGAACGAGTCGCCTGTTTGATGCGTTTAAAAACTACGCTCTTTTCAGGTTTTTCCACGAGTTTGTTAGAATCATGACAACAATTTGAACACTTAACTATTTTTTAGAAACAAGGAAACATCTTGACCTTTGAAAAGTGTTCTATACAACATCAAAAAGGGTTCCACTGTTGATACAAGTTCAATGACTATGACCAGTATGAGGTATGTTTTTTGTTTGAGTTTGATGGTTTAGCTGGTCTACGAGCATGATCAGTCACCACGCTTGACCATTCTGGTTGAGCAGCATGACCTGCAAGATCATGCTTGTCGATCAGCATCGCCAAGCTGGTCAGCCAGCAAGGCAACACTGTTCAACCAGCATGGGCAACATGCAACATATGCAACTATGTTGGTCAGAAGCTGGTTGACCAGCTGGATTACCGGCATGAAGTATGTTTTTTTGTGGATGTCCAGCTTTTCATGACCATTAGAGACCAGCAGGGTACAATAATAAAAGTACAATAATAAAAGTAGAAAAGTACAATTTCACAGTTTATGAGAGAATAGTGGCTTTTGTTTAATGCAGAGCGTTATATGGCCAAATCGTACCATCATCAACTTTACATATAAAACCCATAAGACACATTTAGTTTCACTGGAGGTTTTGGAAATTAAATATTATGGCTTTATTTATTTTCATCACAGCTCTTGTTTCCTGTTCCATTCACCACCACTGTAAACAAATCAGAAATCACTTTTTTAACCACATTTTAAACCGCAATGACTGAACGATGCAGAAACAAACAACAAACAGGGTGGAATTCCCCTTTAAACGGCACAGCACAGAAAGGTTTAGGTGGATGTGATGTCACAATGCAGTGATGATCAGAGTAGGAACAATCGTTAAGTTGTGGTTTTGTCAATGTCAAGCAAAAACCTTTTATCTCCAAAACAGCAACTTTGCAGGAGAAAAAAAACAACTTAACTTTCCATGAAAGTGAATGGAAAAGATTTTATTCCAAGTTATTCTGGAGCATTCCTTTTGGCCCAATCATCACGAAATGTTGACACAATGCAAAGGAGAAATGCCTGATAAGGTTGACATGACAGGGTTGATTTGCACTGACATGATATTCACGGGATATCAGTGTGTAAACTAATGATGAAGTGGTGTTACATCAGGAGGATGGCTCGGGAACTCCCACATCTGTATAAGTTGTGAGGTGTTATCTCGTGAGTGAGGCTGAACACCGGCCAGCATTCTCATGGCAAGCCAATATGAACCTCCAGAGAGGTATTTAACATTCCTTGAGACACAGTGTCATGGGTGCATCGGTCATGGGGTCTACACCAAAGAAACCCTACCATCAGCCGCAAACAATTGGTACCGTGACTCATTGGACCATATGCTGCCACTGGGTTCCAGTTAAGTCTTCTGCTTCATATCCCATGGAACCCAAAGGACTGAACTGCGGGGTATGCACCTGGCTTAGACGTGAAGTGTGTTTTTCTGTTCACAAAGACCATTTTAGCCAGACATTGCCAGTCATGGTCACTAAGATCAGCCACTGCACTCTCCACTGTGGGTGGTAATGCCTTCTAGGGACATTTGCTTGGTACACACATAGAATAATAAATGCCCACACAACTTTTTTCTAGCTATGAACTCATTGGCCAGTGTTCAACCTCACTCACGAGATAACACCTCACATCTAATACAGGTGTGGCCATTGTCAGGTTGGCCTTTGAGGTGACACAACTTCACATTCAGTTTACATACTGATATCCATTAGTACTGGGTTAACGAAGTTTTCAAAAAATGAGCAGTGACTGACCAAATGTAAACCACTGAATAGCAAAATAAAAATCATTTAAAACAAAATTTGTGCCCATTGAGTTGGGATATGATGTTACAGTGCAGGACATTATGATGTCATAATGCAGATGGAAGTGAGGTCACAAGGTCCATTGCTGAGTTGTAGCAGGAACTGGTCTTTGTGCTTACCGTCAGTCTTTGTGAAATAAAATAAATACATAATAATAATAATAATAATTTAAACAAACAAATAAATAAACAAACCACAAACAGATCTGATGAGTCCATCGTAAAAAGGGCCATTCATAAATGGAGTAGGTCTACAACATAGCCTCTGGAAATTCAAGTCATAGAAAAAGCAGCTGAAACCCTTCTTGAAAAAGGCTACTCATGTGAGTCTCCATCTAGAAAAAGTAACTTCACAAAGTACAACACAGTTATAGTTCATATCCTTTGGTATGCCTGCCCGATATATACACAGTATACTTACTGGCCACTGTAACAGACAGTCATCGGTATCTATTAAACTTGCATCACTCAGAGTTTTGTTAAATCCGAATGTACGGTTGGGTTCTGTAACAGATAAAAGATATCTTACTGGGCTGAGAGAAAGTCAAAAAAGAGAAATACTGAGAGGCTGAGATCCTGGGTCTGTGCATGTGTGTCCACTGAAATGTGTGTATGATCAAGAAAGAGGCAAAACCAAAAAGCATTACGCTCTGATGTAGTGTCTCTTCTACCCCATATAGCTACTTATGCAAAACACACTAAAGTGCATAATATGAAAATAATATACATTCGATTGGAAAACAAAACACTGACAAAGGAACAACAACACAAGCAACTGTAGTCTAGCATGTGTATGTCTGTGCCTGTGGGCTTCATAAGCAGTGATTCTGGCAATATTTTGTCTCACACTGATTTTGTATATCATTAGTTAAACCTTAGTAACCGTCTGTTTCTTTATGTCATACTTGAATGTTGAATTCCACCGAATATTCTACCTTTTTGCATATCTGTTGAGATGTAAACAGTCATTCAGAGACGGTTTGGTGTGGAATGGCTGTAAAGAAAACCTACTGACTCTAAACTCCTTACAGTGGTGGTGAACGGAGTTAGTCGCCATGACTACAACACAGATATAGCTACACTATATGGACAAAAGTGAATTAGTAAAAGAATGGATGGTTCTAAAGACCGCACTGAATTCCAGCATGGTGCTGTAATAGGATGCCATCATTGCAACCCAACAGTTGGTGAAATGACTTGATATTCTACCATCAACTGTGGGTGGTATAATTGATAAGTGTAAGCATTTAGGAACCATAGTAACTCATCAATGAAGTGTCAGAATATGAAAAGGTACAGAGTGGGGTCGCATAACTCTGCTGATCAATAAATGAAGAGGGATCTTGATGGCATGGGTTTCCATTTCTAAGAAGCTGCAGGCAAGCCTTACATGACAAATCACAATGACAGAAAGGTTTGGGTGGAGGGGTGTAAAGCTCACCACCACTGGACTCTGGAGCAGTGAAACTGTGTTCCGTGGAGTAACAAATCACAGTTCTCTCTCTGAAAGTCTGATTAGTGACTCTGAGTTTGGCTAATGCCAGGATAACATTACTTGCCTGACTGCACTGTTCCATCTGTAAAGTTTGGTGGAGGTGGGATAATGCTACAGGGTTGTTTTTAAAGGGTTGGCCTTGGCCCTTAGATCCATTGATGGGAATCTTAATGCTTCCACAGACCAAAACATTGTGGACAAGTGACAGCTTCAAACTTTGTGGAAACAATTTGGGGAGGCCCTCTTCTTTTCAAGCAAGACTCTGCCCCAGTGCACAACGCAAGCTCTATAGATACATGGGTGAGTTTGGTTGGGAAGAACTTGACTGGCTTGCACAAAGCCATGACCTCAACCTCACTGAACACCTTTGGGATGAAATACATAGAAATACATTTTAGAAGGAGTATAAACTTCAAATCTTTATGTCTGGTTCCTATTGTTACCACTGAGACTAGTTCCTCTAGAATTGAGCATTTGACACCAAGCCGTTCTGAGATGCTTTGTTTACATCTTAAAGTTTAAACTGGTATAAAATGGTGGTATTCCCATGTAACGTAAGAATGCCTGGTGATCTGTCACCATGGAGGACCAAGCCTAATGTTGACCATCTGATCCAGGTAATGAAGGCCTTCAGGAACATCTAAATATTAGAGTCAGGTGTGTTGAGTCTGAACTCTCCAGATAGACCCCCAAGCCTAGGACTGAGCACCTCTTTTATAATTACTTTACTTGCGTTAAACGTGTAATTCCTATTAGGTATGCCATTTGTGCCACCTTAGGGTCAGATGTTCACAAGAAACACTCCTAATGTCACAGTTCAGAGGTCAAAGGGCAGTGAGTGTGCGGAAAAGCTGTGTGAGGCAGAAGACTGAAGTTGTGAGTGCTGTGCATTGGCGAGCAAGGAGCTTAATACTGAGATCATGGCAAGTCCTCTTTCCTGTGGTGGTGCCTACTCGTTCTGCTGCCCGTGCAAATTCCTGGTAGGTCTGTGCCAGATCTGCAAGTCCTGACAACGCTTGAGTGTGGCGCTCCCGGCATCTCTGGCAGCTTGAGAAACCCAGACATACACTTGTCAACTGCACCAGTGAGTGAAAACTTTCTGCTAATGCTTGTAGTGTCTCTGCTGGGGTCTGCTCAACCCTTACCACTTGCTGGCAGCCAGCCAGGAGACCCCGAGCCTCTGCATGCAGCCTCTGTTTGTTTTCAGAAAAGTGGGCAGCACAGGAATCTCTGGGGTGTTCTTCTACACCATCTTGGTCCTTCATTGCTCCAGCTAGGATTGCTAACAGTGTGCCAACATCCCTCTGCAAAGCCAGGAAGCCTGTGGGTGGTAGTGGGTATCGCCGGGCCAGTAGACCAGCAATAGCATCTTCATGTGGGTCAGAGAGGAAGCAATCAGGGGTATGCAGGGGTGAAAGAAGGGGGCCAAGTTCTGTGGATGAGGATGGTGGCAAGACCACACGAGGGAATAAAGGAAGGGGTGAGGATGGTGAAAAGGAGGCTGGGGAACCAGAGAGGGATGAAGGTGGTGGTGCAGATGTCATCAGTGCTGCCTGGCCACTCTCTTCCTGCTGTGTCCTGCAAGAGAACTCATAGACGGTCAGCTCATCATCAAAGCTGCCACTGTCTAGAACTCCGCTGAAGCAGTTGGTGTACACTGCTTGACATCCACAAACCTCCAAAGGTGTTTGAGCACCCTCCATAACTGTCTCACACCCCATGGCAAGGGCTGAACTGCAGCTAAGATCAGGCTTCCCATGCGGACAAGGGCTAGGCAGAGCTTTGGGCTGAGTGTTGGTGGGCTTGGAATCACAGTTTGAGAAAAGCCCACAGCCAGATGTCAGAAGAGGCGAGTGTGTGTCCACAAGGGGGCTGCTTCTTCCTTGTAATCCACTGATGGGGTGTGATGTCATCACACCCCACGGTCCATTCAGGTTTTGGGTAGTAACCACTACAGATGAAGGGTTGATTTTGACAGGGGCCACTGATTTTGGACAAGAAGTTGGGCTCAATGATTGAGGATGTTCCTGGCATTCAGTCTTTGTCTTCTGCTGTCCATGCACCTCATGATTTGAGTGGCTTACTTCCCTAACCTCTTCAATCACCTCTGTGACCTCTTCAGACACTATAGTCACAACTTTAACCTCAGTTACCTCAGACGATAAGCCAGCTGAGGTTGCATTCTTAGTTTCCTCTTTCATAGCATCCACGTCTTTTCTTCTTGGTCTTGTCTCAGAAAATCTTCTTGCTGGTTTGGCATTACTGCCAACATTATCATTACCGTCTAGCAATTCCTGGGAACGTGAGAGGTACAGGGGTAAGTTCTGGATCTTTCCCCGCAATGTTGAAGCAGAAAGGCGACCAAGGATACCAGATGAACATGGTGCAAATAGGTATCCCTGGGTGGGCTCCCCAGATGGAACACTAGAGGACAGTTCTTGGAGGGATGGATCATTTGAACTGTGAGTGTCATCAGACTCTGTTTCTTTTGTGCAGAACAGAGGTTCCCTTTGAGAGAATAGGTGTCTTGATGGGCAAAGAGGAGCTCTTCTGCCAAATGCAGCAGACATACTCTGGCTTCTGATTCTCTCTATTGGCTGTAATTGACCTTTTTGATTGCTAAATTCCAGACTTTTGTCTTCCCTGTTCATATCTGGGCTTGGGGTACAAGATATGGTTGGGACTTGTAAGTACAAAGAGCCAGACAGGGGTGTTTTTCCCAATCCTGGGAGGGAGCAAGCCTTCAGCTTTTCCAAAGTATCTTGGGACAGAACCTCTATGACTGACTCCTGGTCATTCATTTTCCTAGAAGAAGTGTTATCATCCTGGATTCTAGGTGTGGCAAAGAACAAATGATCTGCAAGGAACCCTTCAACCAAATCTTCCACTGCTCCTTTTTCAGTGACATCAGCACTGTTGATGTTGTTCTCTTTGACTTTAGGCTCTGCACAGGTCCGCAATGCTACAATAGTGGGCGAGACACTCGATATGTGTTCCGTGACAGACTTGAACTCCATGGAATCTGGTTCCATTAACATAAGCTGCTGTTTTCTCTGACTGGCTTTGTTGATTTTGTTGCCATCCAGGAGAGTCTGGGTTCCAGACCTAGTCGGTTTGGATGGGGTGATGGGTTTGGACTCCAGTTGCGCTGGCTCCCCTTCGGCATTGTTTAGGAAGGAAACTGTGGGGCAAGGGCTTTGATTTGATAGCCCAATGTCAAAACAAGACATCAGACCTTCACCCTTCTTGTCAGGTCCTGACCTGTGATTTGGAATTTGGTTGCAGTTGTTCCTCTGATCTTCTTCAGGGAACGAAACTAAAGATGTATAATCTGTTTCCATGAATGAGCGTCGTTTTCTGGATCTTTTGTGGAACCTTGAAACATCATTTTCTATGTCCATGTGGAATTCATCTTTCTTCTCTCCCGTCGTCTGTCCCTCGATAATCCCTTGCTCACTAACACTTATTCCAATATCACTTAGACTCAGTGTACGCTTCATGGTGCCTAATTCTGTCGAATGTTCTGGAAAGAAAAGCAAATCAAATGAACATGTGTTATGACACGGGTCACATTAATGCAGCCATTTAGATTTTTCTAAACTGAAAGCAGTAATATTCCTCAGTAGGGAGGAAACAAAATGATCTAAGACATGGTATCAATGAGTTAATGTATTCATTCCAAATAGAAAGTGGTCTGGTTGGTCAGTTCTTCTATCCACGTCACATCTTCATGTTTTTACACAACATGCACCACCTCTGAGCAAGCAAGGTGCTCCTAATGGTGCTGTTATAACCCTAACCCTAACCCTAACCACAATTAAAAAGCTACTATGATCATGGAGATATCAGAACGGGAGTCTTAATTTTCATCTGCTCATTCATCTACAGTCAAACCATGCAGAATTATGACTGAACAGAGCTGCACATGATTGTGCCATTGTTAAAGAGGTCTTTGGAGGAGGCTGTCTTATTTAAACCTCAGACATTGGTTTGGTTTGCTCTTGATTGTTGAACTGAGTGGGGTCACCATGGCCAGTTCCAAAGAGCTCTCTGAGGCCTTCAGAAAGAAGGTTGTAGATGAGTCTGGGAAGGGATTTAAAGCTCTGAAAACAATTTGAAATCAGCCGAAAATAATTTACAAGTGGAGAACATTTAAAACAACTGCCAACATGGCCAGATCAGGCCGACCTAGCAAGTTCAGCAGACTGTATGATACGTCTACCATCAGACTGCAAAACGTCTATGAAATGCAATTTACAAATGATTTCAAGACATTTCTTCACTTTTAGTTTCGTTATATCACATCTTTCTCACAATAAAGTTCAAATGCAATGTCCATATGTTTAAATATGTTAGGTAATGTAGGGTGTCCTAACCTTCTCACACCAGCTTTGTTCTCATAGACCGTCATGAAAAATGCACGTTTTAAACATACTCTTCCACATGCTCGGTGCAGCTACAAATGGTCACCAGAGAGGTCTCTAAATCCCAAAATCCCCCAAACCAATGGACCATCCCTTTAAGGTTCTCCCACCTGGTCTGCAATTACCTTAGTCACAAATATTTCACAATAAATAATCAGACCAAACCTCTCGTCAGGGCTGATGAAGAAGGTTCCTCAGGGGATGTTAATCTCTCTTGGGCGTCGAAGAACTCATCATCTGAGCTACTGTCTCCAAAACCAGGAGGAGGCTGAAGGATAGGGATAGGTTCCGTCTCCCTCTCCAGTTCATGTGCATTTGCTCCCTCTTCTCTCTGAGCGTTGGGAGAAGGAGGTCTAGGGAGGCTGCGGGCACTATCAGGTGTGACATTAGAGCAGATCTTGTAATAGCATCGTGTGTCTCCCTGCTCAAATGTAAAAACATGAAGCGACTGTGTCCTTTCAGAACTGTCCTCTGATGCCTCCTCTTCTTGTCCCTCTATGTCACCAGCCTGGTCTTCATAATCCTCATCCTCACTGGCCTCAGGGGGACTGGGTAGACATTCTGCAATGTTGGACAGAGCAGCAAAACAAACAAATGGGTCACTATCTCCATCAGTATCAGTAGAGCACATCTCGTTGTGGAAATCACTGTCTTGGCAATGCAGTTGATTTGGGCTTGGAGATGATAGGAGAGGTTCAGCATGGAGGTAGTGGTCTCCCATATCCAAGTGGCTGGGACAGCTGGTGGAGCAGTAGGTTAACAGGTCATCCTCCTCAAGGGCATCCATAGAGTCACTCGACATGCTGGTTAGGAAACGTGAGTCCGTCCTGCAGGAGTCCGATGCCTCAGATGGAGGGTCCTCCACTATGATGACACATGGAGTCTTCACTTCCACTTCATTTTGCTGGGTGTGCTCTTTTCCATTTTCCATTTCCATTTCATCCTCAGCTTTGAACATACTGTCTTCATCTGCACACATGGTTTCAGTATGTCCTTCTAGTCTTACTTTCTCCATCTTCACCATGCCATTGGCCACCTCACCCTGTTTTACCTTTTTGTCTTCTTTATCTCTCTCAGCCGTTTTTGCTTCCTCCTGCCCCAGACCTGACCTGTCAGGGGAACTGATGGCTGCTGCTTGCTGATCACTCTGGGTAGCACTGGCCACGTGAGCAAGCAGAGCATCCATGTCTGTGTCTGAGTCTTCAGAGTCACTGCCGCATCGTGAAACATAACCTGTAGAGTCCACACAAAACCACAGGACGCAACTTAGGGACACAGTCTATAAAGCTACTGTAGAGATGGACTGATCAGTGTGTGGGTACAGGGGGGTGGGGGGAGGGTGCTACCAGGTGACACCAGACCAGGTGATGCCAATCAAGGGTGGGACTCTATCTACTGTATGTACAAGATAGCAGGCTTTAATCTGGTGACTTCGGCTCCGTACCTTCCTCTGCTGATATGCGGTGGCTCTTCGACTTGGCTGTCCAGGGGAAGACACAGATCTGGGGATCTACCAGCAGTCTGCAGTAACCAGCTATAAGACAGGACAAGTCCTTGGCAGCCACTGACTCCAACAGCAGGGTTATGGGCTGGAGAAAGTGAGCATGAGAAAGGGAGAGAAGGGTTACCAGCGTGTGAGTGTTTGAGTGTTACAGACAGTCAGTAGGCGTGTAAACATGCATTGATGCGAGTATTTAACCATGTATGTACATACATATACATATTGTGTATGTATTTAACAATTTTTTTCATCAAATTGTACCTTTTACAGGCTTTATCTTGTTAGAAATCTTGTTAGAAACTCATAATCTAGTGTTTTGAGCTAGAAATTCAATCCCTTTGATGATTCATTTTTTGTATTGATTAGATTGAGGGTATTTGTAAGTTCTATACGTGACTTCACAATATAATCCTTAATTATTAGTATTATTAGTAGTATTAATATTGTCTCAGGACTCAGGACTGAAATCTGAACCCAGAGTAGCTGATATCACAACCCCTCTCCCTCTCTTATCTGCCTTCTCTGTGTGTATTTTAGCCATTTTCAGAGCTGGATTACTCGCTCAAAGCTGACGACAGGTTGAGTGCAGAGTATGTCCTGTTGTTTGTTATGATATGTGCATCATGTCTGTATGTTAATATGTGATTTTTTTCCTTTTGGATCAAGTAAGATGTATAATAAGAGGTGTCTCCTTTAATGTGACAACGCGACTATTGATCATTCACTAATGGGATCACACATTTTTCAAGGTTGTCCACAAGAGGGCACTAATATTGATCAAATACTACATTAGTGACACTGCGTGTATTTTATTTATTATGCAGTTATGATATGGTTTACTGTCTTGAATGGTGTTTATTGAGTGAATTCGTTTATTGAGAATAATTACATGGTGTTTTGCGAAATGTACAGTTACCATTTTGGGCAGAACATGATTCTATACACAGAGATTTGAAGGTTCAAGTTGATCAACTGTTGATATAAATTGTCTGGATGTACCTTTATATCCTGCAGGTAGATTTTGATGAGGCTGACGCGCTCCGACTCTGGTGTGAGCTCCACTCTGGTGATGCTGCTGAACTCGGTCAGCGTGGTCATGATGCTCAACTTGTGATTGATCACCTGACTCAGTCCATACTGCGCCCCCACCAGCAGACTCACCATGGACTCCCTGTCCTGCAGCTGCGGATAAGGAGAGAGGAGTTTTGTAACTGTATGGCATAAGATAGCTGTGTTTCTGAAGGCGTGTATGAGTTCTTACCATCATGGTGGCACTGAAGGACTTGCCCCCATAAGACTTGAGTTCACACATCTCATGCAGGTAGTTTAATCTGGCCTGGTTTACCGTCACCACCTGAGGGCATGTAAACATGGAGTTCAATTTGCATTTTGTAAATACAAAAGTTGTCCGAAAGTAGCCAATTAATGTCCATAAGACAGGATTCTGTTCCAATCAGGAGGTTCTGCTGCACCTATAACTCCACCTCCATTTATAATGAAATAGTAGCGCTGGGCGATACATGATCTAGAGGTGGACAGAGGCCTTCAAATCTGCTTAAAGGGCAACAGCAGTGAAATTACAGAAACACGAGGCAGAGACACAGTCTGGTAACTGGTTGTGCTCTGGAGTAGTGGCTGCTGGCCATCATGACTGTGACCCTTAGAGAAGCCAGAAGAGTGCAGAGAAAGGAGGCAATGCTAAAAGGCTGCTGGGTCACACCTTCTGCTTGGGCTCCTGTAGGAGGATCTTCTTCATGTGGTAACTGATGGCTTTCTTCAGGTCTTTCTCTCGCATGTTTCTCAGAAGTGTGCTAGAGACAAAGCTCTCGATACCCCAGTCTTTCCTATAGACACACACACACACACACACACACACAGTATAGTGTGTATAGTGGACATCCAGAGGGTGAACTATTCTTATTAACCGCGTAACTGAAACAGGAGCGTGATGTTAATACTAAGTTAATACTACCTTACACACAGGGAATGATGTGTGTGTGTGTGTGTGTGTGTGTGTGTGTGTGTGTGTGTGTGTGTGTATGTGTGTGTGTGTGCTCTTACGTGACAGTCTTCAGGGGTGTTTTGGGGGACTGGCCGGTGCTGGCGAGTCTCTCCTGAATGTGCAGAGCCGCCAATCTGAGAGCTGTGTTACACTTCATCTCCACAGCAAAGCGCTCCTGCAGAACATCACTCACACTCTAACACACACACACACACACACACACACACACACACACACACAATAGTATTGTATTATGTGAGGACACACTGACTGAATTGATGCTATCCAACATTTATCAAAACCTTCATAAAATAAAAAAAAAATTGGAAAACATCAAAGCTCAACACACACACACAAACACACACACACACACACACACACACACCTGCAGGTAGAGGTACTCAAAGGCTATAGCATCTTCCTCCAGCATGTCTTCTGGGTCTTTGGGCATGAAGCAGACACGGAACAAACAGCGATAATCATGTGACTCCTTCTTCTGGACTATCTACAATACACACACACACACACACACACACACTACGTTTATCCTCTACAGAGACACACTTTTTCATTCTAAAGCATAATTACTGTTTATGTGCTTAATTGAACATAGTGCTAATGAGCATTAGACTGTAGCATGTGTAAACGTACAGGCATATTAAGTTTGTTGTTTTATTTTCCAGCCTATTAAATAAATACTTAATGTGACCAGAGGCTTTCAAACGCTACACACATCTCTGTAATTACAGTTCTGTTAATTTTCTGTTATGCCTAAAGCTTATTCTACATTGCTTTTCTATATGAGGTCACTTAGACATCAGTCCTCATCCCACATCCATACGGTGGCCGTATTCATATATCATAAAGTAGAACTGTGGCTCGGCGGTCTAGTGCACTAGCACAGAAAAAGAAGGCCACATGCACTCCCAGCAATGGGACTGAGGGTGCCTCCTCAAACCGCGGTAGTATGTGGTCAGTGGTAATCCTACAGTGGTCCTATGAATGAAAATGGCCAGTGAATGTACAACAGGTACAAAGGTCGGTGTGCCTAATAAACTGGCCACTCGGAGGGCGCCTACCTCTTGAATCAGCTCCTCTTCGTGCAGCAGAAAGAGCTTGGTGATGCTGTACTGCTGTTCCAGCATCAGAGAGAAGTACTCGATGCGGGATATGGACAGTTTCTCCTTTAGGGTCATCACTATGTCCTAGTGAACGAGGAACAGGCAGAAAGGCATCTTGGATAACGTGGAAACATGAAGCCCATACATAACCGAGACCAATGCTACTCCCTCAGCTGTGATTTCATTTTAGGGTCTTGACGCTGTAATTACACTTTAGCTGAACAAACAATGGGCTATCTGGTAGATTCAGAGCCATTAAATGTATTACACTGCCTCGCCTGCCTCGCCTGCCTCGGCTGAATGGTCCAAATAATGCCTCTTGATCTATTATTGAGCCACTGGCCTAGTTTAAGTGCACATTCAATCATCTTACATAATAGCAGCACGATATTATTACTACAGCTACAGTCGGGTCCATCAGTATTATAACAGGGACACATGTTTTGCGAGTTAAACATTCAGGAACTACAATCACAATGACTGTAATCCTGGATGCTGTGGTTTCATTCCCTCCTTTTCCATAGAAATGAAGGCAAAATTGTCCGCAATACTGACGAATTTGCAACCAAGACCCGCCTACTCATTCGGTAGACCCACCCCCTTCTCCCAGACCGAGCTTGTCTCTCAGATGACTCTGCTACCACTCAGCTCGTCCATGTACCGAACAGAGAGGACACCGTGATGTAGGTCCTGCAGATGACCGGCCTCTTCCAGACAAAGCTGTCAATCACTTTATTCCTACGTGTAGCCCCGCCTTCTTACATTACAGCAGAATAACTTTTAAAACCCGAGCCGGGGTTAAGGTTAGGAGGCTTTGGGTTGTGGTTAGAGTTACGATTAGGACCAAGATGAGGGTTAGGATTAGGTTTGGAGTTGACATTTGGGTTAGGATTAGGGCTAGGATAAGGGTTTGAAATAGCTTTGGGAGTGATGTTAAGGTTTGGATTGTGTTCAGGATGAGGGTTAGGTCTTGTGTTAAGATTAAGGTTATGATTAGTTCCAGGATGAGGGTTAGGTTTTGGGTTGAGTTTAGGGTTATGATTAGTTCCAGGATGAAGGTTAAGTTTTGGGTTGAGTTTAGGGTTATGATTAGTTCCAGGATGAGGGTTAGGTTTTGGGTTGAGTTTAGGGTTATGATTAGGTCCAGGATGATGGTCAGGCTTAGGTTTTGTGATTAAGGTCAGAAATAGTTCCAGGATGTGTGTTAGGTTTAAGTTTTGGGTTGAGTTTAGGGTTATGATTAGGTCCAGGATGATGGTCAGGCTTAGGTTTTGTGATTAAGGTCAGAAATAGGTCCAGGATGAGGGTAGGATTAAGTTTTGGATTGAGATTAAGGTTAGGATTAGGGTAATATTTTGGGTGGGGCTGGTGTTGGTTGTGTTTAATAGCAGTAACATATTAAATCTTGCTTAATGTAACATATCAACAGTAAACCTATTTAAAGTCAGTAAAGTATTAATATAATCAGATGTATTCAGATGCTGCACTAATATGTTGATGTTGTACTGATACTCAGTTAAGAGTCAAGTACCAGCGCCTCAAAATAAAGTTCTAATAACCCCTGAAAGTAATAAAAACTAAAATTAAAGCTGAGAGTCACATCTTGACAAAGTTATAAACTTGTGTCACTGTCCAAATACTTATGCACTTGGCTGTATAATGAAAATAAAACAATCGTGTTTCCCTGGTTTTGATAGCAGGTCAGCACAGTCACAAACCCATCCTACCTTAACTGTTGTCTTGGGTTCAAATTTGAAGGCTTTGGTCTGGCCGTTCTCCAGGTAGACCTTCAGGACATTGGGCAGGAACAGCAGAGAGTTGCCCTGGAGGTCAAAGAAAGTTCAAATACGCTGTTCAGACAAAAGCGCCACCCTGCTGAGAGGATCTCTGTCCAGAGGAGGCAGATTAAAGCAAACATCAAGCCGAGTATCTTGTGGTTTAATTTCTCTTATGAATAATTGAACACAGCTCAGTTTGACAATGCTCACGGCAGACGTCTCAGACTGCAGATCCGGGATCAGTATCATCCTGTCCTAAAAAATATGATCATGAAGAAGGAAAGTGGATGTTGATCTCCAATGCGGGATGCGTGTGGAACACTCGTCCCTTTAACCCACACGAACAGTCGCTTTACACTAGAGTTATGATGCTAATGTATCTGACACGTCTACTGTAGACCTTACTAGTCATCTTTTCCTGGTTAGGGTCACGGTGGGTCCAGAACCTGTTCGGAATGTTGCAAGGTAGTAACACCACCTGGACAAGGCTACAGTGTGTCAGTGCTGTTACCTCACGGTTAGTGCGTCTGCTCACCGTTAACATGGTTAACATTATGAAAGTAAGCATAACTATGGCACAAAACTGTGACAGAAAACGTCCGACGCCCAGTCTGTGGAAGAAAAGTGCGAGAACTTGATGTTTTAGCGACCTCCTATCACTCAAAAACGAGAATGAAAACCTGAGGAAATCAGTTGGGAGCTTGTTTATGGTGTTCCATCCCACGGTGAGCACCATCTGCTCAGTAAAGCTACCCTCCGTATGGCACAAATAGACAGATCACCTTAAATAAGCGATTAATTGAATAATTAATAAATTACTGATGAATTATTAAAGACTCCGCCGAAAAATGCTCCCCCCTCTTTCTCTCCTCTCCCTTGCTGAGTCTTTCATTTCCTCTCCAGTGCCTTTTCATTCCTTTGTTCAGACCAGTTCAGTTGTTCTTTAAGTGTCCTCAAATCGATTATCACACGCAAGGTTTTCTCTGTACTTAGAAATCAACAGGAACCCTATCGATCCAGAACACTCGGTTCATCGGCAGTCAGTGAGAAACGGATTCAGCTACTGCTTATCGACTTCCACGTTCTCCCAGACAGAGGAGGACAGCCGACCACTGCTGGCCCACCGATGGAGCTCTTAAAACCCGAGATCCACACTTTGCGGGCAGTTACACGCTGTTTTCTAGGCGTCATATCTCAGGATCAGAATAACCTACAGACACGATAATCTACCAGACTTATTCACGAGGACTTTAAATGTCAACGGAGCTTCCAGTGCATGTTTACTGCTCAACCTGCACACAGACTCTAACTGATCAGAGAGAGGGGGCGGGGCTGATGATCAACCTGTATACAGACTCTGACTGATCAGAGAGAGGGGGCGGGGCTGATGATCAGCCTGCATACAGACTCTGACTGATCAGAGAGGCGGGGCTGATGATCAACCTGCACACAGACTCCTGACTGATCCAGAGAGAGGCGGGGCTGGCGCTCAACTGGCATACAGACTCTGACTGATCAGAGAGAGGGGGCGGGGCTGATGATGTTACAGACCAAGATATTGGTTTATAATGAAAATGTGAAGGGAGGGGCTGTTTGCTCTCTTTCTCTCACCTGAATTAAAATAAAGTCTTGAGAGGGTATCTTGATTTTACAAAAACTAAAATCATAAAGGTTTATTATTATTTATTCAGTGAATCTAATCATTACAAAGAACTCTTTGCATTTTCTGCTGAAAAACTCTCTGGATGATCAATTTCCAAAAGTGTTTTAGTCCTTATAAGAAAAACATTTTTGGTCAAATTTCGACAAGTTTTTAAATTGTGATTTTTTTTACATCTATATGCATGTTTCTGTTTATACAGGCAGACACCAGTTTCATCTGACCAGAGCACACATGTCCAGTCTTGAACAGTCCAAATTGTGTCTTTTCACTCACTGTAACCCGGGACACCTTGTGGTAGTAGGCAGGACCTGTACATGTACTCTCCGTATGTTGAAGGTCTGCAGTTCCTATAGAGTGTTCCTCCAAGAAACCGTTTGTGAAGGGCCTACCTGGCTACAGAAGCAATTCCACCACACATGACTGACCCACATCATTGACATCTGCTTTGTGACCCATTTTCCACATTAAACAAGTCATTCTCTGCACTCTTCTAATTCATTCCTCTCAATCTATGAATCCTATCACACACCCTGCAGGTATTTATAGCCCAATTATACTTGTGTAGCACCATCTGCAGGAGCATGGAGTTACCACTATTTTTTTTGTCTTACACCCGTAAGCAACACAGTAAAGCATAATATTTAGTTGGACCTGTTCATTTCAGTAAACAAATTCCTCCAATCCCTGTATCTCTCTTCCTCCCTTCCTCTCTCTCTCTCTCTCTCTCTCTCTCTCCATTAATGAGAAGAGGATGTGGTTTTTCTGGGCTATTAATGAAAAAACATCAGCATCAGAGATCCCTCGCCTGCTGAGTCAAATTTCCCCTAAGAACATCAGCACACACACACATACACACACACACACACACACACACACACACACACACACACACACACACACACACACTAAATACTTTATTTGGTTCTGCATTAAAGATGAATTAAGCACAGGGAACTGATGTACATGGAAAGACAGATTTACAGTTCAACTGCTGTTGTATATACTTGAGTTTACAGTAAAAATTATTTATTTGTTTGTGATATTTTTGTAGTTAATGGTATTAATTTTATTAGTTATTTTGTATTTTATTAGACTTTTTATTGGTCTTATCTATAGTTTCTCCTCCAACACCTGGTTTGGTAAGTATTTTATAATTTGACCACAAGTACCAGTTACCCAACCCTGATGGGACTGCTCCCGGCACTAGGACGGTGAGGATACACGTAAATCCAGCCGCTGCCTCTTTTTGAACAGCTGCCATTGCATCGTTGCATGGCGGTCAATGCACTCTAGCCACTGAACCACCTCTGCTCCCTAGGACTTTGAAGGGTTCTGTCTTCATACGTCTCATTTTAAAAGCCAGGGTCAGAGTGTGGGGTCAGCCATGCTACGGCATCTCCGGAGTAGAGGTTAAATGTCTTGCTCAAGGGCCCGACAGTGGTAGCTTAGTGGACACGGGTATTGAACCCACAACCCTGGGATCAGTAATCATTGCTTTAACCACAATTGACGGGCATCAGCAGAATCCGTGAAATAGCCAATAATAATAATAATAATAATAATAGTTAATAATAATAATAATAATAATAACAATATGTAATAATTATTATTATTATGGCCACTATTTATTTATTTATTTATTTATTTATTTTAATGTATTGTTCTGAGCTGTGACTGTGGGACTTCCAAACATTAGCTTAATGTTGTAGTTGACCCAGAGACCGCAGTACTCACATCTTACCTGTGAGTGACCGTTGACAACCACCTCTTCAGCAAATCGCATAACGGGGTTGATTTCAAGCAGCTCTTTTCTCCCGGGGTTATAAAAAGGATGACTTTGGCCCCTACACACACACACACACACACACACACACACACACAAGTACACACACCTTCATTTATACATCTTTATTTATACACACTTTTATAAACAACTAACATTTAAAGCCCCATGTTTTTGGAGGAAACTAGAGAATTCCCAGGTCTTCATGATCAACTAACTGCTCCAGGTACTGTATAGTCAGCACCAATTACCTAGTCATATTGAGGCCTCACACAGCTTGTCTAGTCCCTGTACAAAAGCACTGCCAATAGAATAGGACTCTCTGGAGCAGATCAACTTGAAACTACTGGCACCAGCTAAGCTGTGCGACAAGTCAAAAGCAATGCTATGAAATCTAGTGAGAACCTTTAAGTGGAGCGGTGGCAGGATCGACTATTTCTAACATGATTTCAGAAGAAACAGTAGATAGTGGTGTCCCAGTACTTTTGTCCATATGGTGTGCCTCCTGACAGAAAGGTGTGGGTTGGAATGAAGCCCTAGGTGTGCTCTCTGCGCACATTCTATTAACCATTGGACAAACATTCAAGACTCACCCGCACTGTTATTCTGAGGACTGTCATTGTTATTGTGTCCACAAACACTCCCTGTAAATGAGAAGAGAGAGAAGGAAGAGAGAGAGAGAAAGGGCATTTTGTAATATTAACTACAGTATATATAATAAGTTCTTGTTGCTTCCATAAAGACATCTTGTGTAACTATGTCTTCAAGATGAGCTCTTCCGATGGCAGCAGTGTGTGGACGAGCATCGTCCTGTTAGTTCTGAACCACGGGTGTGTGTTCAAGAAAAGTAGAACCACTGTTTGCAGAACCTCATTGGTGTTGGGCTCAAAGTGCCTGTAATGAAGAGCCAATGTGACCTGACATTGTACGGAATTACACCCACACCATGACACCAGGCCTTCTGGACGTGGGACGCTTGACAATAAACTGTTGATCTTGGGGTGCTGACCCGCGTTTCGCCTCAGATGTGCTAAATATCTCCACAAGACAAAAGTGGGACTCGTAATTCAGACCGCCATTCTGAGTGATCATGCATTGCAATCAGTTGATTCCTTCTGGGTGCAGATATATATTTTTTGATGATGAGTGTGAAGGTGAACCATGATGATGAGTCATGAGGAATTGAACAATGATGATGAGTGTAGGAGCTTGGTGTGTTGATGGTGTAGGAATTGAACAATGATGATGAGTGTAGAACTGAACAATGATGATGAGTGTAGAACTGAACAATGATAGTGAGTGTAAGGTGAACAATGATAGTGAGTGTAGGAACTGAACAATGGGTGTAGAGGGTGAACAATGATGATGAGTGTAGGGTGTTAATGATGATGAGTGTAGAAATTGAATTAATGATGAGTGTAGGGCAGAACAATGATGATGAGTGTGAGGGTGAACAATGATGAGTGTGAACCCCAGACAGCTGATGATGAGGTGTGGGAATTGAACAATGATGATGAGTGTGAGAACTGAACAATGATGATGGGGTGGCCAGAACTGAACAATGATGATGAGTGTAAGATGAACAATGATGATGAGTGTAGAACTGAACAATGATGATGAGTGTAGAATTGAACAATGATGATGAGTGTAGAATTGAACAATGATGATGAGTGTAGAACTGAACAATGATGATGAGTGTAGAATTGAACAATGATGATGAGTGTGAGAGAATTGAACAATGTGTTGGTAATTAGAGACTGAACAATATTGAGTGTAGAATTGAACAATGATATTGAGTGTAGGAGTGAACAATGATGATGAGTGTAGAACTGAACAATGTTGAGTGTAGAATTGAGTGTGATGATGAGTGTAGAACTGAACAATGATGATGAGTGTAGAACTGAACAATGATGATGAGTGTAGAATTGAACAATGATGATGAGTGTAGAACTGAACAATGATGATGAGTGTAGAATTGAACAATGATGATGAGTGTAGAACTGAACAATGATGATGAGTGTAGGAACTGAACAATGATGTTAGTGTAAGGAATTGAACAATGATGATAGGTGTAAAGACGAACAATGATGATGAGTGTAGAATTGAACAATGATGATGAGTGTAGAACTGAACAATGATGATGAGTGTAGAATTGAACAATGGAAGTGAACGTCCATAAAACTCGTGGTTATTTTATATTTTACTTAACGTTTAAATGCACAAATACAGAAGTGTATTTTCCTGATGATGTCCATGGCCTGCTCTGTCGACAGATTAGTCCACAGCGATCGGTAGCCAGTTTTGACAATTTGATCACCCGGGTAGAAGTTTGCCGTCAACGGGACCTATACAGCGCACACACACACACACACACACACACACACAAACCGAGAAAATCATATAAATAGCTATATGTGATTCTGATTCTTTGAAATTGCCCAATATCCGATTTGCCTGGGTGGGCCTGTCTCTAGTTTGAAGCAATTATACCAATTACATCATCTCATGGGAATGAATGAATTTAGCTCTGCCCAACATGGTTACCGTGGTGATATGGGAGAGTGCTGGGCAACAGGTGGTCTTAGGTCACCCAGTAGCATGACTTCCTGTTGTTCTGCTTACTGCCCACTAAACCTCACACTGCCATTATCACTGTTTATGGAATTTGTGGTTGTTATTATTATTGACTGTATTGTGTGTATTTGCTACTGTGCTCATACTGTTCACTGTTCAGCATTATATGCAGTTCAATCTTTCATATTTCATACACCGTGTGTGTGTGTGTGTGTGTGTGAGACTGTGCACCTGTATTGACCTCCTGGACCTGAGGTGGAGTGTGTGTGGACACAGTGAAGCCGTGGGTGTTGAGAGTGGTGTCAAATGGAATCTGAGCAGTCACTCTGATTGGACAGCTTCTCTGTTCCTGAGGACTGTTGTCAGCAGCACTTCCATCTTCAAACACACGCTCTCTGTGGGATGGACACACACACACACACACACACACAAACACACACAAATCAGGACATTTTAATCATGCTGGATATTTGAATATTCGGTGTATTAAAGGGTCAACACTCCTAAAATATGCCTTTCTGGTAATTGATGGACAACAGACACCCATGGACACAGGACATTGTTTAGGTTACCATTCAAAGATGAAGCATACTCATCGTATACCTGCTGGTGGAGTCTCTGGAGCGGCGTAGCCAGCGTCCCACCACCTGCTCCACTCTGCTGGTCCTGCGTGACGGAGAGCGGCTACGGTCCCGCTCCTCCATTTAGCTGGAAACACACACACACACACACACACATACACACACACACACACTAAGATTTAACTACTTAGATTCAACATTAAAAATTTGGTGAAACAACACTGAAACAATGTTATATCACTGCTTAGGAAATAAAAAAATGATGTGCTGCGTCCTGCAACATTGATTCAGCTGTGCTAAAACTCTGGCTGAGTGGGCTTTCAGCAGGGGTTGATTCAGGACCTTAGAAGGCTTTCCAAAAGCCTAGTTTATCGTTGTACCCACACCTTAAGTGTGTTTGGGGTCGCAAACTACCTTGAACTCGTGAAGGGCTTATTAATTAGAGTGATTAGCAGGATCGATTGTGTCTGGAGTGCATGACAGGGGGACCTACTGGTGGAGCTGAGGATGGTGGTTAGTCCCTCATGCTATTTATTCCATCCACTTACCAGTTCCACTGGCAGAGCACATTGCTACCACCACCATGCTTAACAGTTATACCATAGTTTTATAGTGTTCTTGGGGTGAAATTCCTCTTCAACCTGATGTTGATATCAAATTTTAGAAATAAATAAATAAATAAATAAATGAATAGATAAATGAATGAATGAATGAATGAATGAATAAAATGAATGAATGAATGAATAAATGAATGAATACAATTTAAAATTGTGCACAAAGAAGTATGGTTTTATTAGGATTTATTATTGAAAGTTATGTGTTGTAACTCATTCTGTCCATCAAGAAACAGTTCAGGTATTCCTCCAAAACTATGCCTGTCCATGAGAGTCGTCTTACCAATTATGTTCCAGCATGCGTTTATGCATGCATTTAAGCATGTAGAAAATTGATGTGAACTACGTTGAGAGAGCGAGCGATCCGTCGCCATAAATGAAGAAATGCTCGTTAAAATCTTTTATTAAACATAATTGTGGAAATGCAGAAAAAATGACTCCCACATTCCATTGGCTTAAATGCCTGAAAGATATCAGCTGCAAATGACCAGTTAGAGCACAGTTAGAGAGGACTTTGGAGGAGGCTGTCCTATTTAAATCTCACACATTAGTTAGATTTGATCTTGTTATTAGACAGAGTTCATCATTTGAGATCTCTAGGAGCCCAACTAGAGGGTTTCAAAAATCTTAAAACGATTAGAAATCAGCTGAGCCTTTAAAAGTTAAGTTCGAATGTTTGGAAGCGGCTGAGTCAAAATCCCCACCTTAATCCAGCAGAAATGTTGTGGAAGCGCCTGAAGAAGCAATTGACGGGAAGTCCTGTACGGAGGAATAGACTAAACTGCAATCATATCTTGCAGGCAGATAAACATACAAATAGTTTATTTAATATTGACGTTTTAGTTTAAGTTAAAAATGACACTTTATTCATAGTTTCTAAAGCTGATAGCTTTGCTTATTCTGTGACTAGTATCTGTCACAACTATTAGGATATGATTACGTTGTTGATAATGCTGTTATGTTAATGGTGTGACTGACATCAGTTGTAACATGATATGCTGACAAATATTACCTACTGACTGCAGATATTCATAATGCTGTCTGGTGGTGATAAGTGTGTGCGCTGATAATGGTAATGATGATTGCAGCAGGAACCAGATGAATTGGATACTGTGGGCCAGATTTAGTGAAGCTTGTGAGGCAATGAGTCATGATCTCTCTCTACTCTCTCTCTCTCTCTCTCTCTCTCAATACAGAACTCCACAATGTCTCTGTTTTGTCTCACCGGGATGTGTGTGATGGGGGACTGTGTGCTCCATCCCCATCAGGAAACCATTTGCTGCCCTACCGTTTTGTTTATAATAGGCACACGTGCTGTGGTAAACACTAATTACGTGAATGGCCACTCACTGCACTCACTGGGACCCATTTCAGTGCAGCACGGCCCATAACCACTTACTAACAAATCTATTTCTAATCAAACATCAGTGTCCATTAGGACACCCAACAATATAAATACAAAACAATATCAAACTGTTTGGTGTTGGAAGTTCTGTTGTTTTGTTTTGCACTGGAAGAACCCTTCAAACTGCATGCCAACAATTTCATCATCAGCTTCCAGTCAATAATGACTTCCTGCTCTGTAGTTTTAATGGTGGTGAGATCTCCAGACCCTGCTGTGAAACATCCTCAAACCTCTCGAGACTTCCAGGTGCTCAAAATATTCAGTTGGTTTTATTTCAAACATAATATTCCTGAGGCTGTTGCCCAAATGAATTCAACGTCGGATTCATCTGACCAAAACACACTGTTCCAGAAGTCCTGCTCTTTGTCTAGACGTTCGTCTAGTCTTGCTCTGATTTTATGTTTTGAAAACAACGATTTCTTCCTTGCACACCCCTAAATCAAAATGGTTTGGTCTCTTCCTGAAGTTAGGCGGTATCAGAATGAGTCAGTGTGTTCCATGTTACTACCACCACCGTGTTCACCTTGCAACCCTGCGTGCACACAGACCAGTGTTCTGGAGATTGTGGACTCAAACCTCAGCTAATGAGAGGCAGACTGTTGCTGAGTTACCTGGGGGTTTCCTTGGGATTTCCTTTGTGACCTCACAGATCCAGTAATACACCTCTTGCTTGGCATGATCTTTGTTGGTCAAGCAGTCCTGGGGAGAGTAATAATGATCTTGAATTTCCTCCCATTTGTACAAAATCTATCTGACTGTGTGCAACAATTTGAGTCCTGAAGCTCTTGAAGTGAAGATCAGGCGTTGATAGATCTCTATTTCCTTAAGCCTGTGGACGTCTATTTCACACCTGATGATCAAAACCCCTTATTCAAAGTCTCACCTTGAATGATCTGCTAGTCGAAGGTGCACATACTGCCCTCTCTTGCCTCACTGTGTGAGCACCACATGGACAGGCCTGTTGTCGTTCCGAGCTCTTCCAGGTAACGACGAGGTGACCAGAAATCCACAAATCCCTTCTTCCGGTATCTCGCCATGAAGTATACATGGCCACCTTCTCCCTCCTCTCTCTCGTTCATTCTCTCTCTCTCTCTCTACTCTCTCTCTCTCTCTCTCTCTCTCTTTGTGTAATCCCAAAGTTAGACTACAGAAGCCCAAGAATGAGAACGTCTCATAAGTGTAGGAACCTCCCACATCATTTTCACCAAACCCCTGCTCTCTGAAGCAACTGCCCATTGATGCAATACATCCACATAAAAAGCTCCAATGGCCGTTGCTCTGCCTTATGGGCAGCGCTGCCTTCAGAACCCTTTTGAGGACGATTTCTATATATGAGCTATATAAGCTGGCAATAAGGGCACATGCACAGGGTAAGACGGATTCAACTGTATATCTGTAATTTATTCCATCAATAAAACAGACTTTAAAGGTCAGTTCGGGCCATAATAAGAGGGAATCTCCATTCCAATGTGGTTAATCCAGTGGCAGCACCCTCTGTCTCCCTCGTTTCTCTCCCATCTGTCTGACTCTCTCATTTTCTCCCCCTCCTTAAGCTCTCCTCTCAATTAGATTGGGGAGACACTCAAAGTGAGGTTTAATTCCCTTTTATGCCCTCGTTGCTCTGTGAAGCAGTCCGAGAGAGGCTCGCCCACTCCACCAGCGAGATCTAATGGCTTCACTCCATCTCCAGGGCTGGTGCTGAAGGGAATTGCCAACCATTGAAGTTAAGCAAGGGTCTACAATTCATTCGTCACATAGTGTGAGGCCCTTAACCTCCACTCAATATCTTAACAAATGCAGCAACATACTCTGTATTTGCATCTACTTTTAATAGTACTAGGTATAGTCCTATCTTTTACAGTACTAGATATAGTCCTATTTTTACAGTACTAGGTATAGTCTTACCTTTTATAGCACTAGGTATAGTCCTATCTTTTACAGTACTATGTATAGTCCTATTTCTACAGTACTAGGTATAGTCCTATCTTTTAAAAGTACTAGGTATAGTCCTGTCTTTAAAGTACTAGGTATAGTCCTGTCTTTTACAGTACTAGGTATAGTCCTGTCTTTTACAGTACTAGGTATAGTCCTGTCTTTTACAGTACTAGGTACAGTCCTATCTTTTACAGTACTAAGTATAAATCACTATTTTTTACAGTACTAGGTATGATCCTATTTTTACAGTACTCAGTATAGTCTATCTTTACAGTACTAGGTATAGTCTGTCTTTTACAGTACTAGGTATAGTCCTATTTATACAGTACTAGGTATAGTCCTATCTTTTACAGTACTAGCTATAGTCCTATCTTTTAGAGTACTAGGTATAGTCCTACATTTAACAGCATTCAAAGTAGTTCTAACTTTCATGCCAATGTCAATGATTAGTCCTATCTTTAACAAGACTAGGTTCAGTCATTACTTTTAACACTTTACGTACAGTATTAGATTAATATAGTAATATATGAATTCCAAATAGGCTGCTTTAAGACTTATTCTGATAATAAAGACTTTGACGGTTATGCCACCTAAAGAGAATAAGATGAGGTGTTCAACACTGGAATATTTACTTTATTTTCCAAGTTAAAAATATCTCTATGAATCCATGGGAATAATATGGGTGGTTTGAGGATGAACTAGTAGTGATGGGAAGCCAGAAAAAAAATCCCATGACATAGAACAGGCTCTTCAAAATAATCCCGACAGTGTTAAAGGCCCATTTATTGCTCGTGTGGGATAACCTGACTATCATTTCCTCAGTTCATAATTACAGCAAGTGACCGTAGACTAAAGGGGAGACAGACTAATACTCTCAATCACTCACAAATAAGCTTAAACACGAGCTTAGAAAGATCGACTGCTTCAAAACAAAGCTGCACTACTTAGCTGAAACAAGAGCAGCAGCCAAAGTAGGCCTCAGTTCTGACCAGAACTACTTTTATCTTTGTTTACTATATATAACCACGTCCCACAGTGTTAGAAAACACATACGGATGTCTTATTTGAGATTAGTGAACAACCTGGCGAGGCAGGCATGTGATGATTTAGACAGTTTAGCGCACACACACACACACACACACACACACACACACACACACACACACACAATACAAGGAGACAATGGCAGACAGCCGACCCCAGGGTTGTAGAAGGGTAGAGTAATTGGATTAAGGTGTTACTGCGTCACACACACTGAGCCGATCACAGCAGCACACACACACACACACACACACACATGCACAGACACACACACATGCACTTACACCAGAGTGTGTTGAGTGTGTCAGGGCCCCATCAGAGAGGAAATGTTCCTTGCACTGCACCATCAGCTCTATGTACGTGGTTATCCATTAGTAAAAGGAGTCCACAGCTTGTTCTACAGCCTTCACATCAGCATGGTGGTCCACAAAGTGCCACAGAAACCCAGACCATTTCAGCAGTTCACTCTAATAACCACTGCACAGCTCTAATGGTCTTCAGTAGTCGAGTCCGGTACATGTGCTGAACCTCATCAGTGGACCAGGACTTCACCGCTGCATGTTTTTGCGGTCAAGAAACGCTCTCCATCTCCTTCCCTTGGGCTTGCATAGTGTGGAACCATCCCCTGCTAATGAAAGATTTTATCCTTGAGGCTTGATTGATTTCAGTTGTTGAACAAATGCATTTAGCCAGTGTAGACCATTCCTACAGTACTCTGCTTTCTGTCACCCAGGCAGCCAAATCCATTAGGAATACAATCCAAGTATCTTCTCATTTTCTTCTGGCCATCAGTGTCCTCGATTACGTCTCAGCAACTTCCAAAGAGAGGTCTCAGTGCTTTCAGTGCTGTCAAAAACAGAGACAAGCATATTACACAACTGACAGTGCTGTATATAGTTGTGTATTTTATTATGAAATGAAATCGAAACTATGTCGTGAATGAAGTGGACTGAAAGCTAGGACATTCATAATGCGTGTAAGAAAATATCGATATATCAGTATTGCAATATTAAGTCGTAACACGATCTCCATGTTCATGATTTTCACACACTGTTTTGTAAACACCTGCTCTCAGGCTAGTTAATGAATGCTTCTTGTTTATTGCATGTAAAGTACTGGGACACTGCAGTTTCATTCAGGAGCTATAAATAAAACTGATTTTTAAGAATAAGAAGTGTTGCCTTCAAATTCCACTGTTCCAAACTGGATAAAAATTAGAACAGAGTGATTGATCAACATCAAAAACAGGTGATATATGCAGCTGGAAAGTATTCACAGCACTTCACTTTTCCATGTTTTCTTGTGTTACAGTCTTGTTTCAATATCGATTGCATTGATTTTTTTTTACCACAACACCACACGATGACAAAGTGAGAAACGTTTGTTTGAAGTTTTTGCAAATTTATTAAAAATGAAACACAAAAATATAACCTGTACATAAATATTCACAGCCTTTGCCATGACACTCAGAATTGAGTGCATCTTGTTTCCACTGATCATCCTTCAGATGTTTCTGCAGCTTGACTGGACACATGTGGTAGATTCAGTTGATTGGACATGATTTGGAAAGACATACCTGTTCATGTAAGGTCTCATAGTAGACAGTGCAGGTCAGAGACAAACCAAGACATGAAGTCTAATGAATTGTCTGTAAGCCTCAGAGACAGGATTGTATTGAGACACAGATCTGGAGAAGATGCTGGAACATTTCTGCTGTACTGAAGATCTCAATGAGCACAGAGGTTTGGAACCATCAGGACTCTTCATAGAGCTGGCCACCCAACCAAGAGTGATCATGGTAGGAGGGCCTTATTCAGGGAGGTGCCCGAGAACCCAATGTTCATGGTCTGCAGCTCTCCACCAATAAGGCCTGTACAGTAGAGTGGCCAAACAGAAGCCACTCCTCAGTAAAAGGCACATGACAGACCATTTGGAGTTTGACTAAAGGCATGGTTGTGGCAGCATCATGCTGTGGGGATGTGTTTGTGAAGTGGAGACTAGGATCAAGGGAAAGAGAACTTTTTTGTAGGTTCAGTTCCCTCAGCTAAGAGGTACTGATTCCCCTGCTCTCGCAGACTAAACATGACAACTAGATTCAACCAGGTTGAATCCAGTGAGCTTGAATAGAAAACCCACACCACTGTGCAGGAATCCAGCTCTCCAGGACCGGAACTGCACTCCTCAAGACTAGATGAGGGTTAACACAACCTGTTAGCTACACAAAATAAAGGTGCTTCACGTGGTCATTGGAACAATGCCATAGAAGGACAAAGTTAATATTTTTCCTGCAGCATCGCTCAAAGAACCACCTGAAGAACCTTTATGTTTAAAGAGCAGCAGAAGAGGCTGTTTAGCACTGCCATTCTCCAAGCTCTTTGGGTTTCTGGGGCAGTGGTCGCTGCTCTCGATATTATGTGTATAAAGTTATACACAAACACAAAAACAGCTACTAGACTACTAGCTACATTGTTCGGTAATTTCACCGGGGTCGCCCTTTAAGAGCGTACTTTCTGTCAGTACTCCAACAATGTGAATTTACATGATAAGTGTTTCTAATGAAGTGGTCAGTCAGACTGCACAATGTTTAAAAACCCCAGTAATGCATTCGGGTACCACTGCTGCGCCAATAATCCAGTTATTTTAGGCCCAGTGGTGGTTTTTTCCAATTGATGGGGAAGTGGGGGGGGGGTAATCAGATCTGCAGCAGCTACAGTCAGTAAAGGTCAGCCTACAAAGGTTTACACCTGATAAAGTGACCACTGAGTGTATTTCACATGGTGTGTCCATTCATGTGCGATGTTGAAAGCATCATGGCCCAGTAACAGTGAGAGTTGGCACTGCCGTTCATTAGCATTAGCGGTGCTGAGGCTCATTTTCATGTTCAAATGAGGCCGATCGCACATAATAGCGAGAGGAAGCGAGTGTTTGTGTTGTTTTATGTGTGTGAAAAGGACAGAGAGCCATTCAGAAGGATAGAATGGGGAGGGGGGGGGATCACTTGAACGGAGCAACAGGAAGAGAAGACACAGCGAGAGGAGAATGCATTTATGGTGTGAAATTACACCCGAGAGAATGAATGTTATTTCAGTCACAATCTGACGGCAAGCCCGGCTTCCTTCTTTTGCAATCATGATCATTTTTCACTGTAAACCCAAGATAATAAATATTGTACGTACTGTAAAGTCACTGCACAACACACACTAACACACCACCGCCATGTCAGTGTCACTGCAGTGTTGAGAATGACCCACCACTGGGGTGGTCCTGTGGGTTCCTGAGCGTTGAAGAACAACGTGAAAGAAGACTACACTGGACTACAGTCTGTAATTATAGAACTACAAAGAGCTCCTGTGTGATATGAGGAGCTGATAGAATGGAAAGTGAGTGTAGAAACATCAGTGCATCTCATTCACAATCAAATGTAGAGCAGGCAATCCATCTCTAACATGGTGGCAGGTCCCAATCTACACAGCAAAAGTCCTGTGTTGAATTAACTAACACAGACACACAGACACCATGTCAATAACTCTGCTCTGACGGTGTAGACACATAACACTGCTGTGAGATGTTTACTATTTAATTAGTATTCTTTTAACGCTCTCTAAATTGTTATTTATCCACGTACACTTTCCAACGTTTCAATGTAATAATAGTTTCAAATCTTTTATGCAAATGTATAAAATAATAAAACAGAAATGAAACATGTTCATTTCAGAAGTCAATACTTTGTTGAAGCTCCTTTGGCAGCAATTACAGCCTCAAGTCTTTTTGAGTTTGATGCTACACGTCTGGCACCTGTTTTTGGGAAGATTCTCCCATTCTTCTTTGCAGAACCTCTCAAGCTCCGTCAATTGGATGGGGAGCATCGGTGCACAGCCATTTTTAGATATCTCCAGAGGTGTTCAATCGAGTTCAAGTTTGGGCTCTGGCTGGAGTGTCCTTCAGTAAGGTTCTCTCTCCACAGAGCAATGTTGGAGCTCTGTCAGGGTGACCATTGGGGTCTCGGTCACCTCCAAGTCTAAGGCTGTCCTACCATGATCACTCAGTTTTTGCAGTTTGGCCAGCTCTATGAAGAGTTCTGGTGGTTCCAAACTTCTTCCATTTACCCACGATGGAGGCGACTGTGCACATTGGCACCCTCAATGCATATTTTAAGAGGGCAAGATGGATAAACACTGCTTACTGGAGCATTTATCCACTGACCCCCTGAGCAGGGGTCCGTCTGAGGGCCTCTTGTTAAGTCAGGTTCACCGCTTTGCCGTAGTTATTCTCAGTCAAGCACAGCAATCGATCTATTATGATACGTTAAAGCATTTAAAACAGAAAACCCAGCCTAGTCTGGTCTGCACAGAGAAGCAGATGAAGAAGGAGAAGAAGGGAAGGTTGGTGTGGCAGCCTGGGTAGAGAGGCTTACTGTGGTCCCTCCTGCCCATTTTCTGCTCCATGCTGTTGAATAATTAATGCGTCCTGTGCAGAGACAGAGTGAACACTCCCTCTCTCTCTCTCCCTCTCTTTCTCTCCACGCTCTCTTTATTCTCCCTCTGTAGCTCTTTCCTTTCCCGTTTCCCTGGATCTCCTCCTCTAGAGTCCCCCAACAGTCTCTTTCTCTCCCCCTTCAGACACGTGCTCCCTGCCTCGGCCTGCTTCTCCTCCATTGTCACCCCTGCTCACGTGAAACTTCAGAAGGCGAACTCCGTGTATGAAAACAAGGGCGTACAGGAATAACGGCCGTGAATCATTTAAGAAACGATGGGGGTTGGCTGAGGGTTGCATAATAGTAGGTTGCAAAAGCCACGAAAAAGCACTGTTGGGGCTGGAGGGGTAAGCTTTTAAAAAGAACCCCCGAACACCTTTAAAGGATGTATAACCTGACAATGCAAACCTGGCTAATAACGAACCAGATGTGGCAGATGTGGCTGTGCTTGGTCGGGTTTCCTTTGTCCTCTCCTTCAGAACAAGGCTTTTGTGCTCCTCCTGCTCCAGCACACCTTCGAGTTTAGTCGATCCGTTAGAGATCGAAAATCACCAAACCGGGATTGCCAAACCTCCAGGACCGGGATTACCTTCCCCTGCTTTCGTACTTCAGGAATCCCATTACAGCCCTTCCTCTGTCTATATATCCCAAGGCAGTTTGAGTCCCTTCCCAGCTCTTTGGATCAGTCCATGGTGATACCAGTCACTTCAACAATCAAGAGCAAACCAAACTAATGTTATGTCCAGACTGCCAGCTCAAATCCGATTTTTGAAGCATCTATATTGTTACATCAGGTTTGAAATCAATTACAATTGAATCGGATAGAAATACGTCTCAGCTTGGAGTTTGGTTTGCTCTGGACACTCAAAATTGATTGCAGTTGTCATCACCCGTGATGTGACCAACGGTAATCAAATCCAGAGTTGCAACCGAATGCACGATATAAAATTTATCGTAAGTACCGTATAGAACTGTAATTCAGTACTTTTACAGTATTTTACTGTTAAACTACATTTTCCTCAGCAGGACTCTTTGAGTGAAGCCCACCCTCTATGTAGCCTAAGACCATTACTTTCCCCATGAGCCTTATAAACGTTGATTGTGGGTAAAAAGTGTGTAAACCCAGTGTCCTCCTACAGATAAGCGAACACACAGCACACATTATAGTAGCTTTATAGTAGAACCAGCAGAACATTAGTTATTATTAGTTATAAATTAGTTATAACATTATTTATTAATTTCACAGTAAAGATCTGTTTTTCAGGATAAAGGAGTAACACTGTTAAAACTGTTCATTTACAGCCAACATTCATTTTACTGCTCTGCTCTGAATGGTCCTGCTGTGTAAACAGGTGGGTATAAAATCTCTGGTGGGTATAAAACCAGTCCTCGGGGGGCAACCGAGGACAAATCATCTAATTAAACTGGTCCACTATGACTGTTGACTGGAAAAAGCATGCAGTACATTTCAACTGGTCTGTCGTTGCTTTATCAACTGCATTTTCACACAGTGTGACTGTGCGCCAAACCAAACGCCATAGCTTGAAGCATCTGCGTTCGCGTCCTTGCGTTGAAGTAAGTTGTGGGTCAAAGAGGTTCAGAGCAGTATTTCACATGTGAAAGCCACATCACTAGTGTGGTGACCATTACGAGGTTACTGACGCCTACGACGTTATCACAGCAACCCATGCAGATAGGTTTGAGATGTCCGAACACACCAATCCAATCTGATCACTAGCAAATAAGACTCATCTCAACAGATCTGATTTAAGAAACAGACTCATTTGCCTCCAGTCTGACTATAAGAATCATGTTCTAATTATGTAAGAAATGACCGTGGTTGATTGGGGGGGTCATATAACAGACAGTCCCCCAGTAGTTTACAATGCATAACCTAGTTTCTAAGCAGCAGCACATTATCGGTGTTATTCTTGTAAGTCAGGGGTGGGGAACTCCAGTACTGGGGGTCCGGATTCCTGCACAGTTTTGTGCTTTAGCCATCCAAGCACACCTGATTGAACTCACCCGTTAATCATCAAGCACACTTGGTCTGCTTCCCCACCCCTGACCTAAGCAATGTAGACAATTTGTGATTCCGCCATAAAACAGTGCCTCACTTCTTGATGCCTGTAGCTTCGCAACAATTTAAGGTGGAATGGAAAATTCTGAAGGTGAATGGTTTTAACTAGATTTATATACTATTTATATATTTATATACAATATATACAGGTTTGTCATCTGTAGGTTTTCCTCATTTTTTCAGTAGTCATTAGTTACATCCTTTATATTCATTGGCTTTGGAGTGGGAAGGCAGAGGGTCCCTACCAAACTTACACCCTTGGTGGCAACCATGTTTTAAACAGAACAAAACAAAGAGTGATACAAGCATCTGGTTCAAATCCATATGCATATTGAGTGCTGCAATCCGATTTGAATCTGCATTTGACAACCAAATGTATAAACATATGGTTAAAATCTTATGAGGTTACAATCCAAGACAAGGTACATCCGGGGTGTGAGAATTTTAGTATAATTCCTATTGGAACGGGTTATATTCCCAAAAAACTGTACGTAAGAAGACGATGTCATGGCTTGACATGCAGTACTTGTTACTATGTTGTTACTATACATTGCTGTTGTTGATAGACCTTCTTTGTCATTGGTCTAAATCTGCAGAGTGACATAATGGCATGACGACTATATATATCAGATGCAGCACATCAGGTGCCCATGATTAGACCATTTTAAGAGAGGACGTATTTAATTCAGACATTAGTTTGGTTTGCTCTAGATTGTTGAAGTAAGTGGTAAGTGCTCTCTGAAGCATATGAGTCTGGGAAGGAATTTAAAAAGATCTCAGAACAGCTCGAAATCAGACGTCCCACTGCCTGGAAAATAACACACGTGGACAACAACTGCCAACATGGACAGGTCAGTCCGTCCTCGTCCATGGAGAAGTGCAGCCCAAGAGCAGATCACTAGAAGACAAGAAGCAGCAGGTATCTCTTTGCCTCAGTTGATATCAGAGTACAGAATCAGCAGAAAGAGACCAAAAAAGTTTGATTGTCGTGGGAGGTGAGCAAGGTACAAACCTCCACCCCAAGACATCGATACTGTAGTCGAAATTCTGCTGCCGTGACGACCTTACAGCTAAGAACGGGTGAAGCTGGTCTGGGGTGCTGGGGCAGAGCACAAACCTGGACAGGCCCAGGACCCCCGAGTGGAACGGACAGGGAGACATTGTTTCCATCCCTTACTTTCTTCATAGAAGAGGAGAGAAGGGTGACCTACAGAGTGCACAGCCATAAATAATGCATCCAGATAATGCTGCTGCACCACTCACACAACACCACCACAGAGAGAGAGAGAGAGAGAGAGAGAGAGAGAGAGAGAGAGAGAGAGAGGTGTGTGAAAGGCACCATTCTGTTTATGTCTGTAGGGAGGGGTGAGAGAGATAGACAGAACATGAGAGAGAGTGAGAAGAAGGGGAAAAGAGATAAAGTGAGGTTAAAGGAGGACAGTCAATAAGTGACAGTGTGGGGATTTTGCGAGTCTAGCCAACCCGATGTAGGCTGACATGCAGGTTTAGGCAACCCGGGCCCGAATGCCTGTTACTGTAAAGGGTAAAGTGAGCTGATCTCCAAAAACTTTAAAGTTAAAGACAAAACCTCATAACTGAATCTGCTTTGAACAGTTCTTGAATTAAAAGGAAACAAGCATCACGCAAACATTTGGGCCTCGAAGGTTACAAAGGTCTCAGGCCTTGATTAGACTGATAGGCTCGTGATGTTCTGCTTCAGAGAGTCCTATTCTTTTGGACACTACCTACATGTTCATGAGCCACATCAGCGTGTCCCTATTTGTCCATTAAGAGCTTTTTAGAGTGTAAACTGTGAGACAGTAAAACTAATGTAGGCCCAAACTGCCCCTTCAAGCCATTAGTGGGCTGTAAAATACAGATTAGTGGGACAGAGAGAATGGCATCAAAGGCCAGACCAACGGTGTCTCCACGATAAGTGTGCTTACGGTAAGCATGGCATTTGTATGTAACTGTTTTCCTTTCCCCCCCGAGGGTCTCTTACAATGTTTCTGTAGGTTTATGTCCCAGTAAACAGCCGTAATTCCTTTCTTAAAGCAGCCGTTTTTATTACTGCACATTTAAGACCGAAATATATGTAAATGAGCTCTGCTCTGATTGGCTGTACTGCATAACAGTAACGGTATCGAGTATAATGCAACGTCTCAGCAGTTGCAGAGTTTCATAATGGATGAGTGAATGAAGCTATTCTTATATACCAACTTTTTAGATCCTCAAGGACACTTCAATCAGCACCCTTCACCCCTCACACAAGAAGACGCAGCCAGTTGTGCACGGCGTGCTCTCTCTGCATCGAGAACTCGGGGGTGCTAATCCATATCTGAGGATCTGTTCATTTATGTATACAATGTAGAGAAGCCAGTTCACCTGTGGGAGGAAACCCACGAAGACAGGAGGAGAACATGGGAACTTCACCCAGGTAGGGTCTTGAACCCAATACCCCAGCACTGGGAGGTGAACATGATCATCCATCCCGTGCAGCTTGAATGTTCTCACTCAGTTCTGCAGATGGTGTGGTAGGGGTGGAGTGTTCATAGAACATCCAATAGCATCCCACACATTTTCAATCAGGGACAGGTCTGGAGATGAGACCGACCACAACATTGAGACGGCAGCACTGTGTGGACGAGCATCGTCCTGTTGGAATAGAGCAGCGCAGTGTGTGTTCAGAAAAGGTGGAACCACAGGTTGCAGAACCTCATTAACGTAACATTGGTCTGTCAAAGGGCCTGTAATGAAGACCAAAGGTGATCTGGCATCGTACCATGACACTAGGCCTTCTGGACGTGTGACGCC
Source organism: Acestrorhynchus altus (assembly GCA_034509495.1). NCBI lineage: Eukaryota > Metazoa > Chordata > Actinopteri > Characiformes > Acestrorhynchidae > Acestrorhynchus > Acestrorhynchus altus. Next base: position 15,599,940 of record CM067525.1, on the reverse strand, counting down.
AGACAACAAACAATTGACGTTGGTGCTGACCATGATGCCGCCACACACTGGTCATCTCCACCAAGACAAAAACTGGACTCATCACTGAAGATGATCTGCAGTCATTCTGTGAGACTCCATGACAGACACCATTGCAGTCGTGCAGTGCACACGATTGCACATTACGATCACAGTCACAATGTTTAGGCTTGTTGGTGTATGAATGTATGTTCATGTGTGAGATTTTTAAACATGGATCTATGTGTGAGTTATTTGGGTTACTTGACAATCGCAGCACATCAAGTATTCAAAGTATTCCGCTACAGCTAAAAATAACGACATAAATGAATAATAGTCAGTTTAAAAAGGCTGGCTGATACATTCTCTTCCCCTCTCTGCTTCTGCGCTTGTATACGCTGCTGTAGAAATGTGGTAACATGGTTTAACCAGTGTCTTTTACTGGTATTCCATTCAGTCATTGGGTCAGTATTGGCAGCTACACATTACATCTTCAGAGTCTTCAGACAGTCACAAACACACCACACCGTTAGATCCCATTAAGAACAGTATCTTCCCTGTTAAATCAAACAGCCTGTACAGCTGAACCAGTTTGACCGGCTTAGCCCTTGACCATTGTTTTTTTTAACACACAAAAAAAAACTGACCAAGCTCGTCAACCTCAGCATATAAGCTTGTTGGCCAGCATGACCAGCCTGACCAAACTAGTCAACTTTACAACCAGCCTGACAACCACTTTGTATCCAGCCATTCAGCCTACAGCAGTTTAGCTCCGCCCACTCAGGCTGAAGTTACAAGTAGTCAGAGTGACGCTCATTTACATATATCAGTCAAAAGCTGCCTGTTTCATTCTAAAGAGGTCATGTAGAATTGGATTTATGAAACATAAACTCCATGACCCTGAAAATGCATTTACTCTAAACCGAGTGCTGATTGCAGTTGCAATACAGGACAGTATAAATGCAGTACATGGTACTTTCAGCTTGAACAACACACCAGTGTTATGAAAGAGTTATTAAACCTGATACACTGATATTTCCCTCTGTGTGTCTTAAGGCCACAGTCTCAGCTTTAGAAACAGCCAGGCTGTAAAACAGGATTACACAGATATACACAGGAGGATTAACAGCACTTTCTTCTACAGCAACGGCACCATACCTTCAGAGAAACAGCGCAGAAACAGTCACGTAAAAGCACAGTAATAGCACAATAATATCACAGTGGCAACATAGTAATGACACAGTAACAACACGGTAATACCAGAGTAATAGCGCAGTAACAACAGAGTAAAACTACATCAGCAGCACAGTAACAACATAGTAATATCAGCATAGAAGTGCAGTAACAACATAGTAACAATGCAATAACAACGCAGTAATATCAGAGTAATAGCACAGTAACAACATTGTTACAACACAGGGACAACATAGTAGCATCACATCAACAGCGCAACACAACGCAATGAAACGCTAACACTCACAGCAACCTCATTTTGACTCAGAAACAGCACAGTAACGTCACAGCAACAGCACAGTGATATCAAAGTTCTAGCAAGAGCACGGTAACATCACAGGAACAACACAATAACAACACAATAATGGCACAGAGACAACACTGTAATGGCTCAGTAACATCACAGAATAGCTCAGTAAAATCACAGTAACGGCACAAAAATGTCACAGTAACAGCACAGTGATGGTGCAGCAATAGCACAGTAACATCACAGTAACATCACAGTAATGTTACACGGTAACAGTGCGGCAAGGGCATAGTAACATCACAATAATGGCACAGCAATGGAACAGCAATGGAACAGTAACATCACAGTAATTTCAGAGTAATGCCACAGTATTATCACAACAACATCACAGTAATGTTACACAGTAACAGTGTGGCAACAGCATAGTAACATCACAGTAATGTCACAGCAGTCGGATCACAGTAATATCAGGGTAATGCCACAGTGTTATTACATTAACGCCACAGTAATGGTGTAGTAACATCACAGTAGCACTCACAGCACAGTAACAGCACAGTAACAACAGAGTAATACCACTGTATCATCACAGTAAATGCACAGTAGTGGTGCAGTAACAACACAGTAAGTGTACAGTGATGACCAAGAGGTGTCTGTTCATTTAATTCAGAACAACTAAAAGAGCCAGTGTAAAGACCATCCGCTTCATTTCTCTTCACTCCTGCTCACTCTCTCACTCTTTCCTTTCTATCACTGTTCTGCCTATCACTCTCACTCCCATCTCACTCTTTCTTCTGATCACTCTCACTGTCTGCCTCATTTTGTTCTATCACTCTCTTATCACTCTCACTCTTTCAAATTACAGTCTCACCTATTCTGGCACTGTGCACTAATTCTCACTCACCTTCAGAAGCATCTCTCAGTCATCTGTGGTGTGTTTCTGCTGCTGGCCGCTATGTTTCCTCCTGGGTCAGTTTAGTGTGGAGCAGAGGGCAGGACAGGAGGAGGAGGAGAGGAGGGAGACACTCAGCTCTAATCTGCTTTACAGTGAGTGCTCATCTCTCTCTCTCTCTCGCTCTCTCTCTCTCTCTCTCTCTCTCTCTCGCTCTCTTGCGCGCGCGCAGTCTGTGTGTAATCTCTGATTGTCTCTGACGTCTGAAATGATCCTAAAACCCACAACAATAAAAAGTTCATCAGGACAAACACACCGCAGTGAGGGAGGGTATTAGTCTATCTGCCCCCCCCCCCCTCTCTCTCTCTCTCTCTCTCTCTCTCTCTCTGTTATCATGTACATCTATGTTAAAGTATGTTACATATCTCTTGAACCTTATCCTCACCACGAACATGTAATTGTACCGGTCGGTACTGTCCTGTCCTGTCCTGTCCTGTACTGTCTGTTAAACTGTCTCTTGTTTATTGTATTTCTTGTATTTATTTTATTTCTTGTATTTATTTTATTTCTTGTATTTATTGTAGTGTTTGCACTTTATGTTGTCTTATTGTTCCATGTTGCACCATGTTTCCGGGGGAACGTAATTTCATTGCACTGTGTACCTGTACTCAGATGTAATGATAATAAAAAGCCTTGACCTTCACCTTGATGTGAGTGTTGGTCAGTTGTGGACTGTGATGTGAGTGCTGGTCAGTTGTGGACTGTGATGTGAGTGCTGGTCAGTTGTGCACTGTGAGTGCTGGTCAGTTGTGAACTGTGAAAGCTAGTCAGTTGTGGACTGTGATGTGAGAGCCTTTCAGTTGTGGACTGTGAAAGCTGGTCAGTTGTGGACTGTGAGTGCTGGTCAGTTGTGGACTGTGAAAGCTAGTCAGTTGTGGACTGTGATGTGAGAGACTTTCAGTTGTGGACTGTGAGTGCTGGTCAGTTGTGGACTGAGATGTGAGTGCTGGTCAGTTGTGGACTGAGATGTGAGAGCTGGTCAGTTGTGGACTGTGAGAGCTGGTCAGTTGTGGACTGTGATGTGAGAGCTGGTCAGTTTGGACTGTGAGTGCTGGTCAGTTGTGGACTGTGATGTGAGAGCTGGTCAGTTGTGGACTGTGATGTGAAAGCTGGTCAGTTGTGGACTGTGAGAGCTAGTCAGTTGTGGACTGTGATGTGAGTGCTGGTCAGTTGTGGACTGTGAGAGCTGGTCAGTTGTGGACTGTGAGATCTGGTCAGTTGTGTACTGTGAGAGCTGGTCAATTGTGGACTGTGATGCGAGAGCTGGTCATTTGTGGACTGTGAGAGCTGGTCAGTTGTGGACTGTGAGTGCTGGTCAGTTGTGGACTTGAGAGCTGGTCAGTTGTGGACTGTGAGTGCTGGCTGTTGTGGATCAGGGAGAGCTGGTCAATTGTGGATCAGAGAGCTGGTCAATTGTGGACTGTGACGCAGAGCTGCTGTGGACTGTGAGAGCTGGGTCAGACTGTGAGTGCTGGTCAGTTGTGGACTGTGAGAGCTGGTGAGTTGTGGACTGTGATGTGAGATCTTGTCAGTTGTGGACTGTGAGAGCTGGTCAATTGTGGACTGTGATGTGAGATGGCTGCCAGGACTGTGATGTGAGAGCTGGTCAGTTGTGGACTGTGAGGGCTGGTCAGTTGTGGACTGTGATGTGAGAGCTGGTCAGTTGTGGACTGTGAGAGCTGGTGAGTTGTGGACTGTGATGTGAGATCTTGTCAGTTGTGGACTGTGAGAGCTGGTGAGTTGTGGGCTGTGATGTGAGATTTTGTCAGTTCTGGACTGCGAGAGCTGGTCAGTTGTGGACTGTGACGTGAAAGCTGATCAGTTGTGGAGTGTGAGAGCTAATAGCTGTGGATCAGAGAGCTACTGCCAGACTGTGAGTGCTGGTCAGTTGTGGACTGTGAGACATTGCCAGACTGTGTGATGTGCTTCTCAGTTGTGTACTGTGAGAGCTGGTCAGTTGTGGACTGTGATGTGAAAGCTGGTCAGTTGTGGACTGTGAGAGCTGGTCAATTTGTGGACTGTGATGTGAAAGCTGGTCAGTTGTGGAGTGTGTGTGCTTGTCAGTTGTGGACTGTGAGAGCTGGTGAGTTGTGGACTGTGATGTGAGATCTTGTCAGTTGTGGACTGTGAGAGCTGGTCAGTTGTGGACTGTGAGAGCTGGTCAGTGTGTGGTGGGCTGCAGTGAGGCTCGTCGCCGGTAGGGGGCAGCAGCAGGCGGTAGCTGAATGTTGCAGGACGCGGGAGAAGAAGCACAGGAATCAGGAAAACAGAAGGTTGCATGAAGGGAAGAGACTCTCCGCTCTGAGGGACTGAGAGAAGAATAGATCCGCCCTCTCCTCCAGGTGAGGCTCCCTCACACACTCTCACACCTCTCCTTCTCTACCGTTTAGTCCTGCAGCTCGGTCCAACCGCCCCAACCGTCCTAACCGTCCTAACCGTCCCAACCGTCCCCCTGTGTGTCAGACTGAGCTAATCAGGCTAAGCTAACTGAACAAAACAGCTTTATGTCCTTAATCCACTGGAAGTCCCAAACCTGCTCCTCAGAGAACAGCCCCTGGAGAATACTAAACTATCACATAATAATAAACTATTATAACAATAAACTGTTAAATAATAAACTGTTATATTATAATAAACTATTATAATAATAAACTATTACATCATTATAATAAACTACTAAATAATAAAACTATTATAATAAACTAACAAACTATTACATAATAATAAACTATTATAACAATAAATCATTAACACAAACTGTATTATAACAAACTATTATAATAATAATAAACTATTACATTATTATAATAAAACTATTAAATAATAAACTAATATAATAAACCAACAAACTATCACATAATAATAAAACTATTATAACAATAAAATGTTAACAATAAACTGTTATATTATAATAAACTATTATAATAATAAACTATTACTATTATAATAAACTATTAAATAATAAACTATTATAATAAACTAACAAACTATTACATAATAATAAACTATTATAACAATAAACTGTTAAATAATAAACTTATATTATAATAAACTATTATAATAATAATAAACTATTACATTATTATAATAAACTATTAAATAAACTATTATAATAAACCAACAACTATCACATAATAATAAACTATTATAACAATAAACTGTTAAATAATAAACTGTTATATTATAATAAACTATTATAATAATAACTATTACATTATTATACTAAACTATTAAATAATAAACTATTATAATAAACTAACAAACTATTACATAATAAACTATTATAACAATAAACTGTTAAATAATAAACTTATATTATAATAAACTATTATAATAATAATAAACTATTACATTATTATAATAAACTTTAAAATAATAAACTAATATAATAAACCAACAACTATCACATAATAATAAACTATTATAATAATAAACTGTTATTATACAAACTCACATAATAATAAACTATTAAATTATAATAAACTGCTCACAATAATAAACTATTAATATTATAATAAACCAATACATAATAATAAACTATTACATTATAAAATATTATCTGAATAAACGAGTCTAAACTATTACATTATTATAATAAACTACTAAATAATAAACTTATAATAAACTCACATAATAAACTATTATTATAATAAAGTATTACATAATAAACTATTATTATAATAAACTACTATATTGTAATGAACTGTTACATAATAAACTATTATAATAATAAACCTTTTAATAATAATATATTATATAATAATAATATAGACTCATAATAGTAAACTATTACATTATAATAAACTATAAAATAATAAATTATAATAATAAACGATTATATTATAATAAACTATGAAATAATAAATTATAATAATAAACGATTACATTATAATAAACTATAAAATAATAAATTATAATAATAAACGATTATATTATAATAAACTATGAAAATAATAAACTGTTACTTTATAATAATAAACTATTAAATAATGAACTAGTGCATAATAAACTATTATAATAATAAACTATTATAATTAGAAAGTATTAAATTATTATAATAAGCTATTACATTATTATAAACTATTAAATTATATACTATTACATTACTATGATAAACTATTATACACAATCTATTATAATAAACTATTACATAAATGAACTATTGCATAATAAACTATTAAATAATGAACTATTGCATAATAATAAACTATTAAATAATAAACGATAATAATAATAGACTATTATAATAATAAACTATTACATAATAATAAACTATTATCATAATAAACTATTACACTATAATAGTAAACATAAATGATACTTTTATATAAATATATATATTTTATATAAATAAAATATTATAGTAAATGATTACATTATTATAATAAACTATTAAATAATGAACTGTTACATTGTAATAATAAACTATTACATTATTATAATAAACTATTACGTTATTATAATAAACTATTCAATAATAAATAATCAATAATAAACTATTATAATAATAAACTATTAAGTAATAAACTGTTATATTATAATAATAAACTATTAAATAATTTAATTATATTACACTATAATTAATGCCTATTGAATCTATAATAAACTGTTACATTATAATTAATAAATATTGTAATTATAATAAACTTTATTTTTATAAAGTTTATAATATATATATATATATATATATATATATATATATTATAATAAATATTTATTTTGTCATTTTAACAAATTTTGAGAATACATTTTATAATTTACAATTCATGTTGTAATTAAACTTTAAACTATTACATTATATTAAATACATATATACATACAAATACATACTATTAAATTATGTTAAATACATTATAAAAATATAATAAACTATTACATGGTATTAAATACATATTATAATTATTATAAACTATTAAAACTTAAACTTTAAAATCTTAAATCTTAAACAATTAAATACTACATTTTCACATTTTAAAATATTAAACTGTTAAACTATTAAAGATTAAACTATTAAATATGACACTGCAATACATTAAATTATTAAATAGTAAACTTCATTTATTTAATATTTAAACTATCAAAGATTAAACTATTAACTGCTCAACTATTAAATATATATTATGCAATTAAATATTCAATCATTTAAGTATTTAAAATTCAATTGAGTGATTTAATAATAGAGTGAACTATTTAATATTCAGCAATGAACTTTTAAATATGCAACTCATATTAAATTATTAAAGATTCAATTTACATTATAGATGTTAAATTCAGGTTATAGATAGTAAATTCACATTGTATATTTCACATAAATTTTTAATTGTTGATATATAATTTGCATTACAGATATTTAATTTGCATTTTAGATATTACATTTACATTTATAGATATTAAACGTACATTACAGATATCAAATTATAGGTATTAAATTTACTTTAAAAATACTAAGTTATATAATAAAGTTACATTATATATAGTTATATATATAATATATATATATTATATATATAAAATTGACACTATAGATATTTGGCATTATAGATATTAAATTGACATTGTAGTTATTAAGTTCACATAATTGATATTGTATTCAGTCAGATTTTAAATTCAGATTATAGATATTCAGTCAGATTATAGATATTATACTGTTGTGTAAATCTCTGCTCATTTATTTAGCGTAAGAAATATGTTTTTACGGTTCTTCTTCCTAAGATCCTTAAATGAATTTAAACAAAAGGACATTTTGGTTGGACAGTCACTTTGCACCCTTTACTTTTTTAAAGCATTTCCCTTAAATTTATCAGTGAACTAAGAAAATCAGCTGTTCATTAAGTGAACCTCTTTTTAGCACATGTAACCATTGATTGGTGCACCTTAAACCAGTGTACCTCTGCAGCCAAGCCGAACATTTCACCCCAAACCGCTCTGAATAACGTTGGTCAAAACCACTGAACTGTACAGAAATCCAATAGATAAAAGATTAGATATGTCTAAAGAGAGTTCTGACTAATTCTGTCTGATACTTTTCTGTAATGCTGTAGGACAGACTGGACTTGTGGCTGAAGGGAACGATTCAACCATTTTTGTAAAATCGCTTGTTTTAATGATCTTTTGACTCTTGATCCAGAGAACATTCGGCTTCCCTTTGGTTTTGTATCTAATTTGCTCTGTTTACCCAACAGGTGGTGCTGCAGTAAGGAGGGCAGAGCAGGATGGCGGGCGCCGGGGCAAATGCCTCTGTCAACCCCTCCTGTAAGATCATGACCTTCCGACCCACCATGGAGGAGTTCCGGGACTTTAACCAGTACCTTGTGTACATGGAGTCCCAGGGAGCTCACCGTGCCGGACTGGCCAAGGTGTGTTTGATGACATGATTGAGATCCATGGGGTCTGGTGTTTCTCAGTACTGGACCTTCTGAAGAGCTAGGAAGGGCTTATTAATTAACATGCATTAAACAGGTCTAGACATGCTTCTACCTACTGAGCTCATCATCAAAGCATTTACGTTTGTTGGACGTGCTTTAATTGTATGCAGTAATGAGCTGAACTCACTAAACGATGGTCTGCGTGTGAACGTACGTACAGGTTGTTACATTTATTTCCTTCATCCCTCGTTTTCCTCACAGGTGATTCCACCGAAGGGTTGGAAGCCGAGGCATAGCTATGATGACATCGATGATGTCATTATCCAAGCTCCTATTCAGCAGATGGTGGCTGGCCAATCAGGGCTTTTCACCCAGTACAACATTCAGAAGAAGTCACTGAGCGTGCAGGAGTTCCGCAGGCTTGCCAACAGTGACACGTAAGGCGCAAAAACGGCGTGGATGCACTTCTTAAAGGGATCTCCTTAATGAAGATCATATTTAATTCCAGCTCGTCTTTATTAATTTAATTTCGCACTCAGTATTATGTGTGTGTTCGTTTTCAAAACCTGACCTGCATTTTTTCGTCCTTGCAAATCAAACTTGGTGTGAAAGGTCCTGGATTACAATATAGAATCTGGATTGAAAGCATCTTAAATCTCGAATGTGTAAAAGAGACTGTTCTGAAATTCTCAGCTCACTAGATACCAGGCTGCCTGGCCGTTCCTTTGATGCTTGTTTTCGCTGTGCAGATATTGTACTCCACGCTACCTGAACTACGAGGACCTGGAGAGGAAGTACTGGAAGAATCTGACCTTCGTGCCGCCCATATATGGTGCAGATGTCAGTGGAACGCTCTATGACGAGGTGAGCACTACAAACACGGAGAGGGTAGATATATGTACACCCATCAGCCATAACATTATACAAGTGCGTAACATTGAGTATTTGTTTCCAGTGGGATGTGTTTCCATGTTACGGGGTTGGGTACATTAGGGAGCAAGTGAACAGTCAGTTCTGGAATTTGATGTGTTGAAAAAGGAAAACTGGACGAACGTTAGAATCTGAGACATTTTGACAAGAACACTCGGTGATGGTCTCCCTGTTTCTAACACACCTGATTCAACGATTCATCTAATTATCAAACTCTTTCAGTTTGTTAAAGCAGGGAATCCACTAAAATGTGCAAGGCAGGCCTCCAGGATCAGGGTTAAAGCATAATATCTCCACAATGGTAGGCTTGAAGTTTCTTAAAGGGAGTTCCCAGTATGCAGTGGTCGGTACCTACCAGTGTTCTCCAAGTAAGCACAATTGGTGAACTTGCGACAGGATCATGGGGCCCAAGGCTAATTGATGTGATCCACATGACACATGGGACAACAGTGACCGCTGTTCTGGCCCACACAGTATTGGGTAGGTGGTTATAATGCTATGGCTGGTGTTTATGGCATGTAAGACGTCTCCGATGAGGCCAGACCTGATTATGTCCGTGTTATTTCCAGGAATCTATAGTAGATCTGTTTGTTTCTGTCTGAACAAGGGTATTGAAGAGTGGAATATCGGCCACCTGAACTCCATCCTGGATGTGATTGAGGAAGACTGTGGGGTTTCCATCCAGGGTGTGAACACCCCCTACCTGTACTTTGGCATGTGGAAGACCAGCTTCTCCTGGCACACAGAGGACATGGACCTCTACAGCATCAACTACCTGCACTTTGGAGAGCCCAAGTCCTGGTAATGAATCCAGATCACTCTCATAGCTTCTTTTCTAGTTGACAGAGCCATGTTCATATGATTATCATCATATTAGAAAAAGAGACGAATTTGACGTCCTCTGTGTGCCTATGAGGGACCAACGGCGTTACAATACACTGTTTGTGCCCTGATTTTAGCCGAGAGTCTGTTTTTTAGGTTTTCTACTCACCTTTAAGACCAGTCAGAGCACGTTGGAACGTTTGATGTTTTCAGCCTGGTTCTGACCGTAGTCTAGTCGTGTGTACTGGCGAACGACTCTGTTTCCGTCAATAATAAAGCTGAACACAAAGAACGACAGCCATGCATTTCTGTTTAATCTTACATTCCACCTTAACTGATGCAGCAGCTAAAGACCGGCACTAGTGTATGTCCCTCAGCACCATTTAAGGTGGAACAGAAAGTTGTGGACGAAACTGACACTGGTATTTTACGAACATGCATTACTTCCTTACCACCCACGTCCTCAAACGCGTAGTGAACCCAGGGCTTGATGTTTTAGAAGACCTAAACTAAGCGGCTGCAGCCTGTGGGATGGCCAGTGATCTAAACTGTAGACTGCATGATGTTTTGGACTGGGAACACTGGTGATGGGTTGATGATATACTTTTTCAGGAGATCTGTACTGGAGAAGGAAGTTAATTTCTCAGTTGTCTAAACATTACTGTACACAGTCAGTCTTTGGTTCTGACTGGAGTGATTGTTTGAATCTTTCAGGTATGCTATTCCCCCTGAACACGGGAAAAGACTGGAGCGATTAGCTACAGGTAAATGACCCAATACTTCCCCTCTGTTTACTGACTGGGTTTTGGCAGTTTGCGCTTAAAGTTCTGATTATGGACTTATTCTCTCTGCTTATTGGTCAGATCTATCCGGGGCAAGAACGTAAGCATAGGAAGGTGGTGTTCTTTCAGTTGCACATGGGGCAGTGGCAGAGATGGTGTAGTGGTTCTCTCACTCTGACCACAAACAAACCTCTCCAGAGTTTGTATGGGATCAGACCCAGACCACCTCTTATAAAGGGTCTTGTGCGGGTGTTTTGGTCTGCGTTCGAGTGTGATTACTGTTTTCACACCTCAACAAGAGTGAAAGAAACACCGGAGTTTGATTTAACCAGATTAAAGTGCTGGTGTTCGATCTCAAATCTAACAGATATACCATTATAAAAGTTCTAAACTGTCCACAGCTGCGGTTTGGTTACAAGCAGACCTTTCCTTTCTGTAATAATAGTGACATTGTCTTCTCCTCACAGGTTTCTTCCCTAACAGCTTCAAGAGCTGTGAAGCTTTCCTCAGACACAAGATGACTCTGATATCTCCCTCTGTGCTGAAGAAATATGGCATCCCGTTCGACAGGGTAGAGCCTTTTCTTCTGTCGGACTCTTGCTCCTTTATGACTGATTGCCTTGTTGCCTTGTTGTTATTCATGCTTGTTTCCAGCTGTGAATGCATTTATTAAATCCAGGGTCACATGACTGGAAATACAGTACAGTAATAAGCCATAATGTGTACGCCTGTTTAGATTGAACCTGTACTGACCAAACAGACAGGCCTTTACAGTTGACATTGTGTGTGTGTGTGTGTGTGTGTGTGTGTGGTCAGATTACTCAGGAGGCAGGAGAGTTTATGATCACGTTTCCGTACGGATACCACGCTGGCTTCAACCACGGCTTCAACTGTGCGGAATCCACCAACTTTGCAAGTGTGCGCTGGATCGATTACGGCAAGGTCGCCACTCAGGTAAAACTCACCTGCATCACATTTAAGACAGGGGTTTCCAGAGAGGTGATCATGCCAGAACGAGAGTTTAGCACAAATGCACAATCCAGTGATTGGAGGAAAAAGAACACTGCACACCAAAACCTGATTTCAGCTGTGAAGCGTGGTAGCAGGAGCTCAACATGCACAGTGTGCTTCAATAAAGACATGAACAGTACCAAATGTCTTCTCGCTGTCCACACAGTGCACATGCAGTAAGGACATGGTGAAGATCTCCATGGACCCGTTTGTGAGACGTTTTCAGCCGGACCGTTATCAGGCCTGGACGCAGGGCAAAGACTCTTGTAATATAGACCACACACTGGCAACACCGAGCACCACGCCTGAGCTGCAGATCTGGCTCCAGAGACGTCAAAAAAACACACCGTCCACTAAAAGGTGAGCACCAGAGGATTAACCACACCACACAAATGTCAAACAGTCAGAGACACCATGTCCCCTTGGTGTTCTGTCTATTGTGAGCAGTTCTGAGAAATTGAGCTGTAGTCTTTGTTGTGACATTGACATATATGGAGATAGAAACGTTCCGTTTTCTAGAGAAAGAGTCTAAAATGCAAACAATTTAAACACCTTACAGTGTTACAAAGTCAAAAATCAGAATATAAATAACTCAGTTTTGAAAAAATTTCAGATAGAACCGTATTCTTCCTAGGGGACAACCTGTCTTTGTAATTGAACATCTTTGTCAGTTTGTGTAATTTGAACATATAAAAAAGCTCACTGGAGACCTTCATTTGTCCCACAGCAGCGTCCGTCACCCTCGCACACGCTCTAAACGACTGAAGACTGTGCACGAGCCAGGTCCCGTGGCAAATTCCTCCACGCAGGGGGATCGCCGAGCAAGTAAAAAGACAGCATTACCTCAGAAACATAAGGAATCGAAAGAGGCTGGCCAGCAGAAAAAGGACTGCAAACCCCATGGTGCATTAGATTTTTCAGGTTACACTATGATGACTTTTCTTAATCAATTACAAAATGCAAAATTCTTGTTTGTTTAAACATTTTCATAAAATTAAAATCATATTATGTAAGTGTTTTATGTTCTATATTGTGTTTTTTTTGTCTTTTAGGACTCACCGGTCCATGTCGACAGATCTGTGTCGTCAAGGTAACGCGTGTAGAAAACGATTTACTGGCCCAGTCATCTAGATGTCACAGACCCACACCCCCAGCCCCTAAAACTCTGCTTCCTCAACAAACCACATGCAACTCTGCACCTTCTCAGGACACATCTGCAAACCCTGAATCCACAAACCCTCAGAAGTCTGTATTGGAAGTAGGTGATGGTCAGGTAACTCCAGACAAAGCCTTAGACACCAAGGAGTCCTCCACTGAGAACATTCCAGACTCTGCCATGGAGGAGCCTTCGGGCTCAAAAAGAACTGGTAAAAAGTCATTCATTGCCAAGTCCCAAAACCGCAAATCCTCCTCAGAATGTCTCCCCACCACTGAACCACCTCGGTCTCGAGGATCTGCCGTCAAAGTTACGAGCAGATCAAGTGCAGTATCCGTGGCTGACTCACTTAAAAGCAATACATATGGAATTGATGAAGCGGCTACAGGTTCTCAGCTTCACAACACAGCAGCAAATGCACTTTATAAAGCAGATCCTTCTTCATTTATTGCTCCCCGTTGTTTAAGGGTTACTGCAGAAAGATTGGACCTTGGAGAACGTTGTGGAACTGTGTATGTCACTTCTTCCGACATGCCCCTATTGACTCCAGAGTTTTCAGAGGAGGACGAGGGACAGAACCCACCGAACCTTACCTCCGAAATGCCCTCCTTGACCCTTGCAGTCCAGGCCACTGATGATGCTCTCCAGACAGGTGACCCAAACGTTTCCTCAGATGTGGTGGTCCAGCAGGAAGGACCACCCCCAGTTATAATGGAAGAAACTGGGACATGTTCTAAAGCACTTTATCCTGATTGGTGCTCCATCCCATTACAAGATGATGGTAGCCAATTGCTCATCTCCAGCGCTGATGCTAGCAAGAAACAAATAGTTTCTAAGCCGGTGTTGCCGTGGAAATGTCCCAGTGAGGAAGCCAATCAGAAAGCAGGAACGGGAGATCCAGCAGAAGCCAGGCACTCCGTGGGTCTTTTTGGACATAGTTTCACCAACACGCAGGATCCGAAGTTGGGCATTAATACTCGTGCACTTTCGCAATCCAATCAGTCCCCAGAGTCTCCTGGCACTTCGGCAAGTCAGAACACTCCCCAAGCTTCTTTACAGTCACAGCAAACTCCCCCAAACCTGTTTGAGAGACCCAAGTCCTCCAACATCTGGAAGAACTTCAATGCCCAGAATCCCGCTGTACTGATCGAAAGCCTACATCCAAGCTTGGTTGAAAGCGATGCTCATGAGCAGCTGCCTTACGCCATGTGGGCAGAGTCTCGTTGCCAACAGGTCAAATCCCCCAACCCTCCAGACTCTCCAGAGAGGGGCCTGACCTGGGCCAACCTGGAGCCCAGCATGGTGCACCCTTCTGGGGCAGAGATGTCAGCAGAGCTTCCTCTGGAAGATGCACCTGAAGCTGAGTTTAGTTCTCAGGAGCCTCAGAGGTCCGAGGGCGAAGGAGAATCTGAACGAGACTCTGACTCCGGGGAAAGAGAGGAGGACAGCAGCAGCGACTCCAGTGAGGACAACATGAGTGAGGCAGAGTGTGAAGCTTCAGGTCTGGAGCCAGGAGAAGTTTGTCTGGTGAGTGCTATGAGAGAACTTTAAGAGAACTCTGACTGAGCACTTCATTAGCAGTGCAGATTTGAGACAGCAGCTTTAGGTAATATTCACATCAACTATCAGAAATTGTGATCTCTATGAATTTTAAGATGAGTGGTCAAAAGAGAGCGGTCAGACTGTTTGGGGCTGACAGAAAGGCTTGACCGTTGAAGACTGTAGTCTGGCCTGATGAATCTGGATTTCTGCTGAGGCTCATGGATGGTAGAGTAAGAATTTGGCAGCAACAGCTTGAATTTATGGACCCAACATGCCTTGTGTCAATAGTCCAGTGCCAGTCAATGGGTCTGAATCCAGTGCAGCAGCTTTGGGAGGTGGTAGAATGGATTTACAGCATGAAAGTTCTCCTGAAGCATCTCAAAGAAAACAATGAAGCTGCTTCAGTGAAGCAGCAAAGCCCAGTATCAATATAGAGCTTCTAATTAAACGCTCAGTGAGTGTATTTTGCAGTAGATCTGCAGTCGAAATCACTAGTCTGTAGTGTAGTTTCCGTTCTGCTTCTAACTCTCTCTCTCTCTCTCTCTCTCTCTCTGTCTTAGTATCCCATGACCCCAGTGAAGAGAAGAACCACTAAGAGTTGGCGTCACCCCTTGAGGAAGCCAACAGCCAGGGCAGTTCCCAGCGCTGTGAAGCAGCAGGCCAACAGTGATGATGGCGAGTGGATAAATGATAAAATATGCACTCATACCTGCAGATAATACTGTTATCATTTTCTACTTTCATTTTTCAACTCAACTGATGTCACTGAGTGTCTGATCTGGTAACTGGAAGCTTAAATCATGGAGCCTGTTTACACCTTTCATTAACAAGCATTTTGGAGATTTGGATTCTTCTTGTCCCCAAAAAACGCCAGGTGAAAACACCCCGTGATCAGATTATGATCGGATTATGATCAGACCATGACTGAGTCACTCAAACCACATTTGAAGGCAGTGCGAGACCCTGATCTGATATTTGATACGAGTGTAAACAGAATCTCTCAAATCAGCTCAGTTTTGCTGCCAGGTGTAAACGGGCCCATGAATCGTGTCTGACCAGCTACGTTTTGGGGTTTGAGTGATTGGATAGCTTTAATACAGTGGTGTTTAACACCTACAGTTAACCCATTGTGTATTTGTATGTGTATAATTGTAGAGCCCACAATGGAGTGTACTTCAGAGGGAGAGGAGCAGGAGGCTGATGCTTGGGCTAGACCACTGGTTCATTTGTGGCAGAACAGAAAGCCCCATTTCCCCACTGAGAAGGAGTATAACAGCACGGCCGCTAAAACGCCTCCACACTGTGCAGTCTGCAGTCTCTTCATGCCATACTATCAGGTACAACCACGACATAACACTGCACAATGCAACATTATGCTGTGCAACATTATTGAAGCAGCTGTGAAAAACAGCACGATAAACACCTCCTCCAACAAGTGTGGTTTTCCATGACTGTGTTCATTAAAACATCTCCAGATCTGTTCTTATCCAACATCTGTTGTGGTAAATTGATGCTGCATGATGCCAAATCGGGTGAGCTGGTGATGGAATTGACCACTGTATTTACAGGAAGTCTTGTCGTGGTCTGGGATGTATGTTAGATGGTAGTAGAAATGTTGAGGGTGTGAAAAACAGTCAAAGTGACGTTGATGAGATTGCAGATGTTAATGATGATATCCAGAGCAGCAAGGTATGTGGGGGGCAAGTACTTCATGATAGTGGGCCAAGGAGGGACAAACCATGAACTAATGACAGGCGTCCATGCTTTATCGAAGCACAAGGGCATTACAAAATGTTTAATGAGGGGTATGTGAGCATGTGTAGCTGCAGACTATTCAAAGTGTCCATGCCCGTGCTGTCCACCTCTGAAAGCGCCTACAAGGGACATGCGTCTCACCGTCATAATTCTCCCTCCCTTTCCTCAGCCCGAAGACAGGTCAGATGAAAATAAACGTGAGGCAACAAAGAGGGCTGACGCAGAGTCCCAAGGAATGAGGTCACGACCCCTGATCCCTGAAATCTGCTTTGCATATCGCGAGGGCTCCTGTCCCCCAAGCACACTTTTGGAGGAGGATGGTTCCAGTCCCCTCGTGGCCTGCAGCCGGTGCTGTGTGCAGGTTCATGCCAGTACGTACCCCCACACAACACGTACACAAAGACAAATGCACAGTTGATTGCACACATTTGATGAGCCCAGCGATTACATAAAGATCACAACTGTTACCTTTAAATTCTCGCAGTGACACTTAAAGAGGATTCTTGGGTCCAAGCTTTTGTTTCTGCAGTAGCTTTTCACTAAAGTCTTGTTGAAGCTGAACTAGTTTTTCCTGGAGAGGTGAATCCAACAGTACAAGTAGTTAAATTATTATTATTTATTTACTAGTTTTGTTGGTTTTAATTAAGGAAAGTTCTTACCTTTTTTGTTGTGTTTCTTGTTTTGTTCCAGGTTGTTATGGTGTTGCTGCCCATGATGTCAGCCAGGACTGGACATGTGACCGCTGTTTATGTGAAGACGTATCAGCCGTATGTAATCCTATATATATATATATTTATTTATTTATTTTTATTTATTTAATTTTTTATTTGTTTGCCTAAATTGCACTCCTTCCAATAAATGCATTCAGTTACTTTAAGTTGTACTACTTGCAAACACAGATGTGCAAATGCACACAGCTTTAACTTATTGGCGCTGTGACTAATGCCATGTGTGGAGGGTTATAAAGAGGGTTATAAAGCCACCCAGCACTGAGCTGTGGAGCAGTGGAACTGTGTTCTCTCTCCATCCGATACATTTCGAATGAGATGAGGTGGTGATCATTCGACACCCTGACTTAACTAACACTCTGGTCACTGAACGCAATCAAATCCTCACAACAATGCTCCTAGTAGAAAGCTTTTCCTGAACAGAAGAGCCGATTACTCCAGCAAAAGCAGGATGAACTCTTTTACAGACCCTTGATTTCTGTGTGTTATAATTGTGTGTGTGTGTGTGTGTTACAGGATTGCTGTTTATGTAACCTGAGAGGAGGTGCTTTGAAAAGGACGACAGACAACAGGTGAGACCCTCACTGTTCATGTGTTACATAATGGGGGTGAAGTGTAACCCCGGGCTGGTCCAAGCACTCCTTGTTCATTTGGGCTTTACGTTGGGAATGTGGCGTCCGGTTCCGGTCTCAGTCTTTAAGGATCTTACTGTTATAGATCAGATTATGCATCATCCTTTAAGTGCTATTTCTTTGTTATAGATGGGCTCATGTGATGTGTGCTGTGGGTCTTCCTGAGGTCAAGTTTGCTGATATAATGAAGAGGAGCCCCATTGACGTCAGTGCCGTCCCTGCACAGAGATACAAGCTGGTGTGTTATTAGACGGGTTCTGCGTTTGCTTTTGGGAAATGTCTTAAATATATATAAACACAAGGACATTTTAATCTTCATTTGATCTATATTGAGGGATGGAGGTGATAACACTTAAATCATTTGTGAAACATGATCAGAAATGAGGATTCCTCCACCAACACGCTTCACAGTTGGTATGAGGTTCTTGTGCTCAAATGCTGTTTTCATTTCAACTAATGACTGAGATTTGAACAAGACAGCCTCCTCCAAAGTCCCGTCTAATGATGTCCCATCCATTGGCTCTAAACACAGTTCTAGAATTACGACATACTCTCCAGGACCAGGATTGAGAGCCGATGGTCTAATTTGCGGATTCTAACGTTGGACATTTTAAGTAGTCATAACTAACATTTTCACAGGACTGTTCAAGCTGAACAAGAGGAGTCACTGCTCCAAAGGCATGTTTAGTCAAACCATGAGTCCCTAAATGATGTTTGAGAGCTTAGGATTTCTTCATTGTTATACTAAAATGTGGAAAGTAGTGTAATCGTAGTGAGAAAACCTACATTTATGAATGATGTCTAACACTTTTATTATAAAATACTGTATTTATCATTTTGAATGTGCTGATAAATGGACAGTATGGACATTTCATATCAATAAATGCACTTCTGCACATTTTAATGCTCAGTTTATAAAAATATATAACCTTTAGGGGCTTTTATCCCACAAAACATAGAAACTGTGCACAAATAATTTAAGTAGAAATCACTAGATAAGCGGTGGTGTCCAAACGTACACAACTATACACACACACATGTTAATGTTCATATTATCAACAGCTGTCTGTAAACTATCTCTCTCTCTCTCTTTCTTTCTCTCTCTCTCTCTCTGTCTTTCTTTCTCTGTCTTTCTTTCTCTCTCTCTCTCTCCCTCTCTCTCCCTCTCTCCCTCTCTCCCTCTCTGTAGAAGTGTATATATTGCCGTAACCGTATGAAGAAGCTGTCCGGGGCATGTATTCAGTGCTCCTGCGGCCGCTGCCCGACCTCTTTCCATGTGACCTGTGCTCACGCAGCCGGCGTCACCATGGAACCCGACGACTGGCCATATGTAGTGTTCATCACCTGCCATAGGCACCAATCACGGAGCTCCAGTGCTGTGAGTATACTCACTGCTGCTGCGCTTCGGTCCTGCCCCCTATAGGTAAAGTCCTGCCCCCTCACCTGTCAGTCATGGAATCACTTCATTTCCTACTGATTAAGAACATCCTCTGTATTCTTTTGATGTTTGTTTACTTGGAAATAACGTCCTTTTCGACCTGTTTGTGTTTTGTGTGTTTGAACGATTGATTGAATATTAATTCCACTGTATCTCAGTTACCATGAACACGTTTCCAGAGAATAGAGAAGCACATTTAACACACCTGCTGTCGGAGGCAGAGGGATGTTGCTGAATTTTGTGGATAAACATGTCAAATGTATGATTAGACAACACAAATTTGAAACCCCACCTGTTTGGAGCAGAACAGTAAAGAGATGAAGTTCTGGAAAGTTTTGTATTGTGTGTGATGATCAGAAATGCACTCCAGTACAATCTCCATGTAATCCATGTGAGTGAGATGCTCTGGAGGGCTGCACATGACATTTCAGCAGCAACCCAACGACTCCTGTTTTTGTTACCAGGCTTCATTGTACATTATCTGTCTTTGTTGTCATCTAAGCTTGTTGCTGATTTACATCTTTGCTCATAAATGCTGGTACATACAGTACTAGATGAATCGCTGGACCCAGTCATGGTTTTTCACACTTCGTTAGCATTAATGCTAACATAAAATATACCTTCCTGTTCCTCAGAAATCGAAAGTGAGCCGAACGGAGCTGGCGCTGGGCCAAACGGTCATCACCAAACACAAGAACCTGCGCTATTACAGCTCTCGCGTCACTCAAGTAATGGCTCAAACCTTTTACGAGGTCATGTTTGACGACGGCTCGTTTAGCAATGACACCTACCCCGAGGACATTGTGGTGAGTTGCTGAACGTTCATGCCACATGCACACTAAATAACCACTGTTTAATGACATGTTTTACAGATCGATGGGCATCATTTACGATAACGCCCAATCAGCTTGTGTGGGTGGCAGTAACTGACGTGTAATCAGATGTAGGTCTTTCAATAACCTCTCCTGTCTCTGTCCCCTTCTCCACACAGAGCAGAGACTGTGCCCAGCTCGGGCCGCCAGAAGTGGGAGAGGCTGTGCAGGTGAAGTGGCCTGATGGACTTTTCTATGGAGCCAAGTACCTGGGTTATAATACCACCTATATGTACCAGGTACACAGACAGGCAGCACAATCACACAAACAGACACACAAACACACTTCTGTTGAAGATATGAAATGTCTGGTACAGTTGTGTTCAAGATAACAGCAGTCAGATCTGTCACTGTCTAGCAGGTGGAGTCGAGCAGTAATGAATTAAAAGCGGCTTGTTCAGCTTAATTGCAGTGTGAAGTTAGTTAGTGAGGACATTCATTCTGTGGACGAAAGCAGCAGATGTAGTTGCTCGTTGTGGTGCATTTCTCTCTTGAAAAATGAGGATGTTGCAGATGTTCAGAAGAACGGTGTGCTGACGAGGGTACAGTTTGCCAAACAACACACTGCCTGATGCAACATGCAACTGATTAAAGCAAGATTGTTGTTTTTACACCGTGAAGACTATGAAGGATGGTAAAGCTGTGGTGCCGGTGTTATTTATTACATACCAGCGATCATGGACCACTTCGAATGCATCAGAATATTGAAGAGGTCATGCTGCCTCATGACGAAGAGGAAATGGCTTTGAAATGGGTGTTTCAACAGGACAATGTCCCCAAACACACCAGCGTGTGCAAAACGGTGGTACCAGAGCAACAAGATTAACATTGTGGAGTGACCAGCCCAGTCTCGGAACCTTTAATGCAATAGAAAACTTGTGGGTTGATATCAAAAAAGGCACAAACAAGAAATGCAGAGTTCTGGAACAGCTGACCATGAAACGTGAAGCAGTTCTCAGAAACAGTGAATATACAACCAAGTATGAGTTCAGTGATCCACAGGAAACACAAACATTCAGGAATATTTCAGTTCACACTGTAAATGTTTGAGATGCTGCCATTTTTAACAGCCTAATATTGTTTTCTTCACTTTCTGTAAAGTAATAACAAATTTGATCCGTTTTAATTCATGTTCCGATTTGGAGTAGTGTGTAGGGTTCTCGGTTCTCAGTGTTCTGAATTTTAATCACTTATCTTGAGCACACCTGTACCTGGATGTTGTTTTAACATTGATTTTTAAAAACCAAACACTTTGTGTGTGTAAGGTGGAGTTTGAGGACGGTTCTCAGGTTCTGGCTAAGAGAGAGGACATTTATACACTGGAGGAGGACCTGCCTAAAAAGGTCAAGGGTCGCCTTGTGAGTTGTCAGTTGACCCTTTATTTTTATATATTCATATGACAAAGATAACAGGGTGGACAGAATATTGGAAACACGGGCTAATAATCCCTTTATCTGCCATGATGGTGAAAACTAGCCCTTTTCAGATTTGAATGCAAAATTTCACAACCGACTAGGCAAATAATACAGTGTAGTGTGAAAGAGAGAGCGGGACACAAAAGGACGGGGTGTAAAGTACATCATTTCTTTTATCTGGTTAAATTGGTTTGAGCTTTTTCTCTGTATTATTTTAATCTCCGTCTCGTTGGCTGTAATAGAGCACCATTTAAAAGCATGGAAACAACCCACAGTTTTGTAATCAAATACATCATTATTTCTCAAACTGGATCTCACCCCAACAGATTACTAGGGCTGAGCGATATATCCATATTTATATCTATATCGTGATATAAACAGAGTGGGATACGGGCTGAGAGATATATCCATATTTATATCTATATCGGGATATAAACAGAGAGGGATACGGGCCGAGTGATATATCCATATTTATATCTATATCGGGATATAAACAGAGCGGGATACGGGCTGAATGATATATCGATATTTATGTCTATATCGGGATATAAACAGAGCGGGATACGGGCCGATCGATATATCCATATTTATATCTATATCACGATATAAACAGAGCGGGATATGGGCCGATCGATATATCCATATTTATATCTATATCGCGATATAAACAGAGCGGGATACGGGCCGAGCGATATTGTTCATATCGAGTTTTGAATTCTTTGAATAAACTTCTGTTGTGTGGGAATCTTCTGCTCTCCCTCTGTTCCGCTCCTGCTCTCAGCTCCTCCAGAAGATCATGGAACTCTTACTTCCAAATCATTATCACAGAATTGTTCCAGTTCTTTAAAATTATTGACAACAAAGTTCAAAGACATTGTAAAGTAGCTCCTTCACAAGCCCTGGAGGACTGGACCTGCTAGTTCATTTCCTTCATATGCTGATGAGTGTTTCCTTTATTTTGTCCACGTTGTGTTCTTTATCAGTGTAGTGTTAGATGTTTGCGTTCTGGGGGTTTTCTTATACATGGATTCGGTGGTCTGTGTGTATGTGTGTGTAGTCCACAGCCTCCAGCATGCGTTTTGAGGATGCTTTCTTCACCACGCAGGGTGAGAGGAAGAGGCAGCGGACCCCCAACTCTCGCTTCCAGAACGACTACGTTGCCCACCTCAGCCCGCGCGCCTGCAGGACACCCGAAATGCGCCACAGCAAAAGCAACTGAGGAACGAGAGCGTGTGCGAGCGCGCGCGAGAGACGGCGGCGTGCAGGGGAACTGTGGAAGGACTGGTTTTTAGAGCTTAGAGAAAACACTAAACGATGGAGTTTCGAGAGCTCCTCCAAACTACAGATGAATTTTTCTTTTGGTTTGTTTTTAACATTTGTTCCAAGATCGTGTCTGTAACCAAACCAGTTTGGGGGACGCCAAAATCCCAACAAAGTCAGGGACAAGACATTTTTCCTCTTGAAGAATGTTGAAACATCTGAAGAATGCTTAATGTTCCCACACACACACTTTTTTTTTTTTGCTGTTTTTTTGTTTTTTTTTGCACTTTAGGTTGAAGCTGTTTTCGAGATGAATTTCCTTCCTGGTTTGTAAGCTGTCTTGTGCATTCTCCACAAATCACTAACCTTATTAACATTTAAGAGCAAGACTACACTGCTAATCATGGTTCTGTTCAAAAAAGAGTGCTACTGATGTCCCCCCACCCCAAAGGACATTTGGCCCACCTTTGACTTTATTCATATTTGTATCTTATTTATTTGGAATTTGTCTTATTTTAGTGTCGCTCTGAGCTGTAAAGGAAATTAAAGATATACGTGTTTGCCATGTGATTTGGATCCTTTACCGGTGTTGATGAAATGCTGTGGTTTACTGAAGACGACTGAGTGTGTGTATAAAATGTGAATTTTATTCGTCACACTTCAGCCTGATTGACCTCGCTCTCTCGAGGTGGGTGGGATCCCTCTCACCTCATCAGCTGTTGTAGCAGATCTGACGGTCAGTCATCAAGTGTTCAGCTGTCCAGTGACTTGGAAATGACTGGTGTTACTGGTGATGGCAGGTACTGTGAGGTGTTCATTTGTTCTGAAGTTTCTATTTTGTCACATGTGGATAAGACCCTGTGCAGACTGACCCTCTGCAGACTGACCTTGTACAGACTGACGCTACGCAGACTGACCCTCTACAGACTGATGCTGCGCAGACTGACCTTGTACAGACTGACCCTGTGCAGACTGACCCTCTACAGACTGATGCTGCGCAGACTGACGCTACGCAGACTGACCCTCTACAGACTGATGCTGCACAGACTGACCCTCTGCAGACTGACCCTGTACAGACTGACGCTCTGCAGACTGACCCTGTACAGACTGATGCTGCGCAGACTGACCCTCTACAGACTGATGCTGCGCAGACTGACCCTCTAGAGACTGATGCTGCACAGACTGACCCTCTGCAGACTGACCCTGTACAGACTGACGCTGTGCAGACTGACCCTGCTCATGGAAGACACATGGGTAGACGGTTATACAGGCACTACTTTACACACAGCTCAAATTAAGGTTTAGCTACAGTTTATTTAGATCATAAACAGCCTTAAACACATCATTGAGTCACTTTTAACACAAATAAAAATAGCAGGATTGAGCAGCTGCTTCGTAAATTATCAGTTCTTATCTTATTCAGTTCCACGTCGGGCCAAATTAAACGTTCTTACATCAATTCTCAAAAAAAGAGTTTTACTTTATGTTACTCTCATGTCGTTGAGCTGAAACTGCTTTCTATGCTGTGTTTTACACTTTTACCATAATGTGAATTTTTAAATTCCATTTATTCTGTTAAATCTGTGAAATCGAGGATAAACAGAATGAAACTAAGCATGAAAATGTTCAGTAAAGAGAACTGTGATGTCGGAACGCTATTCGGAATGAACCCAGCTTTAAAAACAACATGCACTTTTAATCATGTTCAATTAGACATGAATTTCATCAACTGGAGATTTTCTAAAGCAGTAAAATGTTCATTTCTGATTTATTAGATTTAGAAAATATATCCATCCGAGCACAAGTGTTAAATGATACCAGTTCAGGACTGGTTTAGGCCAAATAAAAGGGAACTGGGGTCTTCATAAGAACTTCACGAGGACTTGCGTATCTGGAATTCAACCCCAAAGGTCACAATAGCACCACCCTTCTGTTTGGTGTACTCCATACATCACTGTCTGACAGTGTTACAGTGTAACATTGATGCCGGTGATCATCATCATGGCCTAACTGATCTGTGTTTTCTGCCACTAGAGGACAGTATTCCCCCAATAACACAGATTTCTCACATCCTTCATGGTCTGGAGCAGACTTTCTCAACCCTGGTCCTGTTTCTCACCTTCTCCTAGAAGGTCAATGAAACACAATTTTCTATTATTCACTGGTGAATTAGGACCACGAGAGCTGCAGCTTGGTGCGCTATATGTCCAAATATGTGTGGACGCCCCTTCTAATGAATGCATTCAGCTACTTTGAGCTTGTCTGGTTCCTGTAGAGAACTACTGTCAATAGAACAGGACTCTCTGGAGCAGATACACTTCAGCCTACTGACACCATGTCTAATGGCGTGGGCCATAGAAGGGGAGATACTGTGTTTTGAATCTTCTATGTTGGTGTGGATCTCGGGTTCTAAGAGTTAAGATATGAATTGGTTATTTCATAATCATCTAGCTAATATTTTAGGGTTTGTGAAATATTACACAAATGGAGTGAGTGAGGGTCTGGAAGTGGAGGTCTGAGATTGAGGGTCTGAGAGTGAGGGTCTGGAAGTGCAGGTCTGAGAGTGAAGATCTGAAAGTGAAGGTCTGAGATTGAGGGTCTGGGAGTGAGGGTCTGGAAGTGAAGGGTGAAGGTCTGAGATTGAGGGTCTGGGAGTGTAAGAGTGAAGGTCTGAGATTGAGAGTGTAAGAGTGAAGATCTGAGATTGAAGGTCTGAGTGTAAGAGTGAAGGTCTGAGATTGAGAGTGTAAGAGTGAAGATCTGAGTTGAAGGTCTGAGTGTAAGAGTGAAGGTCTGAGATTGAGTGTCTAAGAGTGAGGGTCTGAGAGTGAAGATCTGAGAATGAGGGTCTGAGAGTGAAGATCTGAGATTGAGGGTCTGAGGGTGTAAGAATAAACCAGAACCGAACCCGTTCCACATCTGTGGGCCATTTTCACACGAGGATGAAGGTGAAAATCATATGATAACATTATTCGTTGGATAAGAATCCAAATACTTTCCAGCTTTATTGGGTCAAATAAAGTTCACGATTAAAACATCTTCAGAATCCAGTGGATCCAACTCAATCCAACTGAACATAGTCATGTTTAACACATCATCACCCTCAGAACTACCATCACTTTATCTACGTTTAAAACACCAGCTGCCTTTTACACTGCGTCAGTACTTCATACTGCGTGGACCTACAGAATTACTCGGGGTACATTAACCTACAGTTCGGTACATTAACTTTGTTGCTACAGTGACGATATCAGGAGATGTTCACATCCCTTTGTCTACACAACATGAGGCTAAATGTATTGTAGTACCCCAGTGGTGCTTCATGTTCTGTGAAATGGACAAAAAAATGAGGTGAGCTATGATGACATTTGTCACCAAAACCCAGAGATGCCACCTAAAGTCATACGTTAAGCAGACGAGGCCACGTCTTGGGATGAGGACATCACCTAAGGGTCCAGAGTGTTTCCCTCTGTAAGGCTCGAGAACAGGATGTACAACAGACGTCGCGGTAATAGGAGTACACACAGAGCCGAGCCTGTACCACCAACACACAGTTGAAGTACATGTCCCTGCAGGATTCGTCTAGAGAGACAGAGAGAGACAGGACAAAACGAGAGCTCATTGACCACTTCAGAAGTACGCACAGTTTAGATCTTTAAATAGTTCTTCACACTCAATCGTCCTTCTTTATGGTTCCAAAGTTGGTTCTTCTATGGCGTCCCTCAAAGAACCTTCAGGAGCATCTTCATATTTGAAAGTGTTTAAGGCAGTTGACTTTTTTTGGCACATCCACTTTGAGCAGAGCTTAAAATTCGTCTTTTCCAGTTGGATTCAGGACACCGTGAGCAAGTTGCTGCAGGTTCATATATCTATCTGCCACTTATCTGGAGTCTGGGTTGGAGGCCTCCTTCTCCCCAGCACTTCTTCCAGCTCTTCTGGGACGAAACCAAGGTGTTGCCAGGTCAGCCTAGAATTTAATCTCTCCAACCTGTCCTGGGTCTTCCCTGGGCCCCCTCTCGGTCAGACATGCCCGGGACACCTCTCCAGGGAGGGATCCAAACCAGGTGCCTGAACCCCCTCAGCTCGCTCCTCTCTACTGACCTCCTCACCCAAACACAGCATCTCAAAAAAACTGAATATGGTTTAAAAGTTCGGTCGTGACCACAATTTCATTCAAGTGTTTTTAACGTCGCACTTCTGCCAACCAACAATGACACTGAGGGACCTTGTTTCTTACCGATCTCTGGTACGCAGATGTGTGTGTTACACTCTTCTCGTCTAGCAGGGGTCAGAGCAGGATCGCAGCCATCGCTAGGGGTCAGCTCGTCTCCCAGGC
This sequence comes from Acestrorhynchus altus, assembly GCA_034509495.1. Lineage (NCBI taxonomy): Eukaryota > Metazoa > Chordata > Actinopteri > Characiformes > Acestrorhynchidae > Acestrorhynchus > Acestrorhynchus altus. The sequence goes on along the minus strand of CM067525.1, from coordinate 15,572,470 downwards.
AGTGTACTTCTCGGACCTTGTAGCCGCCTTCACAGGACCGGGAACACTGAACGACCACAAAAAGTCCAGTTCAGTGGAGAGTAACAGGACCAGTTCTGTTACACTGTAACACATCATCCCACGTATACGTTCTTTGTTGGTTTTAGAGAATAAATACCATGAATGTGTTTGCATCGTAGACTTCATAAGACCTGGTTTCTATGACAACCGTCGTAAAGAATCTATAGATTTCTCTATGATCTAGAAATGACTGATTGACTGGGTTGCCAGAAATCACTCTGACTGATCAGGTCTGGGGGGGGGGGGTGATACACCTGGTGCCCCATAATGACTGACTGGATCTACCCCATTGTGTGTGTATGTGTATGTGGGGATGACCTACTGGACTCCAGTCAGTGGTGTACCACTGCAGTCCACAGCTCTTCAGATGGCATGGTTGTGAATCTGGTGGGCGAGGCAGGTGGGAACAGTTTGTGTCTGGACTGACTTCCAATTGGCTGTTGCTATGGAGAACACAGACCACACCCCGAGTCTGGGTTCCATTGCCGCACTCCGATGAGCACTGCAAAGCACATACGTAGAACAAAGTAAAGCTTGTCCAACCTAGCAACAGTTGCTATGGGTGCATTTAAAGCTATGGTTGGGAATGTGTAATGTATGGGTGTACCTGTCCCCAGGGGCCGGTGTACCACTCTGCTCGGTGTGTGCAGGGGCCCAGGTTACAGGGTGTGAGCTCCTCGGGTTTGTTGTCATCATCACAGTGGTCCAGTGGAAGGGTACCAATCTGATTCGTCATGCACACCACTGACCTACTGCGACTGCCCTGGCCACAGTCTGCAGAACACTACACACACACACACACACACACACACTTCATCGACAATCTGGAACCCTTTACACGTTACAGAGCCATCAGCACGTCTTCGGTATTTAAAGTGGTCACACTCACCCTGTCACTCCAGTGTGTGAAGAACCATCTCTGAGTGCAGGCCCCCATGTCACAGTTCTCCAGATTTCGGGGGCGCAGGGGCAGGTTGCACTCTTCATCAGACGCCACATCTCCCAGATTATCCACACACACCACCTCCCTGCTTCGCTGACCCACACCGCATGGCACTGAACACTGAGAGAGACAGAGTTATAAAAAGGACAACTTCTTGGCCTGTAACTCAGCCCCACACTGTCACGCCACAGATCTGTGCCATTTTGCTCTGTTACACCACTGACTTGTAACGTTTCACACTGATTCCACTATTCTTTGCACTGACTTGTAACACTGATCTGTAACACGTGGTATTATGCCACAGACCGTAACAGTCCTTACGGTTTGTAACGCTCCACAGTGTTACACCAAAGACCTGTAACACTTCAGACTGTTACGCCACTGATGTACAACCTAATGCTGCTCGGGAAGGCAGGTATGTAGGGGAACTTCAGAGACAGCCATTTCTACAGTCCACATGTTCTGATGCAATGTGTGATAAAACAGTGAAACCCACCAGGCTTATCGCTAAGCCTTAAGAACTTTTCATGAGTATCCCAGTATCATCTCTCTCTCTCTCTCTCTCTCTCTCACACACACACACACACACACACACACACACACACACACACACACACACCTGGCTCCACTCTGAGCGGATTTGCCACTCGCTGCAGATCTTGAGTTGGCATGAAGCTGTTGTCTCAGGCATCTCAGTGTGCTCACACAGATTTGTTGCCACGGTGACTGTGATGTTGGTGTGCTGCCCCCGGGTCTGGCGGCAAAGGACCTGCCGATGCTGGATGCCCAGACCACACGTCTTACTGCACTCTGACCACTCTCCTACATCCCAACTACACACACACACACACACACACACACACACAGATGGCCATAGTCAGAATCTTAATGATGGGTAAAATGCACACCTCAGGGTCAGATCTCCTCCCAGGTGTCTGTAAACTGTAGTAGGGTGGGGGTCACTCACAAAGCTGGACAAAGCTGTAACTGGCAGTCCTTTTTTTGGGGGGCAGGACGAGGAGTGTGGCTACAGAGGTCTCCTGGCACAGTGGTTTGCGTGGCGCTCTCCACACAGCTGAACAGGACATGGTGCCTGCCTAACACAGGCAAACACACACACATACACACACACACACACACATTCACAGAATGGATAAAAGAACCCCACATAAAAGTTTGCTACCTAATTAATCACATCACTTCAGGCAAGTATGTGTGATGATTGTATTGTCCTTGAAAAGCTGCATTAGATGGACATTGGCGTTCATGTCTGTGACATCATTACCATCACATGACCCTGTAATTACTTTCTTATTAAGCTATCCCTTACCTGTCCCACAGGTGGCACTGCAGGGAGTGGTTTTCACGCCAACCCAACTGTAGGGGGCAGGTGGTCTTGGGGTAATGAGATCTGAGGGCACCTGATTAGGGTGGTCTGAGATCCCTCCATCTCCAAGTCCATGGTTCTCTGCTGACCAATGGAGAGAGAGAGAAAATGAGAGAAAATAAAAAGGTGTAATCAATACTGAACAGTAGAACAGAGCACCTCCCTCTCGACTCATGCAGGTTCTTGGCAGCAGTGATATGGGGTGTGCTTTGCCTCTCTTACCAGCATATGAGCAATTCGGACACTTTTCTTTGTCTTCCAGATCTCATCTTGACCTCAACAAGATTTTCTTTTTTTTATAGAAGACAGAGTGAAGTCTCATGACATGAATACAGACAAACTGCTACAACAGCTGGTGCAGGATTGATTTGAATGTAAATGCATGGAAGTATTTGGACGGTGATGTGCATTGTTTGAAATGGACGTATTGATTTTGACCTAAGGGAGTATAAATGAGCCTTTGCTGCATAAAACAGGCCTCATTCAATATCCTAAGACATTTCTAAGATTTCTGGAGAAGTTCAGATTCAGGATGTATTTGAAAGTGCAGAACAGTTCGGAATTGCTCTAATAATAATGTGCTTTGCCTGTCTTACCAGCATATGAACAATTAAACAATTGCTCTTAAAATAATGGGAATAACAGACTGAACAAATATCAAATAAAATAAAAAGATATTGGTGGATGTCAGCATATTTGTGATGAGTAGGTTTAAAGAATTAATTTCTACTTAAGAAAGGTTGCTGAATAAACCCTATTATGGTATTTAATGCTTGATTATCTACCGCAGTATTGCCTGGCATATCGCTGCTGTCCAGTGAAAACATGTATCTCCATTTTTGTCCGTTTGTGGTTTTCTTCATGGTGTGAACGCTGTACCTGCTCTGTACACTGTGTAAATAGATCATTAGAAATGCTCTAGAATTACTCAAAGAAATTCTTATTTTACATTAATTTCCATTAAAAGTTAAGAACATTTGTCCTTCTCCTGTAACGTTGCCATTTTGGACGATGATGATCTGTGTGTGTGTGTGTGTGTGTGTACATACCCATGGGCAGTATTCCTGACCGAGTGTGTGTTTCTGAGAGGGTGTTGATGTCATTGTCTTTGGGTAGAATGTATTCATAATACACCGTTATATTAGGCTGCTGATATATAACCTGAAAAAGACGGAAAAGAGACAGACTGTTTAAACATTCCAGCTCCCGCAAAAAAACGTGGAGAATTTTGGAGTAGATCATATAACTGTGAGAACTGAGTGTAGAATTCAGGGCTCCAGCGCATTTCCTTTGATTCCAGCTCTGGAGGCCTTGGTGCTAAGCCACGGGTTTGAATCAGGCGTGGACGATTTGGAGTTCTTGGAGAAGGTGCTTATATAAATAAAGCGTATAATTGTATTATTTTGTTGGAGTGCAGAGAGAACAGTGCAGTGATGATCCACTGGAGAAGCAGGAAATATATGCTGGCTTTTTCTTTCGCTTCACTTGTTTATTTTCAGCTCTAAACTCTGCTGCTGTATTTTTTAAACAGCTGGTCTGAACAGAGATCATCCTCATTTCACATGATGACCATATGTTTGCTCGGGTGTTGTGGACACCCCCTGTGGTATTTTTGATGGTTGTTTGAGTGATGTGAGTTGGTTGGAATGGTATCTCAGGTGGTTGCTAGGGTGTTGCTAGGTGGGTATTGTAATGTTTTAGGTGGTTGTTTGAGAGATGCAAGTTGGTTGGAATGCTATCCTATGTGGTTGCTAAGGTGTGGCTAGATGGTTGCTCTGGTATTTAAAGTGTTGTTTATGTGATTGGCAAGTTGTTGCAAGAGGGGTTGCCAGGGTCTCCCTGTTGCTATCATATTGCTAGGTGTTTTCTATGATATGCACGTTAATTGCTAAAGCACTTCTATGCTGTTGCTACAATATTCAATGTGTATTATGTCAGATGGTTGCTAGGTAGTTGAAAAGGTATGCTGTAGGGTTCTTATGGTATGCCAGTTGGTTGCTATGGGACTGCTACGCAATTTTCAGTGTTTTGTATGTAATTAGTATTATCATACTAATTAATGTCTTTATTGGATGCTAGGCAGTTACAAAGGTATCCAAGGTCGTTGCTCAGGGGTTGTAGGGTGGTCGCAAAGGTATCCCAGGTTGTAGCTCAGTGGTTGTCAGGTGGTCACAAAGGTATCCCAGATCATTGCCTAGGGGTTGAAGGGTGGTCGCAAAGGTATCCCAGGTTGCTTGAGGTAACTAGATGATTTCAATAGTGTGTAGTGTTGCTGTATGGTTGCTACAGTATTCCTGGCGGTTGGTAGGGTGTTACTTAGGGACTTCTACATGAATAAAATTTTGATTATCATGTCATGATAATCATGTCATAATGAATCTCTGATAAACGGCTGCCTTACATAAAGATGGAGCTCCTGATTGGTCGGTCCTGGACCTGTGATGGACTCTCCGGCTCTGCTGCGGATTTCATTGGGCCGTTTGTAGGTCAGTACTGTTCCCGCAGCATGGAACCGGCCTGGCCTGTCAATCACCCACGCCCCATTTATTACCGGCTCACCACTGTGGGTCCTCAGAGCTGAAGGGGGGTTGGAGGGAAAGAGATGTGGTTTATGACATTGTATGACCATTGTTCCTGTAAACATGGACAATTTATCAGAGCATGTCTAACAATTTACAGCTAAAAAATAGCACCGGTACCAAAAAGAACAGCTGTTTATAGAACACCGTCAAACTGTGTTAGAAACATCATCAGCTCAATGTGGGTCATTTATCATTCAAGTTGCTACCATATACATATATATAATGTCCAGCCATATTCATGTGATCATGTCCAGCACAGTGGAGTTGTAATGTGACCTCCTCTATGTCTTCTTTCTACAGAGGAGCTCAGTGAGTCTGCTGCTGAACGAGCACAGCTGTCTGACCGAGTGTCCAAACTTTTGCAGGACCCTGTATGTTGTAACTGTGTTTGGCCTGGACCCACATTTAGTGTTTGGTGGTATTTACCCAGATAATTCCTGGTCTTCTGAAGCTCCTTGATCCTAATTCGCTGAGCTCCGACAGGAAGCTCCAGGAGTTTGTGGTAGCCAATAGAGAGGAGTGAATGAGACACTGTTCCATTCACAAGATCACACCAGCTCCCGTCACCTCCACACACACCACACACATCCTCCTGACGTCCATCACATACCTGTAACACACACACACACACACACGCACAAGGTAACCACAAACACCTTTTGAATGAACATTTAATGGAGTGATGATTCGAGGGGCCACATTACATCTTCACATTAGCAGTTAAACATGGTGGTGGTAGTGTGATTCTGAGCTTTGGCAACTGGGAGCCATTACATCTTGGACCACAGTTCCCATTACATCTGGAGTAAAGCTAAGACAGCTTCCCACTATGATATCATACCAACAGTTAAACATGGTGGTGGTAGTGTTATACAGGGCATGGATGACTGAGGGAACTCAGTCTGCAGGTGAAGGTGTGGCGATTGCTGGTAAAGGTGACATATTATTAAATGTAAGGAATTCCGAAGGGGGTTAATACTTTAACAGCACTATAGATATGTGAGCTTAAGCACATTTGTGCAATAAACTATAAAAAAAAAGGAAAAAATAAACATTTATTGGAAAAGTAAATCCCAGGATTTATGGCTTGTGCAGCACTTTGTTGCACATCTGTTTTTGTGAATGAGCTCTATAAATAAATATGACTTGATTTTCTGCTGTTCTAGCACAGGAAGACACATGCAGTGATGCATTAGAACCCTTACACACACTCTCCAGTTCTCCAGTTCTTCATCATAAAATCCATCATAAACAGTAAAAAAAAAACACACACCCATTAAACATTTTCCCATTTCATTGTGGCACACAGAAGGTCTCAGAAGATGCCTCAGTGTGTTCCGGTGGGACCGAAAGAGAGTCAAAATATAGAGACGGGCTTGACAAACCGTTCGGCGCATCTGCAGTAGTTCCAGACCATTAGCTGTGTCTTGTAAAGGGTTTACAAACTGATGGATCCATTTATTGACATCAGTTAATGAACTGGAACAGGAGTTTTACTGGTAACGTCTTACACAACAAGCGTGATGTGCTGGACTGTTATTTTACTTGCCTTCACTCGACCAATCAGTGTGGTCTCTGCTGTTGGCAGGGAGACAAAGAAAATAACTGGACAGGCATCCCTCACACACTGGTCAGGATTCGTGCAATTAGTTGCAGTTGGCTCTGGCAGCCGTGACCTGGTGGTCCAGGAACCAGTCTTGTGACTGGGAGGGTGCTGGTTTGATCCCCTCAATTGGCAAGACCTTTACTCCCCAACTGTTCCCACGGATGGCGCCAGGGATAGGGTTGCCCACCGCTCAAGTGTGCCCACTGCCCCATAGTGTATGAATTCACTAGTGTGTGCGTGTGTGTGTGTGTTTGGATCTATATGCGTGTTTACATAAAATCTCCAGCCGGCTTATCTAGAGCTCATGGATTAAACACTTCAACACACTCTGGATTGGACATCAGCAGCCTTCTGAAGAGCCAGGACATGTGCTGTGGACCCGTTTACACCTGGTCACTTCATTCGTACTGAGTATCAGGTTTAAATCTGGACAAATCCAAACCACGTGACCAAGACACCTTTAAAAACAGATACAAAGCTGGTTTCTCATACCACCTCATAGCAGTGTGAACCGTCAGAGCAGTGGTATCCGTCACTGAGACTGTATCCAACTGCAGACCTGCAGTCCAGCACCCTCAGACCCTCACTATCAGACCCTCACTATCAGACCCTCACTATCAGTTCCATAGAATGTCGTGGTTGATTTCAGAATTGCAGTCACACTTTCCTGCCCTCTGTGTGTGTGTGTGTGTGTGTGTGTGTGTGTGTGTGTGTGTGTGTGTGTGTGTGTGTGTGTGTGTGTGTGTGTGTGTGTTCCAGCAGAGATTTAACACTGAGTGGTCTACAGTGGGCAGTTAAGACTGTAATGATTTTTTTGGCCCAGGCAGCGCTGGGCTCTCAGTCAAACAGTTGTTTCCACTTTCTCGTCCTCTAAGCCGAATCAGAGGGATGAACATGCTTTATCTGAGAGCCTTGCTCTCCGTCTTCCCTCCATCAGACCCGTCTGTTTGTCTGATCTGCTGCTGATAAAAAAACATTAGCTTTGCAGAAAATGAATCAGCAGCGTCCGTCTTATCGGGGGGAGAGAGAGAGAGAGAGAGGAGAGAGAGAGAGAGAGAGAGAGAGAGAGAGAGAGAGAGAGAGAGCGCTAATCAAAAATAAACACAAACAATCTTGATAATAACACAGATAACAACCAGTCTGGGGTGCAGAGGGCAAGAGAATGTGAAAGAGGGGGAAAACAGTGTGTGTGTGTGTGTGTGTGTGAGAGAGAGAAAGAGAGAGAGAGAGAGAGAGAGAGAGAGAGAGAGAGAGAGAGAGAGATTATAAACTAAAATATTCTCATAACTACGTTTTTTCCACCTGTAGTCTTTCTTGGCTCACTGTTGTCTGTCGTTCATATGTTTTATGATTATCAGTCTTAAAAAAAGCTCCAGGTAACGTGAAACATGCAGCCGCACACACACACACACACACACACACACACTGCTTTCATACACACATCCTTTATGTCTCTGTACAGGCCACAGTGGACATTAAGCTTGTCCCAACCATCAGCAGCCATGGGCTCCTCTAAGCAGCTGCTGAACACTGAACATGAACATACCTGATGCCCACAGAGCAGGAGACGTTAAGCATGGGGGCGGATGCATCCTGCAGAAGACCTGTAGATGAGGATAGCTGCTGTGTCCATTGACAGAGCACTGGTCCACCACAGATCTGCTTCCTTCTCCTTCCTTTGACAGTAAAGTGTCTGTCGCATAAGTGTGTGTCATGTTGTGGGAAAGATGGAGGAGAAATGACATAGAGATACTTCAAAAACAAGTGCTGACCAGGCCAGTAGTCAGCTTGGTAAGACCACCCTGGTGAGTTCAGGTGAAGGCTGCAGGAGGTGTGCTAATGTGGCATGAGGAGGACAGTCCAGCATGCGAAGATGCATCATGATAACTCCAAAGAGTTCCTCTCAGCTACAATCAATGTTGGAAGATGACCAGCGTCTGTTCCTGCAGAACCCTGAAGGGCCTGGAGACAGGAGGAGGTGCTGAAAGGTCGCTGACCTCCTCTTTAAAGCTGGAGGTGCTTCGTTGCAGCAGAGCCAACCAGACATTTGGAGCAAAATCTACATCTGGACCTGGATTTCCCACCTCTGTGGACCCTGTGTACATCGGTCACTGTGAAGACTGGAGGTAAACGTGAATGGAGATCTGAGATGAACATGAGGGAGAGCTTAAATCCACACTACAGCTGAATATATCTGAAGTTAGATCTGGAGATCCAGGATCCTCACACTCACCAGTGTGCTACAATGAGAATCACACATCGATTTATCACCACCAGACAACACACACACTCTCACAATCACACACACACACACAAACTCAGGGTATAAAGCCCCACCAGCAGTGAGGTGTGGAGCAGTGGTGTTCCCTGGAGTTTGGAGCTCCAGTACGTTTGAGTTGGAGATGAGTTGAGGTCTTTGTGGCCTCAGTGAACAACACATGAAAAGAACTGCTCTCCAGCAGGAGAAGGTTTCAGGAACAAGCCTGAACAACACAGTCAAATGTCGGAGGAGTTGAGAACATGTAGCACTGTCTCAAAACTGTTAAGCACAGATGTTCTCCAACCAACCTGAACAACCTGGAGGAGACCTTTAGTGCCTTTATGGGAAACTAATGTTCAGTGTGAACCTAGACCCCAAACCCACCTGCATTCTAGCACTTTTGGAACATTTCTAATTAAGCAAGCAAGCTCACGGTTACCTCACAATCACACAATGAGCAATAATTCTTTTTAATCAAGACGAAGTTCACAGTGAAGTCTTTTTGACGGAGTTAATATGGAACTGAAATGTCTCCTCCAGGGCTCTTCCGAAGTCTTACGATCGTACGGACTATAAGCCGTGAACATTCGTTTTTTAAAAGGATACTGAAGGTGAAACTGAAAACCTGTCATTACCGACACCAGGTGTCATTACTGCTACAACTGGTCTGTGCTGGTAATGACATGGTGCAGTAATGACAATGGTAAAAAGGAAAAAAGACCCTGGGTCATGGAATTTCAAACACAGCTTGTGTAAGTTGACTTTTAAATACTTCATATAAACATGAAATCATTTAAATTATTATCATTGTTTGGTCAAATATTGAGTAACAGTATACGGTAATGATGCGGAATAAACCTACTCCTTGATCAGGAGGAGCACCATTAAATTACTCCCCCCATCTGGAAGTGCCAACCCCCCAACCCTGTTCGGATCTCCCCATATGAGCTCCTGATACTGGGAGGATGAAGACAAGCACGTGCCTCCTTCTATATGTGAAGCCAGTCAACGCGCTCGGAGGAAAGCTTCGGGTCCCCAGCTCCAATGCAGCGGTTAACAGACGCCTGTGCTGGCCAGCAGCACACTGTGGGTGATGTGGGTGAAGCAGCATGACCTGGGATTCAAACCTGCAGTCCTGGGATCATAGTGCCAGTGCATTAGCCGGCTGACTGTATTAGAGATCTTATAAAACACACCGTGATTTACCATCATTTCATTTGATCATTTTCGGTTGGGATTGAGTGACATAGTGAAGTACTGTTAATAAACATGTGCAATAAGTATAAGAAAGTAAATACTATAAATAAAAAAATAAAAATAGGAAATCATGATTGTGATGCATATTACCGGTGTAATAAATAATCATTATCTTTAAAGTTCAGAGATTAAATCAGAGAACCCAGCAAGTTCCAAGGAGAACCTGGTTCTACCTGGTCTTTACAGCATGCAGGTGGAGGTTGTCAGTGGAGACTTACCTGTGCAGGGGTTCTGCTGGTGGCACTGTCCCACGGAAGAGGCTGTGAAGGTGGGCAGATGATGGACACTAGCAGGATCATCTGGATCAAAGGCTGGACTCTCCTGAAGCAGGAGCTCCATGTGTGCTGCTGCTGAGCCATGAGGAGAATGAGAGAGTGGGACAGGAGCACAGTGTGTGTGTGTGTGTGTGTGTGTGTGTGTGTGTGAGCGTGTGTGTAAAGGGGTTTATATCTTTATCCCTCCGGCTTTAGTTGTGTTCTCCTACAACAACTCACCCAGCGCCTCTCTCTCTCTCTCTCTCTCTCTCTTACTGGAATCCATCCACTCATATCACCCCATCTTTCCTCTCTCACACTTATTTTCTCTTTTTTTCTCTCCCTCTCCCACTTTCTTCTCCTCCTGTCTCCCATTTCATTTCTTCTTTCTCCGCTTGTCTTTATCACTCTTATTCTCACTTTGTCTCTCTTCCTCACTCTCATTCATTTTTTGTCACTCACACTCTGCACACTATAACTTTTATTACATTCCCTTTCTCCCTTCTCTCTCTGTCTCACTCTCCTTTCTCACTTTCTGTATCTCTCTCCCCTCTCAATTTCTCTGTATCTCTCTCCCTTTTCTCAGTGTCTCTGTCTCACTCTCCCTTCTCTCACTTTCTGTTTAATTCTCCCTTCTCACTTTCTGTCTCACTTTCCCTTCTCTCCCGGTCTCACTCTCCTTTCCTTCTCTCACTCTTGTCTGTCTCACTCTCACTTCTCTCACCTCCTCTGCTTCACTCTCCATTCCTCACTTTCCCTTCGCTCACTCTCTTCCACTATCCCTTCTTTCACCTTCTCTCTCACTCTCCCTTCTCTCACTTTCTGGTCTAACATTCCTTTTGGCTTTTCCACACAATCTGCAGTAAACCGAGCTCCTGCTCTCAGAGAAAACAACAAATTACAGCCCCTCACTTCATGATGAATAAGCGTACACACACACACACACACACACACACACACACACACACACACGGCCTGAGTCGTCACTCAGGCAGGATAAAATACTGACATCTGGTAGTGTGTGTGTGTGTGTGTGTGTGTGTGTGTGTAATTAAGTGGGTGAGGTGTGTAATTTGTGGGTGACCTTGAAGAAGGCCTGGAGGTCATCCAAGAGAGGGAAATTCTGTGGTCAGATCTTCAGAGTAGTGGTCTGCTGTGGTTCGTCAGACACTGGACCTGTTACCCAGCAGTCTAGAGGAACTCTGTTACCAACCGCATCAGAGTTAGACAATCACACACACACACACACACACACACACACACACACACACACACACACACACACACACACACAGTCATCTAAATGACTGGTGTCTGTACTTCAGAAAGAACAGACTAATTCTGACCCCCTGATCGACAAAAGTATTGGGACACCTGCTCATTCATTGTTTCTTCTGAACTCAAGGGTATTGAGAAGTGTTTATCCTGCTTCGGTTGGAGTAACTGTCTCTACTGTACAGAGAAGACATTGCTCTAAGGATTTGATTGCATTCAGCCACTACAGCATTGAGGTCACGGCATTGAATGATCACCAGCTTCCCTCCAGAAAATCCCAAAAGCATTAGATGTTATTAGGTTCAGGTTTGTTTGTCTGCATGTAAATGTGATTTTTGTTTAGACTAGAATTTGATTCTGTTTTCTGTGGGACAAGCAAATCCACTCACTGGCCACTTTATCGGAAACATCCACCTAGTGCGTTTACTCCCTGGCCACTTTATCAGAAACACCAGTATACCATGTGAAGACAATTCAAAAACAGGAGCTCCTCTGACAACTTTTAGTTGATGATCTTTGGCTCTTTGTCAGTTCCTTGATGAATTTAAGCCTCTTGGGCAGAATTTCGGATGGCGTCCTCTCCTGGAAAGACTCTGACAGCTATTCTAAACTTGCTTCCTTTGGACAATAAGACTCTGACTGTAGTTCAGTTGAGCCTTTGGGCCTCAGAAATGGCTTGGACAGAGCTGGCCCAAATCAGGGGGCCAAGATCTTTATCACAGCATTCTGTTGGTACAAGCACATATGGTGGTCCCTGCATTTGTCCTGCATCTGTCAGCTCTCCTCTCCCTCAAACGTCTTCCAACATTCTGTTTAGAATATAAAAAAGTGGAATGGCTGTGGAGCACAACAAATGGAATGTTCTCAAGACTCCAGATGGTCTTCCCCAGACTACACTGTTTCGCTGTAAAGAGACAGATGAGCAGGACATCTGTAAACGTGTGTAAATGTGGTTGATCAGACATCTTTGGTTGTTTGGTGTCTGAAGTTGACTACCTTAGTTTTGCAGTGCAGGTACGAAGTTAACAGACAAGTCTTTTCCCACCAGCTATCATTTCTTGAATGTATGAGGATCTAATGTCCTTCAAATACGTTCAAATATTCCAAACCATGAACTTCATTCTTCTTTAACCACATTGAATAGAATGATTTGTGTGCTTAGGGTCGTTGTCTTGCTGCACGGCCCACATTCTCTTGAAATCAGCTCACAGACCAATGTTCTGACATATCCCTTAAGAACGTGCTGGAACAATTCAGAATTCACTGTTCCATCCTGGGCCAGAAGCAGCAAAACAGGTCCGAACCATGATACTACCACCACCATGTTTCATAGATGGGAGACAGTTTTTTTATGCTGTATGGAGTGTTTTCCTTTCTCCAAATACAACATTCCTTACTCAGTCAGTAGCTCTGCAGACGGGTGGCAGTGTTCTTTTTGGAGAGCAGCAGCTTTCTCCTTGCAACCCTGCCATGCACACCACAGTCGTGAATTGTTCTTCAGATGGTGGACTGCTACTTGCCTTGCTCATGGTGTGATCTTTGTTGGAGGAGGGTAACACTGGTCTTGAATTTCCTCCGCAGTCCAATACACAGTCTGTCTGACTTTGGGTCGGTGAAGTCCAAACTCTTTAGAGATGGTTTTGTAACCGTTTCCAGCCTGGTGAGCATCAACTCTCCTTCTGCGGCGATGAGCTGTGTCTTCATAAATCAACGGCTTTTACAGTAACTCATCCATACATACAGCAACTTTCTCTTCCCTCTTTGGGACAGTCTGCTGGCAACCTCCGGAGCCCATATGCCGCCAGCATGCAGTCGCAGTTATGATCCCTGTGAGACATTCTACTCCTCCCATTTTAATGAAACCCCACCGATCTTCTGTAACTGGTTTACAATTTTATTGTTATTGTTTTCCTCATTCTTGGTTTCCCTTTTACAAGCCTCTGTGCCTGTGTTCACCCCACGGTTGATTGGCGAGATGCACTAATGAGGAAGATATGTCACTTTCACTGGCACAGGCCTGGAGGCCCGGGGACCATCTTGGATTTTCTGATGAATAGAAATGAATAGAAGTGTAATAAATACATTGCACTGGAAATACACACCTAAAGTCACACTTCAGCCTAAAACCTTCTTGAATTCAGTCTGAGGACATTTTCACAGCACCACATTTGAGTCCAGTTCAACTGGTTCGTTTACTGGTGCGGTGCGTCTGCGCAGATGTGAAAACACAGTAATCACACTCCGGTGCAGAACAAAACAACCACACCGAGATCCTTAAGAGGAGATGGTCTCGAACCTGTCCCGAACGAGCTCTGGAGTGGTTTGTGGTGAGAACATTCGCTACTCATTACCCTCTTTCACCCTGCTCAGGACCCCGCGGGACCACCACACAGCAGCTACGGAGTGGGTGGTGGGTCATTCTCAGCACTGGAGTGACACGAACACGGTGGTGGTGTGTTAGTGTGTGTTGCACTGATATGACTGGATCAGACACACTGTCCACTCCTACCGAGTGTCTCCACCTCGTAGATGTAAAGTCAGAGACAGAAGCTCGTCTGTTTCTGCACAGTTTGTGTTGGTCGTCCTCCAGTCCTTCATCAGTGCGCTGTCGGCTGGATATTTCTGGTTGGTGGACTGTTCTCAGTCCAGCGGTGTCACACAGACACATGTCACGGTGTCGTTGCAGTGCTGAGAATGACCCACCACCCACATCATAGCTGCTCTGTGGTGGTCCTGTGGGGTCCTGATCATTGAAGATCAGGGTGAAAGGAGGAGAATGAAGTATCCGAGGAACAGATGAACTACAGTCTGGAATTATCATGTGTATACACTACATGTCCATCCCCAAGTAGTTTTAGGATGAGTTCGGGAGTTGGCGATGAGCTGGGGGGATCATCCAACATCCTGAACTCACTAACACTTGTCACGGAACGCAATCAAAATCCTCCGAGCTCACCAAAATCGGACACTGGAGACAGTTACTCCAACAAAAGCAGAGTAGCTGTTTTTAACACTCTTGATTTTCTGAGGGTCATATTACTGTTGTGATTTCAGTCACAGTCTTTGTGTGTGGTTGCGCTGTAGAAGTGTCAGACTCTCAGAGGCTCAGTCCTGCTCCAGCACTGGACACTTAATGGAACGTGACGGGAAAACCATCCCAACATTCAGAGCCATAAAGTTCATTTGAAACTTGAGCATAAAGTGAAATGATGCGAATTAGAGTGTGAAGCTGGTGTTACAATCTTCTTTCCCACAAGAAAACTGACCACTGTCCGCAGCCGAGGATGAGAGTGGGCTGAGCCGCCTCAACGTCTTGTCATTTTTAATGAAATAATTGCAACTACAACTAAAGTATAGAGGCCATCAAGGCCAATAGCTGATTAATGATAACGTAGAGGACTGGAGCGTAGAAGTGGAATGCTGTGGTGCAACCAGCATCTCTCAGCATATGAAGAAAGGCTGGGCGATATATCGTACAAATCGATATATCAAGATATAGTTTGTATAAGATAAAAAGGTCATAATATATCACAAGGAATTAAACTTTTTTTGTGTGGAAATGTGGTAACTATTACAGCATGTAACAATCATACAGCACATAACTCACCTCACATGAGCTTTCAGTCATATCACCCAGCCCTAATATGAACGTATGTTTGCGAGGACCAATGCACGGTCCATCCTGCACATTCGGGTTTAAAGAAAACTCGAACATCAATGGATTCAGCAGGTAATCAGACTTAAGAGGCTTTCACTGTGGAACCTTCACACCAAGTCCACAATGTCCAGTGTAATTCCACAGCATCGTTCCCCAGCCTGTCAGCTCCACTCCACCATACACCTCCACTTCCTTTAACCTCCATCATTTTAGTCTGCATGCTTTTGCTCATATAGACTTTGCGTTCTGCCCTGAATAAGACGATCTGTTCTGTCTCTGTGTTGATTTCTTTGGTCAGCAGCCACAATAACGAAGCGCTGACTGGTCAGTCTGATTTTAACGCATCTGAAATAGAAACCCAGAAACCCGAACCCACTCCAACTGATAAAATCGAAACAGCGTCACAGTCTATCAATTTTGCACTCAGTCTGAAAGATGGCATTCGTTTACATGTGTTTCCAAAACAAGACATGGATTTTTTTTTTCATGCATAAGAATCAGATTTCATGTCAAAGGGTCTTTGCAATATAAAATGTTTCATTTCTATCCAATAAAAATTATTCCAACTGATCTACATGGATATGAATATATAAACACTCAAATATATAAATATAGGGGTCATGAGGATGAACAATAATCATTTGAAATTCCTCAGAGAAACACCATCAGAACCATCCATCAGAAGCTTGGCTTAAAGCTTAATGCTTTTATTTACTTATAGCTTTACTTTAAGTACACTTTTCTATGTGATACAATGATTCCCAGTTTATCCCAGTATGGAAAGCCAGGTCAGAGCAAAGATCAGCTGTGCTACAGTGGTCCTGGACGTAGACTGAGCTTGGATGGAGGTGACACGTCCCCACCAATAATTTGTTCCCCTCCGTTCACTGACAGGCCGCTCTCACCCCTCTATTCCCAGGAATGAGGGTAGTAACTGTGTGATGACGCAGTTGTAGCAATGTTTCAGTGTCAGCCGCAAACAATGACAGCTAACATATGCTGTTTGGGTTATTTTCGATATGGTCATTTAACGGGTCATGGCTGTAAAACGACATGTTCCACTTGACGTCACAACGAGTGGCGGCCACTCCTCCAGACCCCTGAAGAGAACGCTGTGACAGTGGTGCTGAAAGGCTGTTGGTGTTCCTCTTTAAGGGCCTTGCTTAGTAGCAGCTTAGTGGATGTGGGAATTGAACCCGCAACCCTGAGATCAGTGAGGGTATCTACCCTTTCCACCACTTTCATATGAGGTTTGGTCATTGGTAGAGTAACAGCCCTTACTCCACCTTGAGTTCATCTAGCTAATAATGGCTTGGCAGGTTGAGCTGCCCAGGCATTCGGAACTAAACTGAGGCAGATCTTGACTTGCTGGACCTGAAACACCGGCCTCTGCACGCTGCTTTATACGGTTGGAGTGGTGGAGATGCCCAAGCAGGATCATGTTTAGAAATATCCATGCGCTGGAGTTTTCCACATTGATGGAAAAGTGGTGTGGCTCACTTGTGAGGAATCTGTTTCGTGGTTGGTGTTACGGTAACCCGCTGGATTAACTAAATTCAGTGGTCTGACTCACAGCTAGACCCGCAACTGAGAGTGATCTGACTCAACAGAGTAGAACCCAGCGTAGGTACCACGAGAGCATGTGTGTTAGGGTACGAGGCCTTCACGTGTCGTCTTCCTTGTTTCTGCTGCCCCTTTCTGTCTGATGACTCTGCCAAGTTCCCGGAGACGCTCCAGTTGACACGCTGTCTGAGAATGCTCTGGAAAAAAAAGGAACTTTTGACATCATATTTTTCTCTTGGCATGAAGGGCTGCGCTGCAATGCTTGGCATCGAACCTGTATTTGGTTTACAACACTCTGCTCCCGAGATTTACTAGTGGAGAACGTCCACACACTGCCTTCAAAGGGAAAGACAAATAGCGCACACACACACAGAGGGACTACACAAATATTACAGAACACATCTCCCACACGAACCTCCCTCCACACTGTCTGAAGGTTCAATGGCAGGGTTGAAGGGTAGAGTCATTAAGCCTGCGTTACATCTATATACGACTTCCGCTGCTCATTCTCCTCCATAACAACCTCCTGATGAATTTGAGTACTGATAAAATTCCCTACAGCGTCAGCCTTTCCCAAACCATTCCCTGCTCACTAAGAATCCATATGAAGTCACACAATATACTTGTATACACGAAGACACGTGCTTTTATACAGTGCAGGTCCATCCAGTACATTGGGGATGAGTTGCAGAGTTGAGGGTGATCATCCATCATCCTGAGCTCACTTACTCTAGTCACGGAATGCAATTAAGTCCTCACAGCACAACAAAATCTAGCAGAAAATCTTCTCTGGGGAGAAGAAAAATTTTTACGCTTTGGACCTGGTTTGGTCATTTACTCCACCTTGAGTTCATTTAGCCAATAATGCCTTGGCAGGCTGAGATGCAGCAGGCGGTTGGTGAGGATTTCTACTCTTTGGGGCCTGGATTACCCACCTCTACAGATATCAGTAGTGCTGCACACTGAATTATATAGTTCAGCTTTTATAAGAGGACTTCAGGACCACACACACGCAAGTCCTCCTCAGAAAGTCCTATTTACCAGTCCGGTAAACAGAGTGTCCAGGTCGATTAAACTGTACAAGTGCATGAGAATATAAAAATGTTGCATATTGCAGTCATTTTTCACTCGTGTTCACACATACTGAACCAGTGTGCAGTACAAACTAAATCAATTATTTACTGACATCACAATGGACACATATCTGTCTACTGTTGGAGCAGCATCCAGACCAGAAGCCGCAGGGTTTTTTCCCGATGCCCCCAAATCAGGCCTCGTCTTCATCGTGTAAATACAATATTTATGACACGACTTGAAAGCAGTAACATTTCAAGAGACAAAATCAGCCGCTGGATCATGCATCAATATAGGTGTCATATTGGTGATATGAGTCTGAACTGGAAAAAAGATTCCTGATTGGTCCTGATTTTTCCGTTTACTGGTTGTATTTGATTATAAGATTATCAAATTATACCAATTTTTATACCAATGACTACTCTCGTGATCTGACCTACTGACATTATGAATCTAAGTGGCTAGATTTATGTGCTGATTGGAGTTTTTCTTGATGATGTTCATTTATTAGAATCTAAAAATGCACTTTTTGATATTTTCCAGTATGTGAAAGTGAATGAAGTGTGTTCTGACCAGCAGCACAATTAAAGCTACAATGATAGAGATGTAAAGCACAAGCATTAACCAAGCAAAATAATCCAAACCCATGCTCAAAAGTGAGTTTCTACAGCTCCTCATGACCGCATATTTATACTGTCTTAAGCCTAATACGATGGTACGATTTGGTTTGTTGGGTGGTACATTTGGCGCATCTGCATCATTATGAAGGGTGCAGGATTTGTACCCTTTTGTGGAAGCCTACCCCCTACATGAATCACACAACCAGGGCTGGAGACCACTGGTCTAGACAAATAACAGGCTTCAAGGCCTGTTCAAGGAAGAAACGTGATGGAGGACAGGAGGAGTGGACACAAGTACATCTGCTTGAGGGTCTCTGATTGGCTAGTTTTGGCCCCTCAGCATGCCTCCCCAGGAAATTAGCAAGCACTTGTAGACAGGTAGGCTGATGGACAGCTCGCTCTGCAGGACCAGACACGTGTGCTGCAATAGTCATGTACATCTGAGGACCACCACATGGAAATGAGGGTGGGAACGTGTACCAATTAGGAACGGTCAGTTCACTTTCAAAACCAAACCAAGGCCTTATAAAGCTGGATTTGAGAAAAGGGTTTATCATTAGATCAAGATTTTATCAAGGGTTTATCATTAGATGGCTATTACATAACCATCAAAACCTTAAACATCTTAAATCTTTTTCCTCTCCGGTACAAAACAGGTGCATTTTTGTTTCTGATTTGGGACCAAATATGCTGCAGGTAAGGCACTTACGGGTCAATTACAACAACTATATTGTATTGTAGACCACTGCATACAAATGTCTGCCTGAATGTCCCAGGACAATGGTGTTTCAGAAAACACGTCATACTATTTTCTTCACTGATTGGACAGTTAAAAGTGAAAGCCTGTAGTTGTTACAGAGCTCCTGAAGTCACTGTTGATGTTAATAAGTTATACTACGGTCACATGATAATATACTGAGGCCCTAAATGAACTGCATAGTGGAAATGAGGTTATATATTGAGGTTTTGAGATAATATACAGCCATAACATTAAAACCACAGGCATAAGGTAAAGAAAAGATTTGGTCACCATGGTTCCTGACCAGGGGTGGGATTTACTTATCACAGTAAGTGGACAGTCAGTTCTTGAAATTGATATGTTGAAGCAGGAACCATGGACAAATGTAAGAATTTGATTCACTTTGACAAGAACCAAACTGTGACATTCTAGATGACTGGGTCAGAACATCTCCAAAACATTAGGCAGGTCCTGATGACATGGCAAATGGCACCCAAGGCTGTTATGTGCATGAGGAGTGAAGGCTCCTTCCAATCTCTCAGAACTATCGAACCTCCTTCAATGGGTCAGAGCTGTTTTTATAATCTGATGGGAACCTACACAATATACAACAGCTGATCAGTGTGTATTGAGGCTACTAAATAACACAGAGGACACAATAATACAAACAATATGAGAAGATATATTTAGTGGACCATATTAAAATCAAACACCATGTAAATGTAGAAGTTCTGCAGAGTTCAGCCCTGTTTGTGGAACATTTTACTGCAGCTCACATTAATGCTTTTAACAAGTTCCGGGAGTCTCCCGGAAGTACGAGATGAGCAGACATGAACGTCACCTCAATGACGTAAGCCTGACCCCAGTATGAGCTCATGTGACAGGACATGTGACTTTATTTTTTTAAAGTTTCTCTGTAAGTAAACAGTATGTGTGTGTAAAGTCTCATTCTACAAACTAGTCACAGAATACAATCAAATCCTCACAGCCTGCCAAAATCTAGCAGAAAACCTTCTATGGACAGTAGAAACTGAGCAGGAATTTTACTCTTTTCACTGGAGCTGCTCTTTAAATACTTGTAGATCCTGTCCTCTAATATATGACCATTTGTGCAGACTGCAAATTCCACATTTGGTCCTTAAAGCATTAATATAACGGTTCAGTGACACAAACAACATCCGACAAATCAAAAACCGTTTTTATTTAACAGTGTAGCAAAGCTACAGGCATGTACACAATATACATAGAAAAATTGTCATCAGCAGCTTACTGCTATTTTTTATTGTTTTAAGGTGAAATGGCACAACTTTCAAACAGACATCGTTAAACTTGGATCATTTATTTAGCTTTTAAGTTACGGAGACGTTGCTCTTAAACATTATTAACGTGTCATGTTCCCGTGTTTACTGAAGTGTGTTATGGAGAAAGTGTTACGCAGCAGTTACTTTCTACCCAATTATTTTAATATGAATCAACATTTATTTGAAAAAAAATCATCCATTTTATTACATCTGGCTCAATCCGGCTTCTTTAATACAGATAAACGAATATCGCAAACCTCTTGGAGAAACTGAGTTAAAGGAACTGCTCGAATGCTAACAGGATTGTGTCAAGTGTGCGTCTATATTTAATCACTTTGGCACGTTGATTCAAGATATTTAAAATAAAAGTCCTGTAACAAATGCTAAAGTGGCTAACAGCCCTGAGACGACATTGCGTATGACATGCTAACTGAATGCTAAAAGCACCTTAGCATATTTGTCTGAGCGGTTTAAGGTCACCGTTAAGGTCACTAAAGTGGCTAAAAGTGGACAGAACGGTTTAACGATGTGGCTAAAATCTGTCCCTCTTTGCTCACTTTAGCATGTTTGTTTGAGTCCTGTCAGAAATGCTAAAGTGGCTAACAGCGAAGAGCATTTTGTTTATTATGCATCTGTCCAGTTCAGTCACTTTAGCACATTTGTTTGAGCAGTTTAAGGTCACGGTCCTGTCAGAAATAAAGTATATATCAATATCAATCAATATCAGAAATGCTAAAGGAGCTAAACGTGGACAGCACCATTTATCAATGAGACCAACGTTGGTCCATTAGTAGCTTTCGCTCATTTGTGTTACTCTTACGTTAAAGTTTTGTCAGAAACTGACTAAAACCGAACAGACAACATTGTGTATAATAACATGCTAACTGAACGCTAAATTAGCACATTTATTTGAGTGGTTTAAGGTCACCGTTCTGTCAGAAATGACCGTGAACATCACCACGTTCATCACGCTGAGGTTTACGAGTGTCTGTTCTTTATTCACGTTAACGCCTTTGCTTGAGCTGCTGTGTGAAAAATCTAAAGTTGCTAACAGTGACGCGGACTGTCATTCGTTACTGTTGCATAACTCGTGCTGACCAGTCAGACCCTTTGGGCACTTATTCCTGTAAAATAACAGCTCAGTGAGAATGACTAAAAAAATGTTAAAAGTGAATAAAATAAACAGCCATTTATTAGCATTGCGCTAACATGCTAACTGTGGAACACTATAAGCCATGCTAGCATGTTTGCTCAAGTCGTTCCTTTAAAGTCAGCGCTGCAAGAAACCGTGCCTGCACTTTAGATACCATTCAGTAGAGGGAGATGTATTCCAGAACTCATTTTAATAAACTAATTGTCCTCGGTACACACACACACACACACACACACACACACAGTTATCTACTACGCTTCCTTTGTTTGATTAGAAAGAGGTTCTCATCAGAGGCTTGGTGCTGCTTCTTGTTAGCTGCGTTCCTCATCCACTTCTCGAGTCTGCATTTCTTCTTCTTGTTCTCCGAGCTGTTCCCAGAGTTGAACAGTACGCCACGTCTGCTCCTGTCACCGGATGGTGGCGTGAACGTTCTTTGGCTGTGGGGGCTTTTCTGGAAACCTCGGGGGAAGTCCTGGTCCACATCAATTATGATCACATCCTTGTTGCTGTTCTTTTTGCTGTTCTTGCTGCTGTTCTTTTTACTGTTCTTTTTGCTGTTCTTGCTGCTGTTCTTTTTGCTGTTCTTGTTGACATTGTTGACGTTACTGTTGACGTTATTGTTGGTGTTCATGCTGTTCTTGCTGCTGTTCTTTTTGCTGTTCTTACTGTTCTTTTTGCTGTTCTTACTGCTGTTCTTTTTGCTGTTCTTGCTGCTGCTCTTTTTGCTGTTCTTGTTATTCTTCTTACCTTGCAGTTGAACAGGCGTGGCCTCCTGCGCTGATGAGCTCCTGTTTTCTTTAAATGTCATTTGGAGGTGATGTTTGGGAGTGTGCGCAATGCGTCTCTTCGGGGTGAACGTGCTGGGTGTGAATGGGGAGAGTGTGTTTGTGTGGTCATATTTCTGTTTCTTTCGGGGAGGTTGGGGAGTATGTGCAGTTTCTTCTTGCTGCTCCACCAGACCAGCATCCTGCAGCTCTGCAATAAGAGATATCAAATAGTCTTCACAGAGCATTTCGACAATTTACCACCTACCCTAAATACTGTGATCCACCTAGAGGAGCGGACGAAGTAGCCGACGTTATGGAAGACAGCAGCAGACTGACAATCTGTCAATCACGTTCAAAAATGTCATCTTATTTTTATGCCACATCAATCACGTCATTTCAGGGGATTTGAACCGGCGACCTTCCAGTCACATCTCTAGGGGCTTCAGTTGAGACTCTAGGGCTCTCGATTTCCAAATGAAATGCAGAACTTACATCTTACTTTGGACTTTGGAGCTCTGAGCAACGATATTTTAGGTTTGTTGGAGACATCTTCACACACCTCGGGCTGAACTTACTAGGACAACCTGCCCTGGCCATGTTGGCAGATTTGAAAAGCTCTCCATTTGTAAATTATTTTCTGTAGAAGATTGTTTTCAATCCCTTCTTAGACACCCTTCTTTCTGAAGGCTTCAGAGAGCTCTTTGGATCTGGCCACGGTTTTTACATTCACTAATGGAGGTTTCAGTAAGACAGCCTCCTCCAAAGTTCTCTCTAATGATGCTCTAATCATTTGCAGCTGATGTTCCTTCAGTTTTATGGGCTTAGTTACATCAACTCCATCTCTCAACATAGTTCACGAAGACGAAACATCCATGTTTAAATAACACAGATGATCACATGACTGTACATTATTACAAACAACTTAAACAGTGAAGAAATGCACTCCATGAATGTGTTCTAAAGAACTGTATTCTACCAACCACGCATGCGTTTCTGCGATCGGGACTGTAGGCGTCTCATGCCCGCCAGGGTGTTGTAAACGGTGACAAAAGGCAGCGTTGGAAATGTCCCATTAAACATCCTCTTCTCCATACATTCCTACACACAAACCACACAAAATACACAATAAATACACCCGCTGTTTGACATGGACACCAATAACGAGTATAAAATCACAAGGTTCCATATCAAAAACGATAATATACACCCTTCAACCATGAGATTATGAAAACTACACTCACTGTCCATGTAATCAGCTCCTCTTACCATACAGGAGCACCTTGTAGTTCTTTAACTACAGACACACACCACCACCATGTCAGCGTGACTGCAATGCTGAGAATGACCCACCACCTATAATAGCCACTCTGTGGTGGTCCTGTGGGGTCCTGAGCATTGAAGATCAGGATGAAAGCAGGAGACTACACTATGCAGAGAAACAGATGAACTACAGTCTGAATTATAGAACTACAAAGTGCTCGGCGGTCAGAGGAGCTGACAGAGTGGACAGTGAATGTACGGTTGATGCATTTAAGGAAGTCTGAGTCAAACGACGTTCTAACACCATGTGTCATCATAAACGGAGAACTCCCAAAGATAATCTTTGAGCTGGACTGAGGCATTTAGTTAAATGGTGACGGGGTGTGCGAGTGTGCATGGATTCAGCAAGGTGTGACTCACGTGGCCAAAGTGACCCCGTCTAGCGCAGTTGTAGCAGTACGCCGGGAACTTGACTTTCTGATCAGGAGCTTTCACGGGGAGGCCTGGCGTTGTCTGAAGACAGAGAGAAGAAAGAGAGTTGTTAACCACCTACAGGAATAATCCACAACCACACATGGACAAAAGTATTGGGACACCTGCGCATTCATTGTTTCTTATGAAATCAAGGGTATTAAAGACAGTTCAGCCTGATTTTGTTGGATTACTGTCCCCTACTGTAGAAAGGCTTTCTACTAGACTCTGGAGCATTGCTGTAAGGATTTGATTGTATTCATGAGCTCCATCATTCCAGAGAACACCAATCTACTCCAATGCTCAGCGCTGCAGGGCTTTATATCCCTCTTGCCAATACCTGTCATGTTTGTTTATCTGCTCCAGAGTCCTATTCTATTGGCGGCACTTCTCTGCAGGGACTAGACAAGTTGTGTATGTGCATTTGCACATTTGTGCCAGCAATTGGTGCAACTTAAAGTTGCTGAATGCATTCATTAGAAGGTTTGTCCACAGAAATTTGCACTTATAGTGTATCTAGAAATGCTTACAATGTATAGTAGAGCGCAACACCTGGTTTATCTGACACAGTCGGTCTATTGAGAGTGTTGAGTCGCACCTTTAGCCGGCCCCCCATTCTACGACCCACCGGTATCTTACGTGGCTCTCTTTGTGTGGAGGGATGTGTGTTTAGCTGCACCTTCAACCTGCCCTCATTCTATTACCCATAAACACTTCCTTTTATTCACTTCTCCTACACACACTGAATAAGAGGGCTTGCTTATAGCCTGTCTCCTCCGTCGTTCTCTCTCTCGCTCACTCGCTCTCATTCTTTCATCCCCCTCTCCTCCCTTTCTCATAGACATTCCATTTCTTCTTTCCATTAAGCAGATTGGAGGGAGTGATTACTGAGCCTATCAATGAAGCTCAGTAATACGCTACTGATAACACCGCCTTTGGAGAAAGTTGCTCTCTCTCTCTCTCTCTCTCTGTGTGTGTGTGTGTGTGTGTGTGTGTGTGTGTGTGTGTGTGTGTGTGTGTGTGTGTGTGTGTCCCCATCTGGTCCCGGAGAGCCCAAAGGCGTTTCACGCTCCATCGCCCTCCGTAAATACGCTCTGATAAAGAGAGAGTAAGCCGACTGGTGTGGGTGTGCGTTATGTGTAAGTGTGTGTGTGTGTCTGTGTGTGTGTGTGTGTGTGTGTGTGTCAGAAAAAACTATGCACATATTCTCTTTTAATGTCTCCTCAAGGGGCTTACACACATTCGCAGAAGCACACACACACACTTTCAGTAAGAAACTGCACATGTGATTCCACCATGTCATATTTTAAACAGTGCGCTCTCTCTCTCTCTCTCTCTCACTTTGTCTCAATGTCTCTCGCTCTCCCTCAGTTTTCTCCACTAAATGGGTTGAGGGCAGACTGTTATTAAAGGTGTTGGTCATTATCTGCTTGGGTCTGGAGGCCGCACCTCCATCACCATCACAAAGCCCATAACCCCCTCAGCCCAAACCCACTCTGTCTCTCCCTCCATCAGACCCCTATTCGTCTGCTGGTCTGGTAGGTCAGGTAACGCACTTCTACACCAGAGACACCTTTTACTTTGACACACGATTCAACACACATTCAGTCACACAAACAAAATGAAATCACTAATAAAAGACAGAAGAGCTTTAGAGTAATGTCTGAGATCTGCTATTCTTCAGAAACATTCTGGATATTCATTTAATACAAATTCATTCTGGATACTGACATTATAAACTCATTCTGGATACTGAAGCATTATAAAATCCATGTATTATAAATTAATTCTGGATGTTCAAGAATTATAACTTCATGCTGTTGCTAAGTTGTTTCTAGGTGGATGCTGTGTTGCAGGGTGGTTGTGTGGTAGTTGCTATGCTGTCACAGATAGTTTGGACAGATGTTATTTAAACTGGAACAGTTTAGGTCTATTTTGGACATTTGACTGTTTCTTGAGGAATCTGAAACCAAACTCTGAGGTATTAGCGCCCCCTGCTGTGGGTGGACAGAGCCTTTAAACAGTCGCACTCCGACTGTCTTTCTACA